>JTEE01000026.1:2270494-2295558 GCA_002896455.3 Chlorella sp. ArM0029B
GGGGGCTCGTCTTCAGGACAAACCAAACCCTGAGAGGTTGACGAGGCATCCACCAGGCCCTGAAAGCTTATAGACCGAGGCATACACCAGGCCCTGAAAGTTTATAGACCCACTCACTGTGCACTTCAAGTAGGCGCTCCTTGGCGGGCGTCCCCTTCTTGGACCTCTTCTTGTCCTCCTCAACCGCAGCCTTGGCAGCGTTAAACTCCTCCTGCAGGAGAACACACAAATACAGATGTGTTGTTGGTGAGTTGTTGGTGAGTACCGGAAGGATACCACACAATACAGATGTGTTGTTGGTGAGTTGTTGGTGAGTACCGGAATTTGAGGGGCAAGGGAAGCTGTGCATGAAAGATGGAGGAAGCGTGTCAACCTCGGATGCAGCCTCGGATGCACGGTGCCCTTCTCGCAGGAGAGGGAGCAGGCAAGGGGAGTCCATAGCGGCAAAGGAGTGGGTTTGAAGGGCACGCAGCACAGACATGAACATATGTGTGGCACGCTGGCTACGACAGGGTGCGCTTGCAGGCAGCGTGACGTGGGTCTGCCTTGCTGGCTTGCATATTTAGGGCCCACCCCTGCTGGCCCCACAGCCCGGCCCACGTGCCTGCGCCTTCTCCAGGGCCGCGCGGTGCAGTTTCAGCGCCCGCTTTGTCAGCTTCACGTGACGCTCTGCCTGCAGAAGGCAAAGAAAGGCAAGAGTGTGGCGGTCACCGACAAGGCGGGTGCAGGGTGACCAGAAGGCACTCACAGCTGGCAGGCAGGGTCAAACAGAGCTGCGTCATCAGCTTCAATTGGTGTTCCGGCTGCACAGCCATAAGAATAGGAAGATTGTAAGGCACCGGGTTAGGTGCTCAGCAACACGGCAAGGGCGAGCTGAGCAGGGGATCCACACCAGGCAGGCAGAGCTGAAAGAAGGCCGAGCTGCGGCGGGTTGTTGCTAAGCTGCTAGTACCCAGCCAGGCCAGCATGGCAATGCATGCTGCCAGGCGTGTGCTACCAGAAACAAGGAGGCAGCCCCAACCCGTGTGGCGTGGCCCGTGCCTTACACAACGCTGCACTTGCCTTGCTGATGCTGTCCACTGGCTGATGCCTTGACCCTAAACCCTAAGCACCCCGAACCCTAAACCCTAAGCTAAACGTGCCTTGCTGATGCTGTCCACCTCATCACCGCCGCCAGGGGCCACTGACCCCTCCCCGCGCGCCACCTTGCTGCCGCCCTCCTCGCCCTCCTCGCCATCTGCACCAAGGCACAATGGGCGAATGCAGGTAAGTTGGGCATGTCAGCCCAGCCGGCAGGGCCTTTGCAGCTGCTGGCAATGCATACCAGGCACAGCAGCATGGTTCCCATGTGGCACAAGCATGCCTGCAAGCACACTTCCATTCACACACTTCATCCACTCATTACAGTGCTCACCCAGGTCGCCCAGCTTCCGCTTCTTGGGCTGGTGCGCCTTGACCAGCTGCTCCTTCTCTGGGTGGAAGCAGTGCAGGGAGTAGGCGCCCTTGGAGAGGCGCAGGAAGTTGGGGTCGGTGGCCAACACCTGCCGGGGGGTGGGGCCCCGTGGAGGGGAGAGCAGGGGGCACGGTCAGGCGATAAGATGTGGAGGTGGGACAGAGAGGAGGTATTCGAGTAGGAGGCCCCCTTCCTGGGCGGTGGGTTGAAGGCTGCTCTGAGGAACGCCGGGGGTGGGGAGGAGGGTGCACAGTGGAGGGGAGTCGAGAGAGGGGGCGACAATGTGGAGGTGGGACTGGGAGGAGGTGGTTGAGAAGGAGCCCCCCCCTGCAATATGGGATGCAGGCCCTTTGTGGGACGCCTTGGCCAGGCAGCTTCACAAAAACATTGAAACTACTTTCAACAGTGAGCGGAACCTCAGCCCAGGGCGGGGCCCAGGCATCCAACGGCCGCTCGTGCCAGGCGCTGTAACCATTGAGAATGGGTGCATGCAGTGGTGTGCCCCGCCAAGGTACGCACAGAGGCGCTCATGACAGGCGGTTGCCTGGGTTGGATGGCTGTGGTGCATGAAGTCGGATGCGCACCTGCCCAATGTGCTGCTTCTGCTTCTCCTCAAACTCTCGCAGGCCTAGCTGCTTGGCCTTGTCCACGATGCCTGCAAGGGGAGGGGAGGGCGACAGCATGGGCAAGGGCAGGGTGGTGGGGGGAGCGGGAGGCAGAGATGGTGAGAACGGGGACATCCAATGTAATGAGTTCCAGGATGCATGCACTGACCGGGGCGGTGCTGCTATGGGGTGCAGCAGGGGCAGGGGCACAGGGTGGTGGGGCGAGAGGCAGAGGTAGTGACGAAAACGAAAGCACAAGCGAACAAATGATGGTGTGATGGCGAGTATTGAGATGCATGCACTGGCCAGGGGAGGCTGCAAGGCCTGGAGGAGCATGGGCAAAGCTGTCGAGCGGCATGGTGGCGACAGCGCTGCCTAAGCACAGCGCAAGCATTCCGCGAGAGCATACAGAACTCTTGCATACGCGGGCCTTACCCTGCACGGTGACAGCGTTGGGCTTGGCTGCCTTGAGCACGGCCACAATGACGTGCTTCATCGTGCCCTCCTTGTACTGCGCCTCAACATCCTGCGGTACAGCCGGAGTAACTAGGCTTGCTTCTATAAAACCAGGCACACAACATATGCTGTGGATTCTGCTTGAGTTGGCATGGATCAGGGTGAACAACTGCAGTCTGGAGGAGCAGCTAGGCAGCTTGTGCTTGCCAGCTTGGGAACTAATCAGCGCGCTGTGACAGTCACATGCACCATACCATCCAGGCGGGCAAGGTCCCTCTACAGTAGCTCTACAGCACTAAAGTAGCTCACGTAACTTTGTAGCTCTGTATCTCTAACTTCCCACCCTCTAACTTCCCCCCCGCCTCACCTCCAGGGATTTGGCCTCCACCCGCACCATCGGCACCGCATCCTTCTCATCCACCTTCTCTGCCCCAACGCCAGCAGCAGCAGGGGTGGCGCCCTCGCCACCCTCCCCTGCTGCCGCCGCCTTCTTGGGCTGGTGCGCCTTGACCAGCTGCTCCTTCTCGGGGTGGAAGCAGTGCAGGGAGTAGGCGCCCTTGGAGAGGCGCAGGAAGTTGGGGTCGGTGGCCAGGGACTGTGCCGGAAGGGGAGGGGCAGGGGTGTCGGGGGTGTCAGTATTGAAACACGTTTGAAGAAGACGAAGATTACAGTTCGAGAGCGTGGTGTTAAGGAGACCGACAGGAAATTAATCCAGAGGCACCAGTCAGCTACCAGAAACACGGTTGGCTTAGTAGAGGCCTAGTGCAGCTCCGAAGGCCCCGCTGGCGCCTCGGGCAGGCACTCCCTTAGCAGAGTACAAGGCAGATGCAGTGCAGCACTAGATGCAGTGCGAATAGATGCATAGCTGAGTAGATGCAGTACAGAGTGGCTGCACTCCCTGGTACTGCCCCTCGCCCAGAGGCAGATGAGATGCCGTGCCATGATGCGCCCATCCAATCAAGGCGGTCTGACGATGTGAACCGGGCGAACAGGCAGGCAGCACTGCACTGTACTGTACCCCAGCTGTAGAGAAGCGTTGAGAGCAAGTTGAGAGCAACCAGCTCAAACTCCCGGCCGTCAAGCCCTCAACCCCTCGCTGCTTCCAGCCAGCCAGTAGGCCCACTCCTACCCACTGTGCAGCCGATCCTGCAAGAACCACCCTCCACCCCAGCTTCTCCCACCCACAGAAAGTGCCAGCCGCTGCAGGCCGCGCTTCCATGCACATACATCCCTCGCCTGTGTTGGCTTACATCCTGTTTTTTTTGTTTTTTGTTTTCGAGACCCAGCTTGCGACACACACACGCCCTCCGCACCTGCCCGATGTGCTGCTTCTGCTTCTCCTCAAACTCTCGCAGGCCCAGCTGCTTGGCCTTGTCCACGATGCCTGAATGGGGGGAGGGAGGGTGGCACCATGGGCGGGTGCAGGGATAAGGGCAGATAAAGAGTATGTGAGGTGGTGGCATAGTCGCAAGGACGGGCAGGGGAGGGTGACACCGTGGGCAGAGGCAGGGGCTGTTGGGGCAGGAAGTGAGCAGTGTGACGTGACAAGAGGTGAGCGCTGCGGGTGGAGGGGGTAAAGCAGGGGGGTGGCAGCAAATGGACGGGTAGAGGGAAGCGTAAAGAGACAGACGGGGTTTCAGGAGGTGCCAGGGAGGGCACAGAAACAGAGGGGAGCATGCGATGTCATGGGACACACCGAGGCGACACTTGTTGCATGGTGCACAAGGCAAGCATTTCAGGCAAGGCAACACGCTGCATGCCAAGGCACTGCCCGGGCAAAAGCATTAATCCCCAAACCAAAGATGTCATCCCCCACATGGGCCTTACCCTGCACGGTGAGCGCATTGGGCTTGGCTGCCTTGAGCACCGCCACGATCACGTGCTTCAACGTACCCTCCTTGAACTGCGCCTCAACATCCTGCAGTACAGCCAGGGGTGCAGCGGGACAGGGCAGGTGGTGAGACAATGGAGGCAGTGCAGGGCTGCAGCACACACCCGCTTAGTGCAGGGTGCAGCAATCATGGGCGCAGCTGCCCAGTGATACTGCGTTGTGTCTCACATGCAACTAGCTTCCCTTCCTCTGCAACATCCCACGCGTACTCTTGATCACGCACGTCAAGAGAATGGCCATCATACATAGCCAGACACGCTGCACAGCTGCCCATCCACACACACAAGCACCGCCTGCACCTAATACATGCCACGCCTTTCTTGGGAAACCCCGGATTTGCCCCTTTGCATAGTACCGCCTCACCTCCAGTCTCTTGGCGTCCACCCGCACCATCGACACCGCCTCCTTCTCCTCCCCCTTCTCTGCCACACCAGCACCAGCACCAGCAGCAGCAGCAGGGGTGGCGCCCTCGCCCGCCGCAGGCGTCTTGCCCTCCTTGGGCTGGTGCGCCTTGACCAGCTGCTCCTTCTCGGGGTGGAAGCAGTGCAGGGAGTAGGCGCCCTTGGAGAGGCGCAGGAAGTTGGGGTCGCCGGTGAGGGCCTGCCGAGGGGGTGGGGTGATTGAGGGGAGGGAGGCACAGCATGGTGAGGGGAGGGTCAGGATGGGACAATGCTGAATGCACACCCTGAACGGAGGTTGCACACTGGCGCTCCGCTGCCCCTTGAAGGCACAGAAGGCACACCGCGAATGGAGACTGCAACCTCCCCTCCCCTGCTCCCCACATCACCCTGTTCCCCACCACGGAGTGATGCTCAAACGTGATGCTAACTGGACATCAACAGGCAGCGCACGCATTGGCACAGGGGGCTTGGCTCTGTGTTCACATTTGCCACGCGCCTCTCATAGCACAGGCAGGGCAAGCAAATGCCACAGGGCGGCTGGCTCTCTACTCACGTTTGCCGCGCTCTTCTGCTTCTCTGCCAGCACCTCTAGCCCCATCTCCTTGCCCTTCTCCACCATGCCTGCAGAAGAAGATGAAGACGAATACGCCCTTAGGCGTGGGTTGAGGAAACCAGCGGAGGTGTGGGTCCCCTAGCGGGGCCCCCCTCCGCGGGCCACCATGCCTGCCAGGAACGCATGACCCAGTCAAACGTGACCCCAGAGATAAGCAAACATTGCAACAGTGGAAGCAAGGAATGGCACACTGCTCTGCACAGGCAGGCACGCAGGCAGATATCACCGGTGTGAACACACCGCCAAGGCGACACAACACATTTGTGCGGGAGGCGAAGTGTGCAGGCAGGCATGCAGGCAAGAAGAACAGCTGTAGAGTGGGGGACTCAGGGCAGGGCAGCTGGTGCTAGCAGCCAATGCTTCTATCCATCGATCAATCAATGAAAGCTAGGGTCCACATAGCCAGCAGGACTCTTGGGAAGGGAAGTGCTATGGTCTAATCTAGTTTTTGCAGCGTTTCAAGTCCCCTGAAAGATAATACAACTGCAGGGCGAACCCACTCCTGAGGTTGACGAGGCATGCACCACAAGGGAAATGCTTGCCCTCTGACCTGGCACGGTCAGCGGGTTGGGCTTCACTGCCTTGAGTACCGCCACAATCGCGTGCTTCAGGGTGCCCTCCTTGTACTGCTTCTCAACCTCCTGCGGTACAACCAAGGGAAGCGGCGGCAGAGCACAAGGCGGGTGATGCAGCTGTGCAGCCCTGGCTACCTCTGCCTGTGCTCTGCCAGCCAGCCACAAGTGCTACCAACTGACAAAGGGCTACCCGTGTCTCTGGGCTGCCAGCCACAAAGCGCACGCTCCTTGCGCCCAACCAAGATCCTCACACCTCACCAACACGTGCGCCACCCGCTCAACTAACCTGCCAGTTGACCCTGCCCCTGCCCCCTCCCCCGCCTCACCTCCAGTCTCTTGGCCTCCACCCGCACCATCGGCACCGCCTCCTTCTCATCCCCCTTCTCTACCACACCAGCAGCAGCAGCAGCAGCAGCAGCAGGGGTGGCGCCCTCGCCCGCCGCGCCCGCCTTCTTTGCAGAGGGTGTGCCCGCGGCAGCGGCCCTCTTGCTCTCCTTCCCCTCCTTGGGCGCCGGCGCCTTGACCAGCTGCTCAGTGTCTGGGTGGAAGCAGTGCAGGGAGTAGGCGCCCTTGGAGAGGCGCAGGAAGTTGGGGTCACTTGTGAGCGCCTGCAAAAGGCAGGGGAGGGGGGTTTTGTGATTGTAAGGGAGGAGGCACAGCATGGTGACGGGAAGAGGGGAGGCGGGGACACTGCTGAATGCACACCCTGAATGGAAGTTGCACTTGTGAGGGTCTGCAAAAGGCAGGGGAGGGAGGGCAGGCAGGGTGGGTCAGGCAAAAGGCAGGGGAGAAAGCAGGCAGGGTGGGTCGGACAAAAGGCAGGGCAGGGAGGGCAGGCAGGGCGGGTCAGACAAAAGGCAGTTGAACAGAACTGCAAGCCTGGTAGCAGTCCTGCTGGCATGCCTCATGCAATCCTCAGCCTGACCAACAATTGTATTATTTATCGAGGGTAAAAAAAAGAATACTCTTCACGTATTTTTTCTTTAAAAAAAAAAGGCCCTCGCCGCCGCCAGCAAGTCATCCTGCCTGTGAGCACCCCTGCCCGCACTGCAGAGCGGCAGCAAGCCAAAGACCCACAGGGCGCACACGCCTTGCGTTGGAATGCTGTTTGAAGTACAAACTCACGTTGCTCAGCTTGTTCTTCTCCTTCTCCTCAAACTCTCGCAGGCCCAGCTCTTTGGCTTTGTCCACGATGCCTGAAAGGGGAGAGAGGGTGGACATCATGGGCAGGGGCAGGGGCATGCTTCTGTGAGTGCGTGAAATGGCGGCGCAGCCGTGAGCAACGAGGGGCAATGGGGCGGGCAGAGAGAGCGGGTTGGCTCTGGTGGTAAACCGAGAGGAGCAGAGAGAGAGAGACGACAGGCACGGGTGAGGGCAGCATGCAGAGCGCGTGGTGGGCCGATATGCAAGGAAGCGACGCCCGTAGGCAAAGTTCGCTGCGCGGGTTCTCTTCAAACTCGCATCAGCAATGTGCGCCTTTCCTGCAGTGACCCCGGCCGCGGTCAGGACAGGGTGCCTGCTGTCAGGCTCGCCTCTCACCTTGCACAGTGAGCGTGGCAGGCTGCACCGCCTTGAGCACGGCCACAATCACGTGCTTCATCGTGCCCTCCTTGTACTGCGCCTCAACCTCCTGCGGTACAGCCAGGGGGGGAGCAGTACAAGGCGACATGATGCAGGGTCACGGAGGGCAGGCAGGCAGGCTGAACAAGGCTGGCAGCGCATTGCATTGAGCTCGATGAGGCGCATCCACTCACCAGCGGCGCAACCACGGAGCAGCAAGTAGAACGCGTTGCGGGGAAGCGGAAGTAGCGGGCACGTAGCAGGCCCAGCACAGCGCTGCACCCACACGATCGTCTCGCCCAAGCCTTGCGCACTAATTGTCCAGCTCACCTGCTGCACGACTGACTGACCCGGCACCCCAACCAGCCAGCCACCCTCCCCCGCCTCACCTCCAAGCTCTTGGCCTCCACCCGCACCATGGCCGGCTTCTCCTTAGCTTCCGTGCCACCTGGCGCCTCGCCGCCAGCTGGCTTGCTGGTGCTAGGCAAGGCGCCGGCTGCTGCTGCTGCTGCTGCCGCCTTCTTGCCCTCTGCTTTGCCCTCCTTCTTGCCAGCCAGAGTGGTGCCTCCCAGGCCTTTGGGAGCCTCTGCAGCGGCAGGCAGGCAGGCAGGCAGGCGGGCAGCAGGCCAGCACATGTAAGTTCAGTGCCAGGCTGTTGCCCAGAGCCACAGGCAGGCGGGCAGCAGGCCAGCACACGTAAGTTAAGTGCCAGGCATGCAGGCAGGCAGCAGGTCAGTACGTGTCAGTTGCATCACAGTCAGTTGGGGACCGCAGCGGCAGGCAGGCCGGCAGCAGGCCAGCACATGCCAGTGGCATCCCTCAACCAGAGCAGCAGCAGGCTGTGCTGTGGGCCAGCGTGGCACGCTGTGGCCGGGAGGCGGGCAGGCACCAGCGCCAGCACCCACGTGCCTGACAGGCTCACAAGCCAGCTTCCAGCTCACAACCCTGCCTCTTCTGACCCTGCCGCTTCTGGCTGTCCCTGCCTCTTCGGGCCGTCCTGACACTTCTGCCCCAACCCTCCTCACCCTTCCGCCCCAACCCTCCTGATCTTTTCAGGCCCAACGGGACTGTCAAACTTCAAGCCCTTGCACTGATAGCCTGTTGCTTCACTCACCCAGCTTCTTGGCCTTTTTGGGCGCCTTGACCGAGGCCGCTAGCTTCTCCTCAACTTTCGCCGGTACCTCGGCTGGCAGGTGGTACCGCTTCCGCAGCACCGGCTTGACCACCCACACCTGCTTGGTGGCACGCTCCGGGCCCTGCTGCTCCGCATTCTGCAGAGGCGGGGAGGGCACGCAGGGGAGCAGGGGCGGGCAGGGGAAGGTAGGGCGAGGTGCTGTAGTGCTCAGTACTGCCTGCAGGAAGATGCAGGTTTCGCAAGCAGCAGAGTGCTGCCTCGCTGGAGGAGCGAGGTAGCCTTGTGTCGCCACAGGTGGCCCTTAATACAGGTGCCCCCCAAAAGAGTTGCTCTCCACAGCTGCCCGCCACATGCAGGCCACATTGAATCACTTGGGCCACCACTTCCCCCCTCGGGCTGCCACCCGGCCAGCCTCCCAGCAGGATCTCAGCTGCACTCACCCACTTTCATTGTAAAGCGCTGCTGCAGCAACTCCCAGCCTCACCTCGAGGATGTAGGTGCCCGCTGCAGACGGCCCCCACAGGTGGACCCCACAGGTTTCCACCACAACAGGTGCCCCTCAACAACTTCCCAGGACATGCACATGCCACCAGGCCTCCCTCAGGCCCCACCCCCTCCCTCAGGCTGCCACACGCCCACCCTCCCAGCAAGAGCTCACCCTCCCAGCCTCACCTCGAGGATGTAGGTGCSCGCTGCAGACGGCCCCCACAGGTGGACCCCACAGGTTTCCACCACAACAGGTGCCCCTCAACAACTTCCCAGGACATGCACATGCCACCAGGCCTCCCTCAGGCCCCACCCCCTCCCTCAGGCTGCCACACGCCCACCCTCCCAGCAAGAGCTCACCCTCCCAGCCTCACCTCGAGGATGTAGGTGCSCGCTGCAGACGGCCCCCACAGGTGGACCCCACAGGTTTCCACCACAACAGGTGCCCCTCAACAACTTCCCAGGACATGCACATGCCACCAGGCCTCCCTCAGGCCCCACCCCCTCCCTCAGGCTGCCACACGCCCACCCTCCCAGCAAGAGCTCACCCTCCCAGCCTCACCTCGAGGATGTAGGTGCTCGCTGCAGACGGCCCCCACAGGTGGTCCCCACAGGTGCCCACAACAGGTGCCCACCACTACAGGTGCCCTTGACAACAGCCCACCACATGCAGGTGCCACCAGGCCTCCCAGCCTCACCTCCAGAATGTAAGTGCGCAGCACGGAGCGGGAGACGGGCGCCTTGGGTGTCTTGGCCTTGCGCCCGCTCCTCTGGTCCTTCTCCCCGCCGGCTTCCGGCTTCCTGGCAGTGACAGGCTCCGGCCCGCCCCCCTCGCCGCCAGCAGCAGCTGCAGTGGGCCCCTCCCCACCGGCAGTCGGCTTGTCGGCCGTCGGCGCAGCGCCTGCCGGCGCCCCCTGCTGCGGCTCGTTTTCCTTGCTGCCAAAAGGGGAAACTTGCTGGCTCCCCGCCTCTGCCGCCGCCTCGCCCTGCTGCCCGCCCGCCGCTGCTGCCGCCGCCTCGGCCGGGCGCAGGGTGTTGTAGATTGTATTGACCAGCTCATCGGCCCGGGCAAGGCTGTGGTGCACCGCCCGGCACACCTGCTCCTCCAAGTCAGCAGGAAACTGCACAGCAGCCGGGGGGAAGCACACAGGGCGGCACAGGTGGGTGCTGGAGGACGGAGCGAGAGGAGGGCGGAGCCCCGTCAGCGGCAGCGATTTCGGCGGCAACATCTGGATGATCTGCTACGGTCGTGGGAACGTGGGTGTGGTCACAACGCTGGTGACCTCCCAGTGCACCCGCACGCGCTGGCCTGCCTTCCACAGCCTGCCAGCCGTCCGTTGCTCTGCCCGTCGACGCTCTGCTGCTGGCACCAGCTGCTGCCAGCACCCACACGACCAGTACCATCCCTCACCGTCACCGCCATCATCACCAAAATCAACACTAGCACCGCTACCACAACAACCAGCTCCCCATGCTCACCGTTGCCAGGGCTGCCACCGCTTTCTTCTCCGCCTCCTGCGCCTCCTCGAGCGTCATTCCGCCCTTCCCGCTGTACTTGCAAGACCACACCGCCTGCCCATACAGCTCCTTCTTCTGCACAAAGGCCTCGTAGGAACGAAACACCTCGCCCGTGGACTCGATCACAAACACCTGCGGGGCGGGAAGAAGGCGAAGAGGGCTCGGCGAGGGCGGCGGCGGGAGCAGACGGCGGGAACGGCGGCAGTGGCAGCGAGAGGAGCTGCCAGCAACCCGCCTCGGCGGGCGCCATGGTCGGCACGGAGGCGGGGCATCGCGGCCCCGGCGCCTAGACAGGATCGGCTGGGCGGGGCGGGCGAGGAGAGGAGCAAGCAGGACGACAATCCTACTCAAACACTCGCCTCTTCGCTCGCGTCCAAGTCGGTTGGTGCCCCGGCAGGCTGCCAGGTCTTTTTGTTCAGAAGCGGCATCGCTGTCCCTAGCCCTTCAAGCTGCCATTCGAGGACAAACGTGTGTTGCGCCTGTTTTTAAAAGCCGTCGCCTCCCTCGTCGTGTGGAGGTGTTTGGATTGATGGCAAACTGATCGCGCAGGGCAATTGGGCAGGTTTGGGCCTTTGAAAGTTTTTCTGGCACCACGTGGCTTTGAAGACGGAAGGCAAACAATCACAGCACTTGGAGGGCTCGTGAGTGCGTGCCTGATGTGGATTGGGAAGCTACACCACTGATGGCGCAGTGGAAGGGCTTTGGGTGGAGGCGCTGCCGCCATCGCCTGCCGCCTGCACCTGCCGCCTGCCTGCCTGGCGCCGTCGCCTGCTTAAAACCTTTGCCGCCTGCCTGCCTGGCGCCGTCGCCTGCTTAAACCCCGCCTGTCTGTGCCCAGTCGGACGGAGGTTTGACCGTTACAAAGTTCGTGGTTATGTACAGAAGATGTGCAGTGGGCCAGAGGCTTGGGATGAGCTGGCGTGGCGTGAAGCAGAAGACAGGCGACAGATCGATTCACTGAGAGGTTTCGGGGTGGGGGTCACGGCAGAAGGGCTGTGCAATGCGGTGAAAATTACTGAAAAAGTGATCAGAAATCAACAAGATGCTTGGCAAAGTGGGGTCAGGTGCGGGTGGGGTCTGAAAGAGGGACAAGGACCACGGCTCCTGCATCTTCCAGCAGAAACGCCGGCCAAGCCGCCAGAATGAGACAACTTCGACTGGCCAGCGACTCAGCCGCACCTCACGCCACGGTGCAGCCCAGTGCGCTGGGGCGCAGCTTGTGCAGATGCCGCTTCAGGCGCTGACGGTCACCTTGATCAGCATGCCTCCAGAGCAGTGGGAGCCGATGCCGCAGGCATACCTGCACCCACGGGCCAACACAGCAGAGCAAGCAATCAGTAGTGTGGTGGTTGCGAGGCATACGCGAAGCAGCAGGGCAACAGAAGCGCGTGCACCCACGCTGGCACTGCTACGTGCACACAGCCACCTGGGTGTTTTGCTTACCACAAGGTGCCAGGGGCGTTAAAGGTGAGGGATGCTGTGTTGACCGCAGAAGTGGCGATTTGCATCACACCAGGGCCCTCTGCAAAGGCCTGCAGGGGCAGAAGAAGATTGGGGGGCGAAAGACCGTGACTACACTTTAACAGTCAAACACTGCAGACAATTGCACGCGGCTGTCGGCTGCCCATCAGGTCAACTGTGGTACACTGTCTGGGCAGAGGCAGCAGCGCCGGGCACTGGGGATTAAGTGTGGTACACAATTTGGGCAGGGGCAGCAGCACCGGCCACTAGGGAGTCCGAGCGGCACTGCTGGCAGGGGCTTACCGAGGGGCAGGTGCCGTCGGCGAGTTCCCACACATCGTGGGTGCCCATCCAGGAAAAGACCATCATGTCGCCCACCTGCCAGGGGGACAGGGCAGCAAAGTGCAGTGAACGAAGGGCAAGTGAGTCGCAGAGGCAGGCGGGTTGGAGGGGTGTTCACACCCAAGAGGACACCACCATGCCGCCAACCTGCAATGTGGAGGCGAGGGCAGCAAATGATGGGCATGTCATGGGATTGCAGAGATTCAGAGACAGGCAAGGGGGTGGGGTGCCGTCGGGGCAAAACCCTTATGTCGCAAACCTGCCAGAGGGCGGGAAGCCAAGCCAGGGGTGTGGAGAACAGGCAGGGTGGCACGTAGCCTGACATAGACTCACAGATGGAGTGTGTGTGGGCGCCGCGATGCAGCGCCCAGCTCAGCACAGCAGGAAGACCGTGGGCGCCGCGCCACCAGTCCCGACTACAAACATGAACAGCTGCACGCAGCAGCTGCAGCAGCAGCAGCAGCAGTGGCAGCCACAATAGCAACGGCGGCAGCGGCGGCAGCAGCAGCAGCAGCAATAGTAGCAGTAGCGGCAGCAACCAAAGCAGCAGCAGCCACGATGACGAAGCAGCATCCGCACCAGCTTCGGCAGCAGACGGCGCACCTTTGCCATTTGCTCGGGGTAGGCCTCCAGGGGTGTGGCGAGAGCGCTAGGGAAGTTCCATTCGATGTCGATCATGCTGGGCATCATGGGGCCTGCACTGGGTTGACCAAGCACGGAAGAAGGGGCAGGCGGACGGGCTCGAAAACACAGCATGCAGAGCTCTTCAAGGATGGCGGCAACCAAGCCAGCCTGTTGCTTTCATCCTCGCCTCACGCGCACTGTTAGGCACCCCACACATATAACCCGCACCATCCACAGAAAAGCCAAACCAAACCAAAGCACTTGCCTTCGGGCAGGGGCTCGCCAGCTGGCGCGCCCGCGGGCATGGGAGCCATGCCGGGAGCCATGCCGGGAGCCATGCCAGGCATGGGGGCCATGAATTCGGCTTCAGCTGGGCTGGGGGCCACCGCTGGGGCCTGCAGGGGGCAGTGGCAGTTGGTATCCATGGTGAGGAGCGCAGGCTCCATAGTCTGGTCTACCGCAGAACAGGAAGCAACCAAAGCCGGTCTGCCAGGGGACAAGTGAGTGCGGAAGGCCAGGCGCAGATGGGGGAGAACGGACGCTGCATGGCAGCCTAGCCTGCCGAATTGACTGCCACACACTCACCATCTCTTGCATCAGCGTGCGTGCTGCGTTTCAAGAAAGGGGCAGGAGGGGGCATGGTAGGTTCAGTGCGCAGATGGGGTGCAACCAATGAGTGGCTGGCGGGGCAGCAGCGGCGGCGGCAGCGGGGGTCGGAAGGCAAGGAAGCTGCAGCAAGGCTCACCCATCGCAGGGGCTGCGCTGATGCACAGGCTGGCGATAACCAGCGACATGGCGACGGGAGACATGCCGGTGAGGCGCGCGTGGGCCATATTGGGTGCAAAAAACGCTGGGGGGGCGCTGAAGGAAGCTGAGCACTGCAGGCACCCGGTAAACAGCGGACAGGATGAGATGGCTTGCAGCGTTTCACTGGCAGAGTAAATGAGTGGCAGGCGGGCGAGACACGTCGAAATATGCTGCCGGGCGCCGGCTGCAGTACTTCTTCAAGTCCTGCCGAGGCCTACCCGCCAACATGCTGCAGCCCTGCTGCTTGCAAACCACTAAAGAGGAACAGACCGCTCGCATGATGCCCAATTGACGCGCAGAGCCGCACGAGCAGGACCGTCTGGCGCGCCCCGCCCCGCCCCGCCCCACCCCGCGCCCGAGTGCACCACATAGCTGCCCTTACACATGCCCGCTGCCTGCCTGTAGTTTCTTCGTGTTCACTATCTACTAATTACAGACGTGGCTCACTTGAAGCAAACATACAAAGATTGCTGCAACCGCGCAGGTGCCCACAGCCGACATTGCTCACCCGCTGCCCCGGGCAAGTCTTGCCTCTACGGCGCTGCCTGCCGCCATTTGTGAGCAAGGCATCCGCGCTGGGGTGTCTGTGAACGAAGCATGCTGCGCACTCATGGTTCAGGGAGTGTGCATTGAAGCTGTGGAGAAAGGGGATGTACAGGCGGTCCGGCCCACGGCCCAGGCAGCCTGTACCGCCAACAGAGCAGCTGCGCACGCTGCCCTCCAGCTGCTCCTCAGCTGCCTCTGAGAGAAGTGGGGAGCTGACCACTGCGATGTACTGATCTGCCAGCTCGCAAACCCGCTCTGGCGAAGGGGGCGCTGCGCTGCTGCTGCTGCTGCTGCCCTCGCTGCTGCTGCTGCCACCGCCACCGCCGCCGCTCTTTCTGCCGCCGCTGCCACTGCTGCCACCTTGCAGCCTGACAGCCAGGCCAGCAAAGTGAGCTGCTGCCAACTGCCGCAAACTGCTCCCCCACCGCTGTGCAAAAGGGGCTAGTGCCACCCTCTGCAGCCCGCTGGAAGGCGAGCAGTGCGGCCAGCAACTGCTGCTGCTGCTTGAAAGCAGACGTGGGCAGGGCAGGTGGCTGCCACTCCTCGGGGCACGCCCTGCCTACCTGCAGCAGGGATGCAGGGGATGCAAAACAAACAACTCAAGGCTTGCTAGCGTGAAGGGCAGGTGTTTCAGTAGCCAGCGCAGTGCACACAAGGGACCAGCGCTCATCGGGAGCCAGTGCATACCGCGGGCCAGTGCAGCACACAAAAGAGGACTTGCCTTTTTGGTGGATCATGTTCTGGCAGGAGGTGCAGTTGGCTGGAGTGAACCAGCTGCGCCCCATGGTGTGAGGCACCGGGCCGCCAAAGCCCACCAGGAACAGTGCCTGGCCTGGGAAGCCCTCCACAGGCCGTCCCAGGCAGCCATGCTTGGCACCGGCGCCTCGGCAGGCCATCACGATTGCTGCATTGCGGCTGCTGGCGTCAACCAGGCTGACCGCAGGGTCCAGCGCTGCCGGCAGGGCTGCTTCAGCTGCGGCAGCAGCCTGAGCAGGGCGCCTTCAAGTGCCTGCACATCTGAGCGCAGCCTCTCCTGCCCTGCCTGGCCCTGCGCCAGCTGCTGCCAGGTGTAGGGCGGCTGCACAGCTGCCCTGCGCACGCTGTAGCGGCTGCACAGCTGCGCCAGCGCGGCTGCATTGCGCTGCTCAATGTTGCTGAGCATCTCCTCTTTCCGAGCTGCACCCTTCCTCCCAGGCCGCAGCAGTGAATGCAGGCGCCAGTCCCGCCAGAAAAGCACTGCCGACTGCAGGAGGCTGGCGGCCTGCCGCGCAGCCTCATGCGGCGGCAGCAAGTGGCACTTGCTGCCCGCCTTCACCGCCGGCGCAGCCCCTGCTGCCGGCGCTGCTCCTGCTCCTTCTGCCCCTCCTGCCGGCGCTGCTCCCGCTGCTTCTGCTGCTGCCGCCGGCGCTGCTGCTGCTGCTGCCAGTGGCTCAAACTGAGGCGCCAGCTGAACAAAGTGCATCACCACGCGAGGTGCATCTGCGGCTCGTGAGCCCACAGGCAAGGTTAAGGAAAACGTGCCGCACCCATGATCAGCGTGTGTGGCAGCTGTCCAGGTGGCAGCCGCGGCAGCCGCTGACGCTGGCTGCCGGGCCAGCAGGTGCTGTCTGACGTTGTGCTGTGTTGCAGGGCGGCAGTTTGAACATGAAACGGCAGCTGTTCGGACCACATTTTCAGTGTAGTCAACAACTCAACACATCCCCGCAGCGCAGAGAGTTCGATCGGCCCCAGGCAGGCTGCTCTGGCTGCTTTCGCGACGGCGGCGCGGGGCGGCGCCGGCGGCAGTGCTGCCAATTGCTGCAGAGCACCTCTACTGCCTGTTGACATCACCTCACTTATAAGCAACGCTCACAACACAGTTTGCAGCCGAAAGGATGCAGCCCAGCAGCCCGTGCATTCCCGAGGGCTGATGGAAAGCGAGCCCGGCTGGCCTGCGGCAGCCCTCCTGCAAGGTTAGCTCAGTTCCAAGGGCGTGTACAGAGCCAGCGTTTGCCAAACTCACGAACTCTTCTTGAGACAGAGACCAGCACCATGGCGCTGGAGGTGCTGGCTGCGAAGGCTCTAATGGTCGCGATGTGTGCGCAGTTCGTGGTGGAAGCTATGCACGTGCATCACTGGAGGGTGCGCCGCCACCACCACGCCTCCTGCCCGCCGCGCCGCCACAGCTTACGACCGCCGCTGCGCGCTGCGCCTTCTCACCCGCACCGTCCGGGCGAGTATCTCTGTGCAAATTCTGGTTTCCATACAAACTGACTTCCTATGGAAGCATCGCACTATGCTTCCCATTACACATGCATGCAGGGGCCCTGGATGACCCCGGTGCTGCATAATGTCGGGCACGCTAGCCGTGCTGTCATGATCGGCTATTACATCTACGCCGCCTCTATGGGAATGGCGCCGCCGGACCATCCTGCCCGCCTCAAGGCTTTGGCGTTTCTAGCGGCAGACCACAGTAAGCTATTGGTTGCGACTGGTGCCTTTAGCTTGATTTCCTGTCGGTTTCCTCAACTCCACCGCGCCCTTCGCGCTGTAAGCTTCTTCTTCTTCTTCCTCACCGAGTGGCCTGGCAGTAAGCTGAGCGTCCGCTGCTGGCAGACGAGACATGTCATTCGAACCTAGCCGGTGTAAACCCCCCTTCATGTGCCTGACTCCCCTTGCCCGCTTGCACCTTGCAATATGTTGCAGTGGTCTTCGGAGGCGTGATTGAGATGCTGCATCGATGTGACAAGGCGCTGGCGCCGGCGCTCAACGCGTTCTGTTTGCTGGGCTTCGCTATTACTTATACCAGGCAAGTCTTGGGACTGATGGGTCGAACTGGCGCAGCACCCAGTTCGCTGCCCGGACTTGGCGTAACACCCACCTGGCAGCCCATGCGCCGGCGAGTATGTCTGGCGGTGCATGCCTTCAAGCGCTGGTGCATAAGTCGTCATCCTCTCAGGATTTGGTTTGCCTTGAAGTTGAATCTCTTTCAGGGGATGTGAGAGCTGTAGTGACTAGACGGGTGTTTGGTGGTCTCAGGAGGCCTTCCCATGGCCTCCCCCGCCCAACCTCACAATTCCGTTCACCCCGCCCTGCCCCCTTGCCTGCACCCCTGCAGGTGGCGGGAAGACCAGGCGGATGCACTCAACAAGCGCGTCGTTGTGCACAGGCTGCGCACGCGTGCGCTGTCCGACCCTAGCTTCAAGGCCAGCCTGCTGATGACGATGGCAGCCAGCGAGGGCAACACAGTCGCCGTGCAGCACCTCCTCAGCTCAGAGGGCTGCAATGCGGCCACTGTGTTTTATGAAGGGCAGACTGCCACCCACTGGGTGGCAGGGGCCGGCAACGCCGCAGCCCTGGAGCTTGTCCTGGCAGCGGCGCCCGCCACGGCAGTTGCCAGGGACGACAGCCAAAGCACGCCGCTGCACTGGGCAGCAGCCCAGGGGCGCGCAGGTGCTGTGCAGGTGCTGCTGCAGCATGCGCCTGAGGCTGCCGCGATGCTCAACCGCTACAAGCTCACGCCGTTGGGCGTGGCGCTGTGCTTGGATCGTGCAGCAGTGCTGCCCGCCCTGCTGGCCGCCAGCACAGCGCCAGCTGCTGCCACAACCATCCTGTACGCTGCCAAGGTCACTCCCGCCTGCCGTGCGCTGCACCGCTTCGCAGACCTGTTTGCCATCCGCCGTTTCCTGCCGCCAGATGTGTGGCAGCTGGTGCCCCGCCCGTGCCCCGGCCTGGGCGGCGCCCTGCCCACCGCTTTGGCGCTGCCCCCGCCCTCCAGGGCAGGGCAGGTGCGTGAGATCATGTGCCGCCTGCCGCCGGCTGACAGGGCGCGGCTGCACACGACGCTGCTGTGCCTGGCGCGCGCACAGCGCTGCATGGGGCTGGATCTCCCTGCAGACATCCGCTGCGTGCTGCTGGCTGTGTGACGGGGCAGGCAGCCTGCAAGGCTGCATTGCCAAAGCGAATTCAAGCTGTGGTTCCACCAACAGAATCAAGCTGTGTTTCCACTCCACCAACAAGTGCTGAGCCTGCTCCCATCCCCGAATCTTGGTAGTGCAAAGCTGTAAATACAAGGCATCATACAACAGCGCAGGCACATTGAGGCTTTGGTGATGAACGGCAGCACAGACAAGATCAGAAGAGCGGACAGCAGTACAGTACCAGCATCGTCACATTCGGTGCAGGTTCAAGCCATATGCTGGCGGTCCATGCAAGAACAGTGATTATGTTGCGGTTGGATGGCGCCAGCCCAGGCAGCTGCTGCTGGCTGGGGTGAAGTGCCCGCAGCAAGCGAGCCCAACAATTGCTGGCCTGTCGGACCGTAGGCAACTTTCACATAGTGTGCACTGTAGTGTGCAGATTGCAGAATGGGACAGGCAGAAGGGTGGTTGTGCCAGCTGTGCAGCTGCCGCCACCTTGTGCAGACAGGTCGCGGCAGGTGCAGGATAACCCTGGATTGGCTGGTCATATCGGAGCAAAGCAGGCTCCTGCAAATTCAAGGGCGTAAGTGAGTGGGGTGGCAGGCACGGACATAATGCTGGCTTCCAGGCAGCATCCAGCGGAATGTCCGCCAAGCGCAGCGTTCTTGGTTAGCCTCAGCGTCTGTTTGATTAAAGTACCTGCTTTGCAAACCAACCCATTTGGCCCCCCATGCAAATTCAACTAAACTATGTAAACCCAAGTAACTGCGAGCAATCTGACAAGTGTGCATTGGTGAGAGGATCATCGTCACGCCCCAGCGCTGTCAGGATGATCCAGCTGCTTGGCCTGGGAAGGACAGGCATGCTGTGCTTCCCAGGGTTGCCCACATCTGTGCGCCAGCTGCTTCCGCCGCCGCCATGGCACCGCCTCCCGCCGACAGCCTGGCAGATCCATTTTCAGCCAGTTTTTCGCTCCGTGGTTCATCGCACCGTTACAACTGCACAGCGGAAAGGAATGGAGCTAGGGCGGGATTGAAGCTGTGGGAGTAATCATCATGGCGGGAACTCTTTCGCTGGCTGTCCGGCCTGCACAGCAACTGCCGTCGTCTTTGAGCGCCATCAGGTTGGTTACTGCAGCGTCACTGCTTGTTTGGATTCCGGCGGGACCTCGCGCACTCAGCAACCCTCTGCAACGCGCCTCTGACGCTCTTGCTCTGAGACCTCGATGCAGATCCACGCCGTTGCCAGTCCCTCGCGTCCCTCTTCCCGTCGCTGCCGCCCATGCCTATGCCGCCACCGTCGCCGCCGCCAGTGCCGCCAGGGGCTGGCGGCGGCACGGCGTGCACTGCTACGCAACAGGCACGCAGGAGGGGCGGGACCGGCGCACTGCAGCCGGGCCTGGCAGCACTGGATCCGGGCCTGCGAGCAATGGCTGGGACACCGGCAGCAGCAGCAGCAGCAGCAAGAGCGGCAACAGAACGGACCCGCTCCTCCGTAGCATCGCACAGTGCAGCACCGCTCGTGAGCTGCACCAGCTGCTGTTGCGGCACTCTGGCGAGCTAGGCGGGCGTGAGGTGGCAGCCGCACTGGAGGTTGCAGCCAAGCGCAAGCTGGTGCAGCCAACACCAAATGGCAGCAGCAGCAGCGGCGGCAGCAGCAGCAGTAGCAGCAGCCCCGGCGGCAGCAGCAGCGGCGGCGGCGGCGGCAACGACGGCGGCCTGGGCGTGCTGCTTGTGCAGTTGGCAGACAAATTTGCCCCCGTGATGGCGCCAGTCTGCCTCAGTGCCGCCGCCTGGTCTCTGGCGGCGCTGCAGCTGGCGCCGGCCCGCCCCGTCATGCGGCGTATGCATGAGCTGGCCGAGCGCCACATCACCTCCTACTCCCCCTCCCAGCTCTGTGCCCTGTTGTGGGCTGGAGGCAGCCTGGATCCGGGCACCCACAGCCCTCTCTTCCTGGCGCTCGTCACGTTGGTCAACAGAGGCATGGGGCTGGCGCTTTTTAGCTCACACGACCTGGCGGCGCTGGTCTGGCTGTGCGGCAGGGTGAGCGGGCAGGCCTGGGGCAGTGGTTCTGGCTGTGTGGTGCTCCGGTTCATTTCGCTGCGCTGATGCTTGCTGGCGTGCTCTTGCCGGCGCATTGGCAAAAGTATGGTGCCGCGCTTGCGCGGTGCGGTGTGGTGCTTGTGTGCCGCGCTTGTTAACCTGCGCTGGGCTGCGTGTGTGTACGGGCAGTGCACGGGTGCAGGCGGGGGCTGTGGTTTGTGTCGAGCCAGGCTGGCAGAAACACAGATAGAGCGTGCTTGCTTACACGCCGAAGCCCCACCTGCCTGCTCATGGTCACACCCCACGATCTCAATCCCCTGCCTGCCTGCCTGCCTGCCTGCCTGGCTGCTTGCCTGCCTGTGTGTTCACACCCCACTGCCCCCACTGCTCTGCAGGAGGGCGGCACTGCCGCTCGCGACATAGTGGCAGCGGTAGCAGACGAGTGCCGGGAGCGGATACAGCTGTTCATGGCAGCGCAGCAGGCGGTGCACGGGCGGCCGGCGTCGCGGCAGGGGAGGCGCAAGAAGGAAGTGGAGGGGGAAGACGGTGACGTCACCCAGGCAGAGGCGGCGGCAGCAGCAGCAGCAGCAGCAGCAGAGGCGGCAGCGGTAGAGGCGGCAGATGCGACAGAGGCAGCAGCAGCAGAGCAGGAGCAGCAGGGGCAGGCGCAGGGGGCGGAAGGTGCGCAGCAGCTGCCAGGAGGGTTACCGCCGCCGCCGTTCAGGCCTGCAGAGGCGGCCATGCTTCTCACAGGCCTGGCACAGCTGCAGCTGCGTGTGGGCGGCGTCGTGGAGCCGTTGCTGCGGCAGTGTGAGGCGCAGATTGCGGAGGCAGAGGCAAATGACGTGGCGCGCATCGTCATCGCCCTGGGGGAGTTGATGATGGACGTGGGTGAGTGTTTATTGTTGGTAAAAGTCCTCGAATTTGACCGAAACGCAATGACGTATGTTTGTTTGACCAACAAGCAGCGACGTGGGTTTGTTTGACCCTGAGGTACAGTCGCTTCTATTACGGCTGTGTCGGTGTGTTGGCGGGGCAGGCTTGTGGGGTTCATGCTGCCAGGGGTGTAGGCTCGACACTCTGTTGGTGTCGGGCCGTGCTGCCTTTCAACCTTAATGTGCAGGCAGCAAGGCGATGCACGCTCTGCTCTGCTGTGGGCCTGCTGTGCACGATGTGGGCTCAGCTCTTTCTGGCCACCTCTCTCTCGACCTGCCTGCCCTCCCAACCTCAACCTGCAGGCAACGAGGTGCTGAACGCTCTGCTCCTGCGTGGGGCTGCACCGTGAAAGTAGTTCAGCCATCGACTCTGCAACATCCCACCTATTCTATTTCAACCTTAATCTGCAGGCAACGAGGTGATGAACGCTCTGCTGTGGCGGCTGTGCGCCGTGGAGGCGCAGCTTTCGCCTCAGCAGGTGGCGTCGGCGCTGTGGGCGTGCGTGCGCCTGGGAAAGTCGCCGGCCCACAAGCTGTCTTCCATGTGCATCCGCCACTACTCATCAAACCATGCCCGGTATAGCACAGTGGATACGATTGGCCTGCTATGGGGCCTGGCACACCTTCACCGCATGCTGCCCGGTGAGCAGAGTTTGCTAGTTTCTTCAGTGTTTTTCTTGTCTTTTCTTGCCTGATCTTTTCTTGTTCCTCGCTCACAGCGCTGCGGCGGCACATGTGTGCGCTGCTGTGGGGCCTGGCACACCTGCAGCGCATGCTGCCCGGTGATGGGAGGGAGGCGGGTGTGGCAGGGGGTCAGGGCTTCGGGCTTCGGGCGGTTTGGGTTTGCGGGGGGCTTAGCTGTGCAGACCTGCAGCTGGATGCTCCTCGAAACCAGTGCACATCCCACCTGAGCGCGTGCATGTCAAGCCCGTGCTCCTGCCGCCTCCATCCCTGCCTGGCCCCCTTCCCCTTTGTCCGTCGTGGGCATAGCCTGCTGATGCGGCGCTGCCCTGGCTGCTTCCCTTCCTGCCTGTCCACTGCCTGCTGCTGAGACGTTGCCCTGGCTGCTTCTCCTTACCCTGCCTGTTCACTGCCTGCTGCTGAGACGTTGCCCTGGCTGCTCCCCCTCCCGTTCCCCTGCCTGTTCATTGCCTGCAGACGAGACGCTCGTGCGTGCTGTGCGTGCTGTGCAGCCCGAGGTGGGGCGCTGCAGCACGGCGGGCCTGTGCAACCTTGTATGGTCTCTTGGACAAACGGCGGAGATGCGGGTTAAGACTCGTGTGTCCTGGCTCACCCAGCAGCCTGCCGGCTTGGAGGCCGTGGCGCTCGCTGACCTGGCAGCCGCTGAGCTGGCACGTCGAGCTGGCACCCCCGACATGAAAACCGGTGACCTGGCAACCGCTGCCAGCGCCCTGGCCGTGCACCCGCCCCTGGCGGCCGCGCTGCGCAACGGGCGCAGCGTGGCCGTGCTGCGGGAGGCGTGCGCGGCGGCTGCGGCGGCGGATGATTTGCACGCGTTTGACGTGGCACAGCTGGCGACAGCTGCCGCCCGGCTGAGGTGGACGGAGCGCACCTTCCTAGACACCCTGGCGCGTGCCATCCAAGTGCGGGTCAACCTGTCGCTCACCACCAGCGAGGTGAACACGAGTGGTTTGGGGCCCAAGAACCCTTCTGTGTTGGGGGGCCAACCCTTCTTCTGTATTGGGGGGCCAAAGACCCTATTTTACTGTTGTCGCTGCGTTGGCGGTGCTGTCATTACTGGAGTCAGTGGAGTCAGTGTGTGGTGGTGTGCCGTTATCCGGTCTCGCCGGCAGCAGGCGGCATGAGGGGCCGATGGCTGATGCAACGTTGCACAGCTTGGTCTGGCTGCACAGCCTGAGGGCCCTGCTGCGTGAGCCTTTCAGCGTCAACGACACCTGCATCACTTGCTTGCAACCTTCAGCTTGCTTTTCCCCAGCTCTCGGTAGCACACCTTTCGAATCCCTATCCTGCCCCTTATCGGCTCGTTCCCTCCGTCCGCCGGCGGGTCTGTCTGTCTCCCAGAAGCAGCGGGCCCGCACTCTAAGGCCCACCATCCCCTCTCACCCTGCGCCCCCTCACCTCCCACCCTGTGCCCGCAGGTCTTCTCCCAGTCCGTGTGGGCGCTCGCCAGCCTGGCGCCGTCTCGCTACGACAAGCTCTTTGCCAGCCTGGCAACCGCCTACGCAGCAAAGATGCAGCACCCGGAGCGGCTGCCCGCACACCTGGCGGGGTTCCAACCGGAGGAGCGCAGCACGGTGCTGTCTGCTTTCGCGGCCGTGGCGCAGTCCGGAGGTGAGGGGTGCGGGAGCGGGAGCGGGGGTAGGATGCAAGTTGGGTGCTCTGCGCAGCACGGTGCCGTCCGCTTCTACGGCCGTGGCACAGTGCGGAGGTGGGGGGGGGGCGGGAGCGTGTGCAAGACAGGATGCCAGGTGTGGTGGTCTGTGCACCACAGTGGTGTCCACTTTTGGCCCGTGCGGAGGTGAGGGGTGCGGGAGCTGGGGCGTTTTGGCAGCACAGGGAGGCTGCATGGGCGGGCGTGGCGACGCGCAGAGGTGAGGGGGGGGGAGTGGGGGCGTTTTTGGCAGCGCAGGATGCAAGGTGTGGTGGCCTGCACAGCACGGTGCATGAATGTGAAGTAATATCTTCAATGTAGGCACTCCTCACATGAATGTGAAGTAATATCCTTTTTGTGTCTCTTGATTTTTTACGTCCGCTTCTACGGCCGTGGCGCAGTGTTGATGTGAGAGACCGGCGAGTGAATGAGAGCTGTGGAGCCTAGCAACTGCCTGATCGTCCCATTTGACTGCACTTACCGGCCTGCGATGCGCCAGCAGGCTCAAGGTGCTGCCCTCTGCCAGCCCAAGGTTTCGAAACACTCCTTTCACTGCTTGCACATTCACCCATGCCTCACCTCCCCACCAACCCATCCACCCACTCACCCTTCCTTGCCTGGCCAGCGCCAGCATGCCGGAGGTCCTCTCTTCTATAAGGCTCATGGAGCTCCACACCAACCTTTACCCTCATCCTGACTGCCAAGTCTAATGTCCTGCCTTGCTGTCCACTGTGCTACGTGGGACCCAAGGATATAGTTCCATCCACAGCTCGCAGAGTATACCCTGTTTCTAACTATACCTGCCTTGCCTATTACTGGCCTCACGTCCTCTGCAGGCCTGGCCAGCGCCAGCATGCTGGAGGTGCTGTCTTCTGTGAGCCCCATGGAGCTGCGCCACCTGCCCATCACCGACGCCGTCCCCCTGCTGCTGCTGGCGGCCGAGGCGGGCATGTCGCCAGACGCGCCCGTGGTGCAGGGCTGCCTGAAGACGATCAAGAGGAGCTTCCCACGCATCAGGTGGGCTGAGGAGGCGGTGGGTGGTTTGGGAGATGTGTGGCAGGGAGCCAGGGCAAGGTGCCGCGCAGCCGGTGGGATTTGTGGTGTGGCCCTGTGGGGCCAGGTGGTGGGCAGGTCGTGAGGTCCAGGGCTGCCTGAAGGCAATCAAGAAGAGCTTGCCACGCATCAGGTGGGCTGGGAGGCACTGGTGTGGGCTGTGGGCTGGTGGGCAGGCTGTGAGGTCCAGGGCTGCCGAAGGCAATCAAAAGGAGCTTCCCATGCATCAGGTGAGTTGGGCAGGTGGCGGCCACAGGAAGAGTTTTTCACGCATCAGGTGAGTTGGGCAGGTGGCGGCCACAGGAAGAG
>JTEE01000026.1:2302445-2318715 GCA_002896455.3 Chlorella sp. ArM0029B
GGGGGAGGCAGGGGGGCACAGTGCTGCCGCCTTGCACGCCGCTCTCCCGGTGATATCGGAATAGAGTGGATTGGTGGGTGGGTGGTGCGGGGGAGGCAAGGGGATCGCAGAAGCGCTTCCTCGCACACCAGTTGGCCCCGTAATAGGACGGAATGGGGTGGACGGCAAGGGTGGGGGGAAGCAGCGGGGCGGTGCGAGTAGTTGGGAAATCAAACGAATGCTGTATCCCGTCACGCCAACTCCCCGTCTCCCTTTTCTCGTCCACCCGCCACATGTCATCGTCATTACATGCATCCTCCCCTTTGTTCTGCGCTGCTGTGCAGCCACCAAATGGATCCACACGGACCCCTTCCGCCCCGAATCCATCGGCAACAACGCCCCAGATCAGGTGCGGACAGAAGCAGGGCTGCGAGAAGGCCCCTGCCCAGAGCCCTGCCTCTCCAGCCTTAAGCTCAAGCTGGCGTGCAGCCTGGGTCACCAGTGTTTTGGCAAGAGCGTGGGTGGAATTTGGATTGTGCTGACTTGAGGCCACCCAAGTCCGCTGCGATAGTTTGCGGCAGTTTGCGCAAACAGGCTCGATGTCACAAGAGGGTTGCAGTGATGCCAAGGCCATTTACAGGGACAGGCATGTGACACCAGCTTCTGGCTCAGCTGTTGCTTGGTCCATGACTGTGGATCCATGATTGCATGTACCCAGAGGAGTGCAAGGGCGCTCAGGCTGAGTGCAAGGGCAGCATGTAACGCTGAGTGCAAGTCCCATTATTTGCAGGTGGTGTACCCAGAAGAGTGCAAGGACTCCTCCACTGATTGCGAAGGATGGGCCAAGTCTGGTGAGCGCACCTACCCCTGCTGCTCCCTTT
Source organism: Chlorella sp. ArM0029B (assembly GCA_002896455.3). Taxonomy (NCBI): domain Eukaryota; kingdom Viridiplantae; phylum Chlorophyta; class Trebouxiophyceae; order Chlorellales; family Chlorellaceae; genus Chlorella; species Chlorella sp. ArM0029B. The sequence goes on from JTEE01000026.1 coordinate 2,303,306, forward strand.
TGATACATCATGGCACTCGTGCTGCCATGCCCTTGCTGCTGCCTGCTTGCCGGTCGTGCTGTGAAGTGTGAACCTTTGTGCGCTCGCCTCCAAGATCAACTCACCCCCCTGCGCAACCTCTGGCCTGCCTGGTGCCGCCATTTTGCATCGTGACAGTGCGTGTCCCATGCTCTTGAGGCTGCGCCTTGGAGAGTGGGGCAGTGTGCCGTTGAGCCTCCATGCCGCTGCCACTGAAACCGTGATGTGGTCCATGCACGATTTGCCTGTGCCCTGACCGCCTGCTGCCCCTGCCCCTGCCCCTGCCCCTCCCTGCTGCAGGGGAGTGTGAGAAGAACCAGCAGGTAGGCGGGGGCGGATGGGCAGCCCTGTCAGCAAGCCTGCATGTTTTATGCGGCCTGCATGGCTCTGCAGGTGCCAGATACATCGCGTGCTTGCCGGACACGCAGCCTTCTCGGTCCCTCTCTGTACAATAACGCGGCTCATGCGCGGCAACTCGTTGTCCCCGGGCACCTGCCGCCGCTCAAAGGCCACACTCTCTCTCATCTTGCCTGCCGTCTCCCTGTCTTGATGGCATCCTCATTGCTTCGTCTTCAATGCAGTTCATGCGCGGCGACTCGTTTTCGCTGGGCACCTGCCGCCGCTCATGCGGGGATTGCGAGGTCTGCGAGGAGGGAGACAGGGGTAAGAAACACAGCCGACTGCTCAGCTGCTGCACCTGCGCCGCCTGCCTGGTTGCCTGCCTGCCTGGTTGCCTGCCTGGGCGTCTCCCTGTTTAGCTGCAGCCGTTTCTCCTGCCTGCAATCGCATGAGCCGCAACTGCGTGCTGGCTGAACCGCCATGCCTGCCCGTTCAAAGTGTGTGCAGCCTCCATGGCCCCGCCCCTTTGCTCACCCCCTGTTGCCTCTTTGAATTGCAGCCTGCATGAGCCGCAACCGCGTGCGGGCTGGGTACCTTTCAATGGACGATTTGGACATCTGATGCGTCTTGTACACACTTGCTGGGACGTGAGGGTGTTGCAAGGTCCTGGAACCTCTGGTGCCCTGAGAGGGGTCACAGCAGCATGGCATTCAGGCAGTGTGCAGGCAGGCAGGTTGCCCAGGCACTCCCCTGCGCAGCTCAGGCCCCTCCCGCCGACACAGTGTCTGTTCCCGATGCCACCGCCAAAGGCCGCTCGGCTCCCACGCCAGCAGCTGCCCACGTGCCGCCAGTCCTTATGCCTCACACCCATCTTCTGCCTTTTCCCGTCCCACTTAGCAGCCCTCGGCCCCACGTAACCTGTGCCCTCTATGCGCTGCTCCAGTCAGCACCCTCCCCTCTGCTTCCAGTACTCTCGGCACCTCGGCTCTCCAGCTTGCTTTTCTTTTCTCCTCTCTCACACGTTCCCGCCACCCATGGCCAGGGTGGGGCCTTGACGTCATGTCAAATTTACACAAGATGATATGAGACAGCGCACAGCAAGGAGAAGGACGTTGAAGGGTCACACGGCTGGGGTGGCAAGCAAGCAAGGTGCTGGGTGGGGCGAGTGGCCTGCCTCCAAGGTGCTAGGCGGGTGGGTGGGTGGGTGTGACTTGCCTCCAAGGTTAAGCAGGGGCCTCGTGACAAGCAGGCCCTGATACATTCAAGCAGTGCATCAACAATCCTGGCGGGCGCGCCAGCTGGCATGGGCCGGATGAGCTTGCCCAGCCTGGCTGTAACCTTGCTTGGCCGGATGGCTGGCTGCTGGCTGCTTTGCCTGGCAGGCAAGGCGCAAAGGCCGGGCGGGCTTGGCAGGGCGGGACTGGCTTGGCTGCGTTGTATACAGCAGGCGATGCCAGTCAGGGCTGGATGAGTTTGTCCAGCCCAGAGAGCACCTCCACCTTTACAATGCGGTCATCGCTGCCCAGCTTGCCAACAAAGTCCAGCCCCTGCAGGCAGGCCGGGCAAGGATGGGAGGGCGATGCAGAGTAACACAATTTGTGGGTGTGTACTTGTTGGGCAGCTAAGCGGTTGCTTGGTAGGCGAGGCATAGAAACGGAAGGAAGTTGCTGCCCAGCTTGCCAACAAAATCCAGCCCCTGCAGGCAGGTAGGGCTGTGCGTTCTGAGTTGTAAGTTAGGGTTGATTGCATCAAAGGGAAGATCAGACCGCCGTCTCTGGCCAGCTTGCCCACGCAGTTCAGACCATGCAAGCAGTTCGAAGGCATGTTGAGAGTTTAAAGCAGTACCACAGGTAGACAGCCAAAGCAGATGATCGGCAGGTTGTCATGTGGGGCTGACGTGGCATGTGCCGCTGGCGTGGCAGCGCGCGCGGGTGGCCGGCAGTGACTGCCGCTGATATGCGCGCACGTGGGCAGGGGTTGTTGGCGGGAGTTACTGTCTGTTCCACCCCAACAACAATTGCGACGCCGGACCCGGATAGGCAGGGCAGGTAGGAAGGCAGGCGGGCGGGCAGGCAGGCGGGCGGGCAGGCAGGCGGGCGGGCAGGCAGGCGGGCAGGCAGGCAGGAAGGCAGGTAAGCTGTGCTTGCCTTGATGATGTATCCAACCACTCCAAACTCTCCCTCGTCAAAGCTCAGCCCCGCCAGTCCCGCCTGCAGGCACAGCACAGCACAGCAGGTTGGGGGGAAGTGCCACAGTGTGGGCGGGTGATGCACGCAGGCAGGTGCACCTGGGTGGCCGCATGCACCTGGGTAGCTGCGTGCACATCCTCACAAAGCCGTCGGCCAGCCATAGACAGCCTGCCAGCCATAGCCAGCAGCCAGCCAGCCAGGCAATCACAGCCAGCCATCCAGCCAGCCAGCCATAGCCAGCCAGCCAATCACAGCCAGCAACCACAAACAGCCCGCCAGCTTTCTGGCCAGCCTCCCTTAACCTGCCAGTCACAGCCTGCCCGACAGCCAGCCAGCAACAGACACTCACATCCAGCGTGCCAGCAGCCCCAGCCCCAGCCCCAGCCCCATGCCAGCCAGCTAGCTGAATAAGAAGCTTTCTCTCAATTTCCCTCAGGTTTAGATCAAGCATCCACCCCCGTCCCCGCATACCTGCTGCTTGTCAAACTTGTATATGAACCACTGCGAGCCGCTGACGTATCCGCTGCCGCCGCCCTCGCTCTCGGGCAGGTGAGCCATGGCGACTGCACGAGGGGGGGATCAAGGTATCAAGGGGGAAGATGAGGGTGAGGGGCGGCCACAAGGCATGGGGTGTACGGCTTGTGCACATGCTGGCACAGCCATTTTTTGCAGTCCCTAGAATATTGGGAAGGGAATCAATTGCACTTATTGAGAAAGGCGGCAGGGAGGTGGGGTCGGTGCACGGGCAGCGGCCGCCGTCGTGAGAGGAGATCACCGGGCATGCACTCATGTGGGGGAGGAAGAACACCACAGGGCCGATGCAGAGCGCAAGAGACAGAGCCAGACGCACTCATCTCACTCACCGGCTGCCTTGCTGCAACACCTAGCCCGTGCTTCCCCGTGTACCCTCTGCCCTACTGCCATGTACATTGTGACCTCACCCTCCCCTGCGTACCTGCTCCGTAAATGGACAGCGGCAGCACCGGCAGCTCTCCGCTGCGTACATCCAGCGGCAGGCGGTACAGCGGCTCAAAGTCGCCAGCTGGCAGGATTTCAAGGGGCAGCGCTGTTGGCGCCACGCGGGCGCCGCCAGCTGGCACCGCCACCCCGCCGCTGCTGCTGCTGCCGAGTGCCTCCTCGTCTTCTGGGGCGGCAGCGTCGGCTGGCTGGGTGCCGGCCAGAACCGACACTCCGCTCACGGAGAGGGGCACGTTGTTGTACAGGCCGGATTGGAAGTTATTGAGAAGGTTGGCGGCAGTGATGGGGGCTGCAACACACCATGGCGTGGGGGGGAGAGAGGCAGGGATGCGCTGGCAGTCAGCTGGCAGTCACTCGGGCAGGGCATGTGTTGTTCCAGTGGGGCGGCGGGGCGGGCCGGGGCGGCAGTCCAAGGGCTGCTGTGCTCGGACGTGCCAGGTGGCGAGCCACGGCATGCAGCCGAATGCAACATCGACACACGAAGCAGTGCAGGTTGAGTGCCCCTGCGCAGGCTTGCGGTCACGTCGCCGGCGGTCTGCCACGACTCCCAATTTCATGCTGAACAAAGCACACGGTATCATGCGCAATACCTCCATCTCCAGACCCACGGGCAGCCTGTCAGTACCCGCATCGCACATTTCATTTTTTTTTGCTACAAACTACATTCTGACACACTCACCCCCCACCCTGTCCCATGAGACCTTGCTGGCTCCCCCTGGACTTGAAATGTAATTTATTGATTGAGTACGGAACTTTCTACCCACCCGAGTAGCCATCCAGCACGAGCGTCAGCTTGGCCTGCTTCTGAGGCCCAGCATCGCTGTTCTGGTCCACAAATGCGAGCTGCCCGTTTGCCTTCTCCACCGTCAGCTCGATCACGGCACGCCCTGCAGCGGAAGATCAGGCAGGGCAGCCGGCAGGTGTGCGTGCTGGGGGGCGCAGGTTTGGGTCCATAGCTGCCTCCTGAAGGTATAGGCACACATTAATTGTTGTGGTTGCCAGCTGTACCAGGCGAGAGCAGTGGTGTTAAGCTTCTTGTGCCATCGACTGCACATCTGCACGGCCTGCAGGGACAAACAGGCAAAGCAGGCAGGCAGGCAGGGCAAACAGGCAGGGCTGGGAGGCAGGCAAACATAGAGCAGGGCAGCAACGGAGCAGGGCAGCAACGTTCAGCTTTCTCATGTCCCAACTGTTGAGGCCAAAGGGGCAGATGCTGAGCTACCGGCACAACTGCTGGCCGCAGCACAGTGCTGGCCGCAGCACAGATGCATGCATGCCCTCACACCCACATTTCCCTCCCTCACCCGCCTAGCAGCGGCCCACTCTGTGGCTCAAGCAAGCTGGCGCAGCTGCCACGCACCTGCCAGCGCTGGGTATTGCTGCCGGAGCTGGCGGGGCAGCTGGTACGGCAGCCCAGGCGCCTGCAGCAGCTCCAGGGCGGCTACCTGCTCCAAAGCGTTAGACACCCGGATGGATGTGCGGTCAGAATCCTTCACCTCGATTGCACGTGCCAGCCTGGCAGCGGGAAGCGGGGGCAGGCAGTGGGCACTGGATTGGTGAGCAATTGGGGGGCTGGTTTCCAGCCTTGCCCTCAGTAGTGATTACCCTGAAAATGTGTTCAAGGGGAGAGGCTGCTGCCGTGGCCAGTGGGAAAGACGCACGGGTGGGTGGCAGGGCAGGCTGGCAGGTCCTCTGGCCAGCTGTGTGCCAGCCTGGCAGGGGCGCAGCGGGCGCGACAGGCAGGAGGGCGTATGCGCAGGAACGGCGCAGATGTGGTCCAGTGGGACAAGGCACGAGTGTCGTCCTTAAGCGTTCAAGGGTCCCCAAGAGTTCCTCAGGATGCTTAAGGTCCTTGATGATGCCGCCTGCACAACCCCTCGGCCCGCTCACACCCGCTCCCAATCCATTCCGCACCTCACTGCCCACAACAACTGCCTCTTTCTTTCTTCTGCTCGTCATCTCCCCCCGCCTCACCTGCCCAGCGTGTTCCGTACATCAGCCAGCAGCCCCTCTGCCTGCTCCCGGTCTGCCGGCAGCACCCCTGCCAGCATGGCGACCGGATCAGCCGCCAGCTTGGCTGCTGAGCTGGCATCAGATTCCATGGATCCCCACGGCTTGCGCTGCGGGATGCGCAGCTTGAAAGCAATGGATTCGAGCTTAGTCTGCACCTCTGCCACGTCCTGATTGAATGCTGGGATGGAGCGGCGCAGCGCCACATCAGCAGAGCGAGGCACCGGGGCACGAGGGTTTGCCAGGACAGCCTCTGCCGGCGGTGGCAGCACAGTCCCTAGTGTGAGCACCGCGGCCGCCGCTGTCGCTGCTGCCGCCCGCCCCAGCCTCTGCAGCAAGGGCAGCTGCTCGGAAGCTGGCTGCTGCTGGCTGCCGGAGCTGGCGGCGGTGCACGGCTGCTCCGCACAGCTGCCGCTGCTACTGCTGCTGCTGTCGGTGTGTGGGCCCAGGCTGCGGCAGCAGACGCTGGGTGCGCTGCTTCCATGCTGCCGCCGCTGGCGCTGTGTCTGCGCCCCCGCTGCTCCCGCCCGCCCCGCCCGCTGCTGCTGAAGCCTGCCCTGCAGCATGCCGGCAGCCATGCTAGCTGAGCTCATGGTACTTCCCTGTCGCTGCTGCTGTACAAAGCTGCTGTCCTCGATCCCTGAGCCTGCCTACTGCTGCAGGCGCTGCTTGGCTGCTCTACCGGCCGGGTCCCAGTGGGCCGTTTCCAACAATGGGGTCCGTCTGTGAGGCCAGGCAGGAAAGGGCAGGCAGGCGGGGTGCAAGACATTAGGCTTCAACCCCGCAAGGCGCCAGATTCTGAGCGCGCGGCCCGCTCATCCTCATCATTTACATATCTTGTAGTTCTGGGGTGGGCTGCTGAGGGCAAGCAAGGCCCCTCCTGCCAGCCTCCCAGTGCCGTCCTTGGTGACGCGCCCCACACCACCCAGCAGAGGGAAGCTCCCGGGCTCATCGCCCAATCCGTTCTGGACAGTGAACCAGGGTAGGCCCACCAAGCCCAACGTGCGACCCGCGCGCCGTCCCTCGACCACATCTCGAATCCCTATCCCAACCCCTATCGGCTCGCTCCCTCTGTCCGCGGCGGAGCTGTCGAACTTAGCGCTGTCCCTCACCCTTCATTCATTTATTCATTCATTCATTTACAGCGCCGCAGCAACACACACGTCCCTCACCCTGATTTTGTGGTAGTCTGGGTCCAACCCCACGTCCTTTGAAGCTGTGTTGATGTAGGCGCCACGGATGATGGCCTGTGGGCAGCGGACACAGCGGGCAGTGTGCAGTGGAGAGTGGGCAGGGACACACGGGGTGTGGATGTGTGCTGGTTGAGCGGGCGAAATGTTGGGTGCTGCCCGAAAAAGAGGTCAAGCCTGCTGCCACGCTGGTGATGATTGGCCCGGCAGCAGGCACGGGCACATAGGCGCGGACGCAGCACAGTGAGTGCATGGATGGCGGCGGCAAAGGCAGGAGAGCGGTTTGATTGCACATGAGGGTGCCGGCAGACTCTACTGGCCGGGCGGGCAGGGCGAAGACAGGGAGGGGTGCCCGGCACAACAAAGGCCTGTTTGTCTTGACTGCCCTGTGGCTGGCAAGGAAATTGCGCACCTGTCCGCTCAGGGCGCCGTCCTTGTGAGTGAGCTGCAGGCGAGGGGGCGGCCAGTAGGGCAAAGTGTCTGTGGGCACGCGGGCGTCTACGGGGCCGCTACTGCAGTTACTGCAGGCAGCTGCTGGCGGCAGCAGCAGGCGGCGGCGGCGGCGGCGGCGGTGGCAGCACCAACCAGCCAACTACGGCTGCCACCCTTCTTCCAGGCCTCCGCATCGCGCAAGACAATGCACCAAAAGTGCACACAGAGCGAGTGGCGCAGGGCGGTGTGGTGCGTGAGGCTCCGCGGCTGGGCCCTGTAGGGCCTTGCTGCAGCCCAATTGCGCTCTGAACACGGGATCTACCGTACGAGGCTTGCCTGGGGTCCGTGCTGTGTGAAATAGAGGGGCACTAAGCCCATTCCCACGCCAAAGATAATTAGGCCGGCAGCTACACCGGCGTTGCCTTTTGGTAGACGTCGTGGCCGCGGAACCATGTCGTGGCGAAGCTCTCCAACCCCGGGTCCCCGCCAAAACGGATAGTGGGCAACCCGGCCACGTCAGCTCCGCCGCTAGCGGCTGCTGCCGCACACCTTGATCTCTTGAGCATTGCATGTGCTAGGAAGCAGGTGCAAGCCGCATGAACACGGGGCGTGTGAAGGAGCAGTGCTATACAGGGGTCCAGGCTGTCCTGCAGTAGCCGGCACCAGGTTTGCAGCAGCAGCGCCGTCACGCCGTGGGGCGGCTGGCGGCGGCGGCAGGCTAGTCACCCGGCAGTGAAGGGACTGGATTCTCTTTGATTAACACCGAGCTTTCAGGTTGAGTGCAAGTGGTGCACATCATTTCTGAGGACAAATGGACAATGGACAGCAGAAGCAGCACAAGGCTGTCAAACGCCCCGCTCACGACGCTAGTTCGACAGCCCCGCCGCGACGGAGGGAGCGAGCCGATAGGGTAAATGGTAGGAATTCGATATGTGTGCCATCAAGCTGGCTAAACGCAAGCTGAGGTTTGCAAGCAAGTGATGTAGCTGTCTCTGACGCTGACAAGCTGTGGCTGCAAGGCAGGCACACCTGCGACGCAGGCTGCGTGGGGAGAACCCCCCGCTCACGACGCGCGCAGCACGCGACAGCTGCTGACGGAGGTAGGCCTGGGCGGGCAAGTGGCTGTTTCAAGAAGATCCCTCACACTACAATTTAAAACGGACAGCCGCGCTGCCCATGACAGCCGCGAAGCCGGGCAGCCAGGCGGCCTGGGCAAAGCCCGCGCTGCTGTTTGCGGCTCTGCTGGTGGGCCTTGCGCTTGCGCTGCGGCACACAGACCTGCGCTCTGCTGCCGCCGCGCTGCCGGCGCAGTTTGCGTGCGGGCGGCGGGAGAGCGACGCTCTGCTCATCCCGCGGCGCCCCGCGGTGGGTTGGCAAGGGCAGCACAAAGCATGCTTTGAGGCTTGCTGATCACATCATAGTACATCCACCTCATCTCAACACTCCATTCGGCTCCCACTCTTGAAAACACCACCGCTACCACCAGCTTGCTGACCGCCAGCTGTCCCGCCCACCGCCTGCACGAATGCGACAGGTGCAACCCAGCCACCCTGACTCTTACGACCCTCCCACACCCACTCCTGGGCTCACCGTGGACAGCTCCATCCTTCTGGACCGCGACTTCCTGCTGTCAGGGCCGGATCTGGAGAGGGCAATTAGTTTTGGGGACTCTCAGCGGCTGCGGCGCCAGGTGGCAAAGCTCATGGAGGGTGGGTGGGAGCCGCTCAGGGCTTGGGGCTGGGCTGGCGCATAGGACACATGGACAAGGGGAACTTGCACGGCCCCTCCTGCCAGTTCCTGGCACAGCCTCGCGTGTATAGGTGCGGGCGTGCCGCCTGCCAGACCACGCATTGCCACGCCGGTGCCTCCTCCCCTCCTCTGTTGTGTGGGCTTGTTGAGCCCGTTGTTGCTGCTGCGGTGTGCATCACATGCAGACGAACTTTCACATACATCTGTGGCCCGTGTATTTGCTGCACAGCCCAATTTGCACTGCCCGTTGCTGCCCTGTGCCTGCATTGCTGCTGCAGGGGAGCACGTGCGGGTCGGTCACTCCGGTGCGTGCTTTTATGACTCTGTGTGATCACAACATTGCCCAATGCTGCACTGCTGCTGCAGGGGAGCACGTGCGGGTGACTGCGGTGGGTGCGTCTGTCACCTCCGGCGCCGGCGGGCGTGAGTGGGACAAGACGCGCACTAACTGGCCGGGCTACGTGTCCCAATTCCAGGACTGGTTGAGCGCCGCCTTTCCCCGTTCCAATGCCACGGTGCACAACGCCGGCATGGCGGGCACGTTCAGTGGCGTGTTTGCGCAGTGCTTCGACACGCTCATACCACCGGCAGACATCTACATTCTCGAGCAGGTGGGCGCGTGGGTGGCCTGGAGGGTGAATGTATGCGCTGGGCAGGGCGAGGGTGCCGGCGATGGGCGGAGGCTATGTGGAGGTGGGGTGTGGGTGTGAAGTGCAATGCAGGGGAGCGTACTGCCGGGCGTGTACTGGAACAGGCTGGGGAGCGTGCATCAGGTGGGGTGAAAGTGTGTGCACACACAGAATGCAATGGGTTAAAAACAGGGAACCCAGCCGCCCGGCAGCTCGTGTGCGAGGCAACCCTTGGAAACCCGCCCCTGCCTCTTCCCACCCTCCTGCAAAAATCAAAATCAAATTACATTTATTGCAGACCACCTTTGATGGGACGGAGCCAGAGAAGTGTTACTGCAAGGACCATTATGTGAACACACCCGTACAGGCAAGCCCACGTTGGCAGCTTGGGCACCCTGCATTACGTGTCCGCACATGACTAATATGGGCGCTCTGACTGGGTGGGGCAAGCCTGGCGCAGAGAGGTGTTGTCTTTGTGTGGGTGTGGTGTTGAGGCAGTGGACTGCGCTGCTTCTCACGCCCTGCTTCTGTTTTGCATTTGGGTGTCGAGGCGCGCCCACCTGCGCAGCGGACGTGCAGTGCTGTGCAGTGCATGTGCAGTGCTGCACCCACATGCACGTGTAGTACCACCCTGCCCCCACTTCAATTGCAGCTGGGCATCGAGCGCCTTATTCGGCGCATGCTGAAGCAGCCGCACCAGCCCGCCATCATCCTGGTCAACTCGTACGGCTTCCGCTTCCCAAACAGGGAGGTCTACCAGAGAGTGAGTGTTCGAGTGTTCTTGTAGTGCCCTGAACTGAAGTGTGCCCAGAGTGTGCCCTGTACAATCCCCAGAACAACAGGTTGTGGAAGTGCAATGAGGATGTGCATAGCAATGCTGTGAGAGCGCGGGAAGCTGCACAGGTGCCTGCGTGGTGCCGTGTGGGCGCTACACCTCACGTCAGCCCTGCCCATCGACATGCCCCACACCGGCCCTGACTTTTTCCGCTCCTCACCACTCAAAATTAGACCCCTGGTTGGTCGAGAGACGGGTGTAAGCGTGGCCGCCAGCTAGCCCCTCCGTACCCAGGCCCTTGCTTCCTGGCCTCATCCTTCTTCCCACCGCCCTGCCTGCAGTCGGTGGAAAACCAGGTGCAGGTGATGGGCCAGTTTTACGGCCTGCCAATCGCCTCCCTCCGGGCCGCTGCCTGGCGAAAGATGTTGGAAGGGGGTAACGGCTTTGATGTGAGTCGCAAGGGAGAGCCTCGTTTGATTGAATCAACCGCACAGCTCTCTGCTTGGCCAGGGTTGACAGGTGGAGGGTGAAGGCAGCCTCCTGGGGATTAGCAAGTGTGGGAGCAGCCCGAGCTGCGGGTGCCTGCCTGCCTTCCTGTTGCCTGCCCGCCCTTTCTGGTTAGTTGGCTGGTCTGTTGCCTGGGCAGGTCTGCTGCCTGGGCAGGCGGTGCTACTACTTGGGATGCTGCTGCAGGCTGCCGGACTCATGTAGCATGCTGTGCCCTGCTGTCCCCTGCTGTGCTGTGCTGTGCTGGCGCAGGTGACCACCAGCATTAAGCTTCATGGCGATGCGCCGCTGCAACCACACAACTACCCCCTCTATTACGACCAGGCGAGTGAGGAATAGGAGCCGCTGCGCACAAGGGTGCATGCTGGGTGCGAGGCAGGCTGGGAGCGCCACTGCTGCAGTGCAGCCTGCAGCAAGCCGGGATGGTTTGGACCTTGCTCTCCTTGGTTGCCTCTCGCCAGGCACATTCCTAGTCTAGTCGTTGCAGCTTTGCACATCCCCTGAAAGAGGGTTCACCTACAGGACGAACCAAATCGAGGGAGTGCTTAAGAGGTTAACGAGGCATATCCCTTTGCCTGCCTGCCTGCTCGCCCCCGCCTGCCCTCTCACCTTCCCACCGGGCAGGAGCTCACCCCTAGTTACGTAATGTGCCTCCTCTTGCTTGCTTCTTTCGATGCAGGTGCACCCCTGGGGCCCCACCGGCCACAGGTGCGCTGTGCCCTGCTGTGCGGGACTGCCGCTCATTCCTGACTGCTGGTGCCGTCTCTGGGATGCAAATACCAGTGGTTGTGTCCCTGGGCCATCGCTGTGCTGTTGCTGCTGCCAGTTGTTTTGTCCTCAGGCCATTATGATGGATGCTGCTGCCACTGCGAGTGGCCCTTGAGTCAGCAGCAGGCCAATGATGAAGATGTGCAGGGCTGCCGGAATGCATGCGCGGTTCAGCCGTTGCTACTGCCGCTGCTGCTGCTGCTGCCAATGCACCTACCTTTGTTTTGCCCTACCTGCCACTGTCGTTGCACTCTGTCACTTCAAGCAACTGGCACGGGTTTCATCCTCCACACTGTCTCTATGCAGGATGCTTGCGGAGCTGTTCATACGCACCGTGCAGGCCTTTCATTGCACCCTGCCACTTCAACCTTTTAAACACACTGCCTGTGCAGGATGCTTGCGGAGCTGCTCATACGCACCGTGCAGGCCACGGCAGTGGGGCTGAGCATCCAACCGCTGGCACTGACCGAGCTGCTGCCGGCCAGCGAGCTGCTGGTGCCGCCGCTGCAGCCGGGCAACTACGAAACAAACAGCTCCTCCTGCTGGCTGGGGGTGAGGGCAGCTGCTGACCGAATGGGTGACTGAGTGAATGCATGAACGAAGGACAGCTGCTGATGGGCGGGAGGCTGTGGCAGGTGGTGATGGCAGCGGCTGATGTACGGGAGGCAAGGGCAGCTGCTGAGTGCGTGAATGCATGGAATATTGAAGGGCAGATGCTGATGGACGGTGGCAAGGGCAGCTGCTGATGTCCGAGGACAAGGGGCAACGCCTGGTGGCTGGGTGTAAGGGCAGCTGCTGCGGGGCCGTGAAAGCGGTTCATGGAGCGGTTGTCAGCACAGACATGCAGGTGGAAAGGATGCACCTGCACCATGCACGTGAACTGATTACGCTTTGCCTATTCTTGCAGGACGACTTCCACTTGCTGGTGGACAAGGCGGATGGGTTTGAGTGGATCAATGAAAGGCCAGAGGCAACGGAGCGCAAGGCGCAGGTAGGGAGGTGGGAAGGTGAAGGGAAACCAGAGCGGGGTGCAGCAGGGTGGGGCAGGCAACAGTGGGGCAGGGGAGGCTGGCTGTCCCGGGTGGTTGTTTGCACGCTGTGGCTGTTCCCCTACTTCACTGGCCGGACCAGCATGGCTGCGAGAAGCGGAGCAGCCCAGGCCAAGTCCCCCGCCCCGGCCCGCACGCTATGCTTGCCCTCCCTCGGTCCGGAAAGTGGCACTGTATTGCAGTCGAGCCTGGGTTGTCTGTACACCTCTGCGTCTGCGCTCGCGTGGCAGACTTCACTGGAACCTCGTGCTCAGCTGCTGCCTTATTGTATGCCCCCAGCCCTCCCCTGCCCCTCCCAGTGGGGCTAAGTGGCCGTTGAGGCTGCGCTTTTCAGTATAGTCCCCCATCGACTCTCGGTTTTTTTGTTTTTTTTATTGGCTGGCCTGCCCCTCCTCTTCAGCCCCTGCCTTCTTCGGTGCCCCTTCCCCTCCCACAGAAGTGGGGCTACGTGGCCTTCGAGCCTGCATCCTACCTAGAGTTTTCCATCAACTCTCGTGTGGCCGGCTCCACCTCGACCACCAACCGGGTGGTGCTGTCCTACCTTGCCAGTTACGAGGCCATGGGAGTGGCTCGCATCAAGTGCGTCAGCGGGTGCACCTGCGCCGAGACTGAGGTGGACGCGCTGTGGCAGGAGAAGGCGTCAATGCTGATGACCGCAGAGTTTGCAGTAAGTGGCACAAGTGGGTATGAAAGGGTGGTGGATGTGCTTTGGCAGGAGAAAGCGTCAATGCTGATGACCGCAGAGTTTGCAGTATGTGGCACAAGTGGGTATGAAGGGGTGGTGGATGCGCTGTGGCAGGAGGTGGGCGCGGGCGGAAAGGAAGAGGTGGGTCTGACGCGAGGTGGGGTGGTGAGGGGAGGGCGCCGCCTGTTGTGGCAGGACAGCAGAGTTGATACGAAGCAGTCTATATGCATGTCGGGAGTTCGAGAAGGGTTGGCAGTAGCACAGAAGGGCCCAGTGCGTGGATAAGGGAGATGGGTGCGCTGTGGACGGGGAATGCGTCGATGCTGATGACCGCAGAGTTTGCGGTGAGTCGAGCTGAAGCCCAGATTTGAAGCGGGTGTATGAAGGGGGGGGAGTGGGGTTGTATACAGTGCGTGGAAAGGGTGATGGATGTGCTGTGGCAGGAGGTGGGTGCGGGCGGAGAGGGAAGATGCGGGAGGGCTGTTACGGAGACAGCGCGCACTGGGGCGGCGGCAAGGCAAAGGCAGGGGTGGAATGGGCACGGCTCAGTGGGGGAGGCCGGTAGGCATGCTCTGTGGATGGGGTGCGTTGCAATACTGGGCGCAAGGATGTCTGCGGTAAGGGGCAGGCGGGTGTGGGGGCAGGGACGCACCTTTTGCTCAGAGTTGCAAACCGCTGGCCCCTCCTTGTGCCCCACCCTCCCCACCCCCCTCGCTTTGCAGGCCACGCAGCATGCCAAGTGCCGTGTGCGCGTGACGGTGCAGCAGAAGTCGAGCGGGCAGGGGCATAAGTTCAAGCTTGCGGGTGTGATGGTGCTGCCAGCTGGCACCAACGAATTCTCTGCCACCGACCGCTTAGATGTGGTGGTGCCTCAGCTGTTTGAAAATAAAGGCAACTGAGTGCGCCCAAGGCCGTCCCCTGTATATGAACCGATGGCCAGCCAAGGCAGCTGGCCAATTCTGCCTGCTGGGCATGCTCTGCTGCCGCTGCTCTGTACTGTGTGCCTTCTTGACCCTTGGTCCAGCCCCCTTGCTTGTGCTCTACACGACTTGACTGATTTGTGTTGACTGCTAATATAACCCGCACATGCCGCCCCCCTACTACCTCCTGCACCTCCCTCTGATAACGCGTGGCTTTCTTTGCACTCGCACTACTTTGATTCCGCAAATCACGCCCCCAGCGCTGCGCCTGTGAAGGTCTGTCAGACAGCTACTTGCAACAAAACGGCCATCGTCTATTGATCAGTCCATCAACAAGAGACAACAGGGTCAGCACGGTGGGCAGGAAGGGCAGGAGGTCACCAAGGTTGTTATCAATGTCAAAGCTGAGGCACTTGCAGAAATGGCAGATTGCAGGCGGTCTGGAGGTCTGCTGGGTCGGTGGGTTCTATCGGAGGTGCCCAGGATGTCAGGGCTTCATTCAGAAGGGGCATTGCAGCGCTGGCTGGCCCCATGGTTTGGAGTACAGGAAGGCACACGGAGGAGACGGGGCGCTATGAGAATGAAATGGGTGTGGGGGCAGAGCACGGGCAGAAGGCAAGGGCTCAAGCTCCTGTGGAGCAGCGCTCTGCAGTCGCTCTGTGCAAGCAGCGGCTCGAGCTGGCATCAGCTTCTCTGACTCTGTGCTTGCATTTCTGTGCAGACAGCTCTGCTGCAGTCAAGTATCCATTTTGCTCTTGACAGCGGTTTGCTGGCTGGCTTCCAGCTGCTCTCTGGCCAGGAGCTCCGCTGCTGCTCGCTTGCTCACTCATCATCAAAGCGCCGGGTGCCGCCTGCACGTGTGCACATATGGCGGCGGCCAGGAGGTAACTGAGTGTGTGGCTCGCCGTGACTTACATCCACAGGACACCACGCCCCGCCACATCGCCCCGCCAGTGCCCAGCCAGCTTCCTCCACGCGTGCCCTCCCGCCCCAGGAACAGGGCAGGCTTGCATGTCCATTCGGGCGACCACGCATGCACCCCAACGCAGCATGCCAGGGCGCATGCGTCTGACAGCCAGCGTGCCAGCGCACACCTGCACACCAACAATGAGGTCTCAAACTTGGCCCCCACCCCTCAGCCTCCAGCCCCAAGCCACCCTCCCCCAGCCTTA
>JTEE01000026.1:2353111-2385744 GCA_002896455.3 Chlorella sp. ArM0029B
AGAGCATGAGAGGCAGGGAGAGGTCACAAGAGGCAGGGAGGCAGGGAGAGGGAGCGGGCAAAGGGGTCTGCATGGGGCTCCCGGAGCACACCTGCAGAGGGGGGCCCGGCAGGCACAGCATGGGAGGTAGGGTGAGCAGACAGGCAGCGGGCAGGGAGAGGGAGCGGTCAAAGGGTGCCGCCGGGGGATGGCCAAGCACATCTGCAGAGCAGAGAGGGCGCAGCAAACAGGGGGGTGGTAGCTACTGAGAACACAGGAACCGGGAGCGGTCACAGGTGTCTAGCCAAGCACACCGGCACAGCAGCTGAGGGATGGCAGGCAGAAGCATTAGAGGCAGGCAGAAGGAGCGGTCAAGGGGGTCTTCTCGCCAAGCACACCTGCAAGATGTGGGTTTGGGGTTTAGGGTGGGAAGCAGGGGTGTGGCGGCGAGTGAGCAGACAGGCAGGCCCTTCACACCGCTCCAAAGCGGTCAAAGCGGTGTGAAGGGGGCTCCCCAAGCACACCTACATAGGGGGGACGGCAAAAGCGGGGCAGGCAGAGGCGGGGGGCAGGCAGAGGGAGCGGCCAAAGTCTGTCGAATGTGCAGACAGGCAGGGGCCAGGGAGGTGAAGCGGCCAAAGGGGTCTGCCCGGGGCTGGCCAAGCACACCTGCAGAGGAGGCCGACAAGCAGGGGCATGGCAGCGAGTGAGCAGACAGGCAGGGGCCAGGGAGGGGAAGCGGTCAGGAGGGCCGATGGCAGCTTCCTTGAGCACGCCTGCAGGGACGGCATGGTGAGGGTGAGGGTGTGAAAAGCTGTGCCGACTAGACTAGACTAGGATGAGGGTAACCCCTGTAAACCTTGGGACAGCAGGGGGCCCAGCCAACAGGCAGGAAGGAGGGAGGGATCGAGGCAGGCGGGCAGGCAGGCACACAGATGTCCTTCCGCCCTCCCCACACCCTTGCTATTATAACACCATGATTACACCCCTGTACTGTTGCATGTGCAACTCACCCTGAAATGTGTTGGCCACGGATTCGCCAAGCGCATGCAAATCGCACCCGGCTTCCAGCAGCATCACCAGCCGCCCGCCTCCACCCTTGCACCCATCTCAAACACTTGTAGACACGACTCACCCAGGAATGTGTTGGCCACGGATTCTCCCAGCGCCTGGAAATCGTACCCTCCTTCCAACAGCATCACCAGCCGCCCGCCGCACAGCTCGTCAGACAGCGCCTTGAGGCGGCCTCCCAGCGCGTGGTAGGTGGCACTGGTGAAGAGCAGGCCTGCACTTAGAAGAAGAAGAAGAAGATGATGATAACAACCCAAGGGCGTGGTGTTGAGGAAACCGACAGGAAATTAAGCCAGAGGCACCAGTCAGCTCCCAGGCCTGCGTTTCGGTGAATGTCGAAAACGGGGAAGCCAGTAGAGAAGCCAGTGTCCTAACGTCGCCGCCCAGCGCAGGTGAAGGCGGGCCTGCATTGGTGCGTGGGTTACAAGGGGGAGCGACAGCAACAGCCAAGGTGGGTGGCCAGCCGACCTCTGGCAGCATGCCAGGCACATGTTTTCTAAGCACTCCAGGCCTGAAGGAGGCCCCTACAGTGGAAGCAATCCAGCCCAATGGAGCAGTGCGGCACCCACCTCCCAGGTGTTCTCGCCAGCCGGCCTCTGGCAGCACAGCCAGGCACAGGGTTTCTATACATCCCAAGACTAAGGGCAGCCCCTGTAGAGGAAGCAAACCAGCCCAAGTGAGAGGTGCCACATCCCCTGGCACCCACCTCCCAACGGGTCCCTCCAGTGCGCGTCGTAGCCCGCTGACACCAGGATGATGTCGGGTTTGAAGCGCCGGGCGGCCGGCTCCACAATCTCCTCCCAGGCCGCCAGGATCGCCTCGTGCCCTGCAATATAGAGGTAGTTGAATGCCTATGTCAATTATGGCCAGCAGGGATCGATTATGAGGATGCTGCTTTAAGCAGGGGTCAATCAGCCGGCTCCACAATCTCCTCCCAGGCCGCCAGGATCGCTTCATGCCCTGCAATATGTGTTTACAGAAGCATGCACGCCTGCGTCAGTTACGTCAGGGGGTCAGTCCGGGTGGTTCAGCCGGCCTCCTTCCAGGCCGCCAGGATTGCCTCATGCCCTGCAACACATACTTTTGTGGATGCCTGTGTCAGTTCTGGCATTCAGGGGTCGGGCGGGTGTCTCAGCCCGCCTCCTCCCAGGCAGGCAGCCTCGGTGCATGCACTGCATGTGTGCGGGCGCTGCGTGGGTGGTCGGGAAGGAGGTGTGTGGTGGGTCTCTCTTGGGGCGTGAAGAGACAGCAGCGCCACGCTGAGCTCACGCAGACCACAGCTTGGCGCTCACTCCCAGTGGATGCACACTGCCTGGTGCAAGCAACCTTTTTGCTTCCAGCCCAGAAGGCCAGCGGGCACCTTCACCCCAACGCTCCCCGGCCATGCACAATGCTTGCTCCATAGCACCCTCTCTTTCCAACCCAGAAGGCCAGCAGGCTCCCTCTCTTTCCAACCCAGAAGGCCAGCGGGCGCCTGCGTCTCCAAACACCCCATCCCCACGGCCCTTGCTTGCCTGCATGTGCAGGCAGCGGCACGTTGATCGTGGCACCCTCGCCGTCGCCCACGCCCACCTCCCCCGCCTTGCCAGTGCCAGGGTAGTTGCCTGCAGGGGACAAGATGAACAGGGGAAATACGTGCCGACGGGGTGGGGGTTGGGCATACCTCAGGGCACAAAGAGGAGCAGGCTTCCGTCTCACACCCAAGCAGCCCCTGCCCAGCTGCGCCTGGCAATTGCAGCGCCTGGCCTGGCATCAGCAGAACACCCGCGGCTAGACATAGCCCACCATCGGACACCCGGCCCACCAACCCACAGCTCTCTGCGCCCTGCCCGGCCCAGCCACACCCAGTCCAAACAAGCCAGCCCTGCACTTGAATCACCCACACCCAGTCCAAACAAGCCAGCCCTGCACTTGAATCACCCACACCCAGTCCAAACAAGCCAGCCCTGCACCCGACCCAGCCACACCCAGTCCAAAACAGCCAGCCGTGCACCCCGAGCCCAACACCCACCGCTCTGGTGTGTAGAGATGAACAGGACGTCCGGATCTTTTTCAAACACATCCTGGGTGCCGTTGCCGTGGTGCACGTCAAAGTCAAAGATGAGCACCTGCAAAGTCAAAGTCAAAGAAAGATGAGCACCTGCAAAGTCAAAGTCAAAGAAAGATGAGCACCTGCAAAGTCAAAGTCAAAGAAAGATGAGCACCTGCAATGTCAAAGTCAAAGAAAGATGAGCACCTGCAATGTCAAACAGAGGTGGAGAATTGGGTACACAGACCCGCCAATTCAAGTCAAAGATCGGCGCCTGCAATGCACCCCGCACAAATGGAACACAACACTGTGAGATTTGGCCCCCCATTCAATCGCACAGATGAGCACCTCTGCGCGCCGGGGGGAGGAGATGCGTGCAACCGGCGGGCGCCGGCGCTGGCCCCCAGTGCTACGCGGCGCAGCATTTGGTGGCTGCAGCTGCCCTGCGCTGCCACCCACCAGCCCTGCCTGCCTGCCTGCCTGCGAAGCTAGCCCCTGCCTCCCCGCACACCCTCACACCCACCCACCCACTCCCTCACTCACCCGCTGTAAGCCATGCTGCTTCTGTGCATAGCGAGCTGCGATGCTGACATTACCAAAGATGCAAAAGCCCATGGCACCACCCGGCAGGCAGTGATGCCCCGGCGGCCGGCAAATGGCAAAGCCCGCCGGTGTGCTGCCGCTGCTGCTGCTGCTGCCGCTGCTGCCTGCTGCGGCAGCTGCTGCCTCTCGTTGCCGGGAAGCAGCCACCACATTGTCTACCAGAGCTATCACCGCTCCTGCTGCCTGGAGGGGAGGATGTGGCGGGGAGGGTGTGGAGCACAGGGCAGGAGACGTGTGAAGCAAGAAAGAAAGGAGCAAGTCAACGGTCACAAGATAGTTTACTCGGGCAATCACCGCTCCTGCAGCTTGATGGGAAGGATGTGAGCACAGGGCAGCAGCGGCATCAGAAGAAGAAAGGAGCAGCAGATGAGTCAGCAGCCACACACACTGCACAATGTGAATCAATCACGGCGACCCTTGTCTGTGGCGTGCCAAGCGGCTGTGTGGCAGGGGGAGTGGGCCACATCGGCCGGGGAGCAGCGGCGGCGGCAGCAGCTGTTTGACAGCACTACTTAACACTACTTAGCACTACTTAGCACTACTCACACCATGCCAGACCAAGCAGTGCAGCGGCGGCAGCGACATCACCGCGGCAGCAGCAGCAGCAGCAGGGCAAGGGGTCCGACAGCGCTCCTGCTGGTGTTCACTGCCGCTTTCCTTTCTTCTCTTCTCCCCGCATGCACACATGCATCCTTTGTTCACCCCTCACATCAGTGCATCACAATAAATGCTGCCTGTCAGTCAGGCTCCCGCCGATGTCCACTACTGCCTGCATTCCCACTCTCCCAGCACGCACACGTGCATATTTTGCCCACCCCTCACCTTGAGTGACTTGACTGACTGATGGTGGGTTCCACGTCAAGTCCAGCACAAACCTGTGCTGCTCAGTGCTGCCCTAGCCCTAAACCCTAAACCCCTGCTCACTTTGAGTGCGTCTCGGTAGGTGGTCCCTGTCAGGTAGGTGGGCGATGACTCAACAATGCGTGTCTCCCCGCAGTCGGCGCTGATGGCCGACAGCTTCTCCAGCGTCGACACATACCTGCGGGCACCAGGCATATATCAAGAAGAAAGGGCGGCACTTCGGTGACCAATGCCTAGCTAGGCCGAATGTCGTGCCTCCTATCCAACACAGGGCCATGCAACAGCTGCCCTGCCCGCCATAATTGAGACTGCCTGCTGTCTTCCTGCCTGAGTGCATCAGAAGCAACATACACACCCTCCCCTCCCAGCGCTGTCACCTGTCGGCAGCAGTCCAGCGCTCATGCAGCAGGAGTCGCATGCAGCAGGCAGCCGCCACAGTCCCGGGGCCATTGGCACTCCGCCCCTGCTGCCCACCTGCTGACCTCAGCAGCATTGCAGGCCCCTGCTCCCTGCTGCCGGCTCCCTGATGCCGGAATACCCAGCCGCACAGCTCCCCCCCCGCCCCCCCCGCCATCCAATGCTGTCGTCACCTGCCGACATGGACGGCGGTGATGGCATCGCGCTCGGCAGGCGGGAACCCGGCAAGCTCCACTAGCTGAGGAAGCACGGCACAGTGCGGGGGCGGGAGAAATGGGGGGCAGTGAGAGGAGAGGAAGGGAGGGGGAGAAGGCAGCAGGAGTGGTGTTGACCGGGTGCGTGTGCCCGGGATGCAGCAGTCTGAACGATCAAAGTGTGGCAAGGAAGACAGGTTTTCTTCACCTTGTATCAGCTGAGCAAACAAAGCAGCATTTGGGGAGGGGTGTGGTAGGGAGGGGTGTGATGCAGTGGTGCACAGGGGGCTGGCTGGCTTGGGTCTCACGCAGTGGGCGCCACAATCGCAGCGTCTACAAATGAATCACGCGGTGCCTATGCTGTTGTTGTTTCGAAAAAAACGCACTCACTTGCTGCCCGCAACCGCACTCACTTGCTGCCCGTACCTGTCCTGGCCGTGACTCCTCCGTGAGGCCGCCGGCTTGCAGCGCCCGTAGGATGGCGGGCACCCGCTCCGCGCATTCTGCATGCCCTGGGTAGTCGTGGGCGGGTGCTCCTGCTGTGGCATAAAGCAGCCGTGCCTCTCGCAGCTCTGAGTCAGGCAGCAGGAGGCTGGAGGCCACTACCGCTGGCCAGCGGCCGCCGGCGCTTGGGGCGACTGAGTGCCTGCCGCTCTGGTTGGTGCTGCGCGGTGGTGGGGCGGCGGCCGGCCACCGCCCTGCGCCGTGCCTGCTGCTCTGGCCGGCGCTGCGCTGCGTTGGGGAAGCCATAGCCGTCAACATGGCCAGCTGAGCCTGCATTGGACGGCGGGAGAGCCGCCAAAAGTGCGGTCGCCTGCAAACAGCGTACAATTGAAGCACGCTAGCTAGTCAAGGGGATGTGTGTAACGAAGCGATCGCCTACACACGCGCGCAGGGGTGGCAGGGATGTCCCATCGCGGCGAATTTGGCCGCCAAGCTGGCGGAAAGGTCGGCGTGCGGAGGCTGCGGGGGCGCGGTCGTGCATTGGAAACACCATTGGCAGTCAACAGCCCAGACAGCCTGCAGCCGAGCGCGTCCCGTCTCTGTTGCGCCTGATATTGCAACTCGAAGCCCAGCTTTTGCTCTCCACCCAGCAGCGCCTCTTCGTTTCGACATCAAACGAGTTGTTGCAGTCCCGAAGTTGCACAGCAGGAGCAGCAACTCTGCCTCCGCCCACCGCCGCCGCCGCCGCCGCGCCGCCCCCATGATTGACGACACGTTAATTACGCACCCGCTTTATGGCGGCGCCGCACAGATGGACTTCCCGCAGCGCTTCACAGACATCTCAGACTTCAGGCCTGTGCCGGACCATCAGGAGGTGAGGTGGTAGCGGGCTGGGGTGGCAACCGGGAGCACTGGGCAGTCCCGCCGCCCTTTCGCCCGCCTGTGTACCGTACAGATGCGGAGCCCTGGCTGCCGGTGCCTTTGCTGCAGTGGTCAAGGCGTTATACGTTCCATGCAAACCGCTGCCCTGCGCGTGTGCACGCAGGTGTTTGCAGATGCCAGTCTGGATCAGTCGCTAGTGGTGGAGATTGTGGTGAGTTGAGTTGCGTCGAGGACGGCATGGTTTGTGCTGGCCGTGCTGGCTCTCATCTATGCCCATACTGTTGGGAGCCTTGCCTGGTGTGCATCGCCCGTGAAGCACCAATGCCCCGCATGGCACGGGGGATGGGATCTAGGGATGCGATCTGAGAGCTCCTGCCTGCCTGCCTGCCTGCCTGCATGCCTGCCTGCCACTGGCCTGCCTTCCTTTTTTGTGTGTGTGTCAAAGCCCACAAAGGCAAACTTCCCCATTCTCCGTGGACCCTAACTATGATAACTGTGATTGCATCATTGATTGCCTGCCTGCCCGCAGGAGCACCAGCCTGTGTCAGACACCGAGTCCGCCGCTTTCTTCTTCCAAGATCAAGCCCAACACAACGATGCAGCGCACTCGCAGATTGACGAGGTATGGAGCAGACTGTTCCCACCTTGGCAGAGCCATGCCTGTGCCACCTGCACAGCCTGCCCTGCCCGTGCCACCGCCCCTTCAGGCAGGCTTATTGACGTCGTTATGAATAGGGTTGTGCCTCCCAGCCAGAGCCCCACCTGTGCCACCTGCACAGCCTGCCCTGCTTTTTATTTTAATTATTCCTATCCTACCCCTTATGGGCTCGCTCCCTCCGTTCGCGGCAGGGCTGTCGAACTACTGCCCTGCCTGTGCCACCGGCCCCCGCCTGCCCGCTGCGGTTACAAGTTGTGGTGCCAGCAGTGCTGTCAACAGGCGCTGCCTGCATACAGCCAGAGCCGTGGGGTTGCGGCGCAGCAGCGCTTGCCTGCCCTCCTGCCCTGCCTGCTGCCTGCCGGGTGTCTCCCAGTTACCAGCCTGCCAGTTCCCCACATGCCCTGCAGGCGTATGTGCTGGCGCCCGCCGACATGCCGGTTCGGCCACATGAGTGCGCCCAAGTCACCAAATGTGCCGCCTGCTGTGCCCTTGAGCTGGCTCCTTTCCTCCCCGCTGGTGCATTACGAAGTGCTGGCGCCCGCAGGGTCAAGTTGCCACCAATTGGCACCGCATGCTGCACCGTGCAGCATTCTCCTTAGATGCCATCCTGACTGGTGCAGGCACATGTGCTGGGGCTGCCGACATGCCAGCCCAGCCTGCCGAGTGCACCTCATCACTACACACGATGGCCGCACGCTGTGACCTTGGGCTTTCTACTGACCTCCCCACCAATGCAGGTGCACGAGCCAGTCATGTTGACCTTCCGGGCCTGCCGGCTGACCTTCAGGTGACAGCCGCTTAACCTCAGCGCCCCCCATGCCATCCTGACTGACTGCAGGTGCATGTGCTGGGCTCGCCGACATGCCAAGCCGGCCTGGCGAGTGACCTCATCATTCCACATGATGGCCGCGTGCTGTAATTGGATCCCAAGGTTATAACCTTGGGGTGTCTACTGGACTTCCCGCCCATGCAGGTGCATGTGCTGGGCCCCGCCGACATGCCGGGCCTGCCTGCCGAGTGCTTCAAGTCTCTTGCCGTGGGGCAGCAGGCGGTGGCCAAGGGGCGGCAGGGCAGCTCAGCACTGAACAAAGTGCAGGTGGGTGGGTCTGTATTCCCTATTGTGTACGGGTTCTAGAAACTAGATTGGATGGGTGTCCAAGTTGTGTGTGAGGGAACCTTGGCACCGCACATAGTGCAGCTGGACAAGCCAATTCCAGCATCAGCCCACCACCCCCGGCCTGCCCATCCTCGCCGCGTCAGGTCCTGCTGTGCTGTTTACGGCTGCCCTCCGTACCATCAAGCCCCGGTCCTGCTCTGCTGTATACGCCCTGCTTCCTTACCATGTAGGCCGTGAGTATTGAGCCTTGACATCAGTCTCCTTGGTTCCCCCTGCCCTCCCTGCCCACCTCCCCAGGTCCTGCTGTGCTGTATACGCCTGCCTACCGCTCTTTGAAGCCCCTGAGTATTGAGCCTTGAAATCAGTCTCCCCGGTTCCCCCTGCCCTCCCTGCCCCCCTCCCCAGGTCCTGCTGTGCTGTATACGCCTGCCCCAGCACGGCAGCGACCTCCTCCTCACCCTCAACTCCCCAATATTCATCAGCGAACAGTCGGCGGCGGCAGAGCACGCAGGTGGATGACTGCAGGGGGGCTGCTGCTTGCTGCTGCTGCTGCGGCGGTGATGGGGGCACTTCCGGTACTGCCACGGGACGCTGTTTCTACTCACTACCTTTTTTTCTGGTACTACTGGCGCTGGTGCTGGTGCTGCTTCCGCAGTGGAACCCACCACCGCAACCCACCCAATCAAAGCAGCGAGCGCTCCTGGCGGCGGAGCACAGGGCGGACCTGCTGCTAGCTGCTGCTAGCTGCTGCTGAAATGCTATGAAGCGCCTGCCCTGCCTGACCCGCTTGCTTTTCTTGTTCATGTGCAGGCGCTGGTTTCAAGGGTGCCCACCTCACAGCGCCGGCGCTCTTCCGCCAGATGCTGGCCACCCTCAAGGTTGGCGACTGGAGCCTCTTTGGAGGTGCTGCGCACTGATGGCAGCAGCAGCGGCAGCAGCAGCAGCAGCAGCAGCAGCAGCGCGAGCAGTGGCAGCGGCAGCAGCAGAAGCAGCGGCAGCAGAGGCAGAAGCAGCAGCAGAGGCAGCAGAGGCAGAAACAGAAGCAGAGGCAGCGGCAGAGGCGGCAGCAGGAGCAGATGCGGCAGCGGCAGCACAGGTTCAGAGGGGCAAGGAACACAGTCGGCATGCGGAATGGCATGGAAGCTGTCGTGGCAGGGCGCATCCTGGCTGAAGCCCCCCTCCCTCATGCCTGCCTCGGTCTCCCCTGCGTGATCTGTGTGCTTGCACACCCCACCTCTCGTCCGTTGTGGCACTTAATAAATGGTGTGGATTGGGTCCCTGCGACACCGCCGGGACAAGACTTGTATAACATGTCGAGTTGTTAAACATAAGGAGATCAGGACACAAGAGGGCAGCCGCTGTTCCCATCATGCAGCATGCCGCTGCTGCTGCCTTGCTGCGGCTGCCTGCCGGGCGGGTGCAAAGAGAGCCGCCTCCTCAGCATGCACGTCGTGGCAGCCCAGCGTGTTGCGCACGTGCAGCGCCCTCACCGGGCCCAGCCGCAGCAGCGCCGGCACCACACGGCTCCGGCAAATGGCCAGAGTGAGGCGCCACCAGGCGGCCGCCACAGTGCAGCCCAGCGCTAGCCCGGCAGCCACCTGTGGTGGGGAATGGTAGCCCAGATACACGCGGCCGTAGGCTACAGCTGCTGTCAAAAGGACGAGAAGCTGGATCTCCACAAGCTCTACGGCTCGGGTCAGGCGGTCGACCCAGCCTTTGCGGGTGCTGCCGCCGTTGGCTGCTGTTGTGGGTGCTGCCTTTGTGGGTGCCGCCTTTGTGGGTGCTGCCGCCGCTGCACGCTGCCGGGAGGAATGACGGTGGCGGAAGAGCAGCAGGCAGGTGGTGGCTGCAAAGGCCATGACGGCAGAATGGCTGCTGGGCATGCCGTGCTTGTGACAGTTGCCCAAGAGTGCGCACATGGCTGCAGGACGCGGCTGCTTGAGCGCCTTTTTTATGACGGTGCTCAGCGCTGTACGGCAGGGCGTGGGGGGGAGGAGGGGTGGGGGGTGAAATACAGGGTCAGTGTGCAAGTGGGAATTGGCAGAGCGGTTTGTGGGTGACAGCGCTGCGACATGCAGCAAAGCTGTGCTGTCCTCAAGACTCACCAGATGTGAAGACCAGTCCCAGAAAGGCAAAGGCGATGTGCAGCTCCCTGCACAAACAGAAGAATGACATGACAAATGGTGAGGAGGGATCAACATGTTCACACACACAGTCGGGGCAGCAGCGGGCGGGGGCGGGGGCGGCGGCGGCAATAGGGAGCAACGGAGGCTGGCACTCACCGCCGCGCGTGCAACAGAACCGCTGTATGATACACCGCAAAGTAAGGCGCCGTAGCGGCAACCGCGAGCAACTGGCCGAGCCAGTCACCCGCGGTGAACCGCGCGCAGGCCACGCAGAAGCTGGACAGCTGGTCTGCCATGCTGCGTGGTCGATGCAGAGTCGCCGATGAAGAGTAGGGTGTCAAGTTGCGGTCGGGCATCGCCTGCCTGGCGCCGCAAGGCGCCGCGCCGCCATCAGCGGCCGCCCCAGGGTGCTCAGCTCCTGCTCCCGAATTTTTTAGCCTCGGCCTCTTTCTAACAAGGCAAGCGATGCTCATCACAATGTCGCTTGTTTATTATCAAACTGATTTGGGCACAGATGCGAGGGGCGAGGTAGATGGTGCAGTGCAGGCTGCGGCAGCTAGCGTGACAGCGTCACGTGGCGTGCCGGCGGCGAGCATGAAGCAGGCTGAGCATGCCCGCGTAATCCTTCCCCTTGGTGCATAGGTAGCAAGGCGAAACCATGTGTGCTGTGATGAGCACCGTCGTTGGAGCCTGCCCGCACCCGCCTGGCAATTCCCCGGTTCACCATCCATCCCCGCCCCCTTGTTCCCTGCGCTGCATCCTGTGGTCAGTGCAACCATCTGCAGGTTACGCTACCTTGTTGGCTTGCCTGTGGATTGTTTGCTGAGGGCGGCAAAAGTGTGCTGCGATGCACACAGCCGTTGGCGCGCTGGCCCTGGTGCAAAGCGTGGTGCCCAACGGTGCGGCAAGCCGCTGGCACCGGCGGAGTGCTGCCTAGCACTGGCAGTTGGGCACATGCTATGCCCACATGGGTCTGGCACTGAAAAAGGCGCCCTGTGCTAGCAGGAGCTGGCCACAGGCCTAGGGCTGTGCCCAGCGGCGCACGCCGGACGGGGTGCTCCCGGGCACTGGTGGTGCTCCCCGGCACTGGTGGTGCTCCCTGGCACAGGCGGTGCTCCCGGGCACTTGTCAACTGTGCAAGGCGCAAAGGGTGCGGGCCAGACACCGCCGGACCCTAGACACTGTTTCCGGCTGCTAAGTTCACAGCGTTCGTGTCCGTTTGCACTTTTGTGTCTGTTCGTCAAAACTGCATCTAGTGTTCGCTTCAAAGGTGTACCACCTGCTTGCAGGCACCTCTTCCACATCATTTCCCCTGCGCTGGTGGGGAAGTGGCTTTGTGCGCACGCACAGCACAGCACTTGCCGCCCATCGCGTGGACCATCGCGAGGTGAGCGCTCGCTCGAGCGGTTTTCGGCAGGTGCTGGCCTGCGGAGGCACTTTGCGCTGCAGGAAAGACCACTGGCGGCCACTGTTGGGGATCGGGGTTGCCGGGGTGGGTCGCCGCCGTCCTCATGGGGGTGGCCGGGTGTCCTGAATGGCAGCTGCATCATGGCCCAAAACAAACTCCCAGCCCACCAGCTTGCATGGGCACGGCGACCTTCTTCCCGACCACGACGCGAGTACATGCCGCAGATCAGCGATCCGCATGACCCGCGCTAGACATGCCGCCGCCGGCGGTGCCCTCTCCGTGGTGCACCGGCGCCAGGTGCCGTTTCCCGCGGCATCGGCCCCATGGTTGAAGCACACATTTCACTCTGCCCTGCAGCTTCTCCAGCAATTATCAAGGGTCTGGTGCCCAAGAGACATCACTGCGCGCTTCTGGCAGGTGTGCTGCTGCTGGTGTTGGTGCGTGTCGTGTGGCTCGTGCGTGGCCCCGGGGCTGGGCGGGGGGAAGGGAGGGGTTGGCATCGCACTCATCTCCTCATAGCTTCGTTTTTCAGATTCAAACCGGTGGCCGTCCCACTGTCCCGATCAATCCATTTCCCACCCCTCCAGCCGCACTGCCCTGCCCAGCCCACTATCCAACCCACCCATCCTGCTTCCCCGCTGGCCGGCAGCCCTGGGGCGCCCCACCCCAGCCCAGCCCCGCCCCACTCTGCATTCCATCCTGGCAAGTGGGCCTGTCCTGCCCATCCCGCCCTGACCTGCCCATCCGGCTCCCCGCCGATGCCATTCGCATCCCAGCCAGCCCCCCGCCCTGCCCATCCCACTTGCCTTCCCACCCTGTTTCGTACCTGGCTGGCGGCCCTGCCCCGCCTGTCCCGCTTTCCCACCAATCCCATTTCCAACCCTAGAAAGCCTCCCTGCCCTGCCCATCACGCTACCCCGCCCATCCCGCCTGCACGCCCATCTCTGTGCCCATGCCCCGCCCAAACAACCTTTGCATCCGTCCTGTTTATCTTGCTGGCTGTCAGCACTGCCCCGCCCATCCCGCCTCCCTGAACATCCAATTCCCCGCCCTGACAAGCCGCCCGCGCCGGCCCATCCCGCCAACTCACTCTTCCCGTTTCCCATCCTGGTTGCCAGCACTGCCCATGCACCCCATCCCACCTTCCCCCACCCTCTCTCCCCCCCAGGCCGGCTGCCCCTACATTGCCCATCCCACCCTCTATTCCACCTTGTCTCCCCTCCTGGCATGGTAGCTGACTGGTGCCTCTGGCTTAATTTCCTGTCGGTTTCCTCAACTCCACGCCCTCGGGCTGTAATTTTCTTCTTCTTCTTCCCGTCCTGGCTAGCGCCCCCGCTCTGCCCGTCCATCATCCTCCCCTGGTCCCCATGACTGCCAGCACCGTCCGCTCATCCAACCTCCCTGCCCATCCCGTCCTGACAAGGCCCTGCCCTGCCAATCCACCTTTCCTCCCCATCCCGTCTCACATGCTGGCCTCCCTACTGCACACGCATCCCGGTCCCGATCCTGGCCAGCCACCCAGCCCACCCCTCCGGAGGATCCTTCCCTACCCCATTCTGGCCCCGCTGGCTGTCAGCACTGCCCTGCCCATCCCGCATGCCCGCACACTCTCGCTCCCGATCCTGGCCAGCCACCCAGCCCACCCATCCATTCTTCCCCACCCCACTCTGTTAGCCCCGCTGGCTGTCAGCACTGCCCYGCCCATCCCGCATGCCCGCACACTCTCGCTCCCGATCCTGGCCAGCCACCCAGCCCACCCATCCATTCTTCCCCACCCCACTCTGTTAGCCCCGCTGGCTGTCAGCACTGCCCYGCCCATCCCGCMTGCCCGCACACTCTCGCTCCCGATCCTGGCCAGCCACCCAGCCCACCCATCCATTCTTCCCCTCCCGATTCTGTTAGCTCGCTGGCTGTCAGCACTGCCCTGCCCTGACGCAACAGCAATGGAAAGCCACGACACGTGTGTCTGCCTTTAACGCCGGTGCTGTGCCTATGTGTTGTGTCATTCAGGTGGCCACGATGTGGTCGACCAAAAGCCCTTCCCACGGTGCCAGCCGTGGCAGGTGCACGGCCCTGCAACTGATGGCAGCGCTGGCAGTGCTGGCCGTTGCGTGCCTCCAGGGTGTGCATGCTCAGGCTGCAGTGGTCCGTGAATCCCCCGGCATGAAGACCATCATTGGCGTGGATGTGATGCTGACAACTGACCCCGGTGAGTCCGAGGCGAAGCCAAGCGTGGTGCAACGCCGTATTAGTCAAGGGCACTACGCTGCGGATTGCTCGTTGTTTCAATTTTGCGCATGCAGCTGCTGTGCTCTAGGGTGCTCCAGGGTGCTCTAGGTACTGTGCTTTAGGGTGCCCTGGTGCTCTAGGGTGCTGTGCTCTATGGTGCCGTGCTCTATGGTGCCCTAGTGCTCTAGGGTGGGCTACGCCACACATGCTATTCTTACCCTTCCATTGGCTGATGGCGGTTCTTTGCTACACTCCACTCCTTGCTTGCCGTATTCTGCAGATGCCATCTCCACCGCCAACACCTTCTACATCAATGCAACCGACAACCGCGACCTGGACGTCTACGCGGACACTGTCATCATCCTTAGGGCACTAGGCACCGGGGATGGCGTTCTCTCCAAGCGCGGCGTGGACGGCACCATTGCGGGGCAGCCTGGCCAAGATGGGCGCAACGTCAAAATTGTGTCGCGTCGTCTGCAGTGCGGCAGCGGGCTTGGCAAATGCTTCATCGACACGTCAGGTGAGGGTAGCCTTTGAAAACGGGTTTGCAGTCTTTAAGCAAGCCCGGCCTGCGGTTTATGGTTGGGCAACTCAACATTCCATTGTTTAGGGGAAGAAGTGAGGAGTTTGCACAAAAGTGGCGCACAACTACGCTCTTGCCTGTGTGGGCGGCCCCTTTTTGTTTTGGCGCAACTTGCGCTACGGAGTGCCAAGACGTAGGTCGGGGCTGGTCGAGAGTGGCGGAAAAGTAAGGAAGGCCAGGTACATTTTCATGGAATTTGAACGGTGTGTTGGGCTCTGAGGAAGAGGGTAGGGCGTGTTGAGTGGGTGGAGCAGTACCAGGGGTTGATGGGCGAGGCAGGTCGGGAGGGCGGCCCTCCCAGTCTAGTCTAGTCTAGTCGTTACAGCTTTTCACATCCCCTGAAAGGGGATTCAACTTCAGGACGAACCAAATCCTGAGAGGTTGACGAGGCATGCACCACAAGGCCCTGAAAACATGAAAACATGAAAACAGGGTCTAAAAACAAACTGGCTGTGTGAATCAACGAAAGTGTGCGTGCAGCACCGGGGGATGTATGAGTTGTCTAGCTGCTGATAGAGAAGTAATTGTTCCATTGCGATTTGCTGGCTGCGGCCTCAAAGAGGTCGGGGCGGCCCTCGCACAGGCGGCGGAGCTCAGAGCGGGGGATCTTGGCGGCCCTCCCAGAGGAAGCAGTTTGCCATTCCTGGAGGCATGCAATGGCATGACATGTCAGGAGGGAACGTGTCCAGGTTTTGGAAACTAGGTATAAGAGGTCAGCAAAGCGGGTGCGGAGCAATCCGTCGAGAGGGCAAAGCACGTGTGCTTCTGTCTCTGTGCCTCCGCCATAAGGCGGGCACAAGTACTAGGAACCTTAGCATCCTAGAGGGAGCCTGCGCACCACTGTGCGCAGACCTCACGCCGGCCATGCTCACGTATTTTGCAGAGGTATGGGGCCGGCGTGTCCAGGCTGGTGACCTGCAGCCCGGGCTGGTGGCCTAAAGCCCGCTCTGGTGGCCTGCAGCTCGCCGCCTCTCACGTCCGGCACACAGGAATGTTGCTTGCCGACGCCATCACATGCGGCTGCTGTCTGCAACAGCTGCAGCATCGCTGCCGCTGCAATGCACCCGCTGCGTTGCTGCTGTATGTTTTAGGGCTGTGCAAATGGGGAGTACCGCCATCCCCGCCAGCCGTCCCGGGAAAGGACCATGTTTCCTCTACCCACGCCCCAAGGGCGTACACTTGTACTTCTTCTTCTTCTACGTCTTCTTCTATTTTATAGGGCGGTTACGGAGTTACTTTGGAGCTAGTCTTGCTTGCAGCCCAAAACAGTCCAGATCATCGGTAAATACACAAGGCCAGGCGTTCATCGCTTGCATACCATCTACATGCATGCCACCCACTGATGCAGGTGGGGCCGGGATGGATTGGGGAGGCAGCCGGGCAGCCGATGCGGAAAGTCCTGCCGACGTTGGGCGACATGGTAAGCTGTTCATGGTGAACTCACAACTGGAGTTGCATGGGTGGCAGATATAGCAAGGCGTGATGTCGTGGTGGATTGTGACGTGCATGGGCACGATGTTGCAGTCACACTGCCATTGGTCTTTGTAGCATGGCCCTTGAATGGCGGCCTTGCCTTTACTGAATCACGGCGTACACAGCTCTGCATATGCATGGGGCACATTTAATTCGAGGCAAAATCAAGCATGCACAAAGGACATGGAAAGTGGAAAATGGGATCAAGGTTGGTAGTGCGGGGTGCATGGCAACGGGGTGTTCTTTATTCCTCACCATGGAACGTTAACGAGAAAGTATCGAAAGGAGGTGAATGGGAGGAGGCCATGGGTGAGCGAGGTGACGGTTGGACATGAGGAATGCACACCATGGAAGAAAGCATGGCGTAAACACCGTATGGGATTGCCGGCGTGCAATGCTAGAACGCCACCTGATGGAGAAAACGCAGTTTAATACATTCTGCCATAGAAAACGCAGTTTAATACATTCTGCCATACTACAACCTGGGTCATGCCGGCTTGGATGGAGGGAATGGCGGCAACGGGGGCAATATCGAGTTGTATGTCGATAGCATAGACACCAACTTTGAGCTCCGGGTGCGCGCCTTCATGCGTTTTGTAGATGGTCACCCGCTTGTGTGTTTTTGGCAGCGTTTTGGCAATTCACATGCTTCATCGAAAATTATTAAGGTCCAAACTGGCGGACTACATCGTCGCACCATTGACGGTGTTATCCCTTGACTTTGCAGGCCAATGGTGGCAGCGGAGGGAAGGGTCAGGTGGGTGGCAACTTCCTTTGCGGGTAGGGGGGCGCATGCAGCACTGCCTGCTTTGTGGCTTCGTGCTGGTGCCTACACAACGGCAACACAAACGACGAAACCGAGACACACCTCAATGCCACAAACGCTCCGGGTCCATGACTTGTATCCTGCATGCCTGGATGGCACCATTGTTCACGTTTCCGCCACTTTCGCCGTGGCGTGCGTGCCATGCCATGCAGATTGGAGGCAATGGATGGGTCAAAAACGGGGTCGATAGGTGGAATGCTGGTTGCAATACCTCACCAAACGATACCTGGACGGGTCTCTGGAATTATCAATCCGTGATTGAGGATATCCAACAAAGCAAGTTTCCCGGGGATCCCGCATGGTTCAGCTACATACTAGTTGGTCTCCCTGGTGGAGATCCGGAGGAGGGCACTGACGCCGGTGAGTTGCCAGCCACCGGCTTGTTCTTGACTGGCTGTTACACACATTAGTCGATAACATAAAGGATAGAGCCAGTTAGGGTGCCAGGCTGGAAATAATGGGTGAGGCTTGTCGACCAAACAGCAATAATCATGCCGCAGCTGGTAGGTGGCAAACACCCATGCTTGGCAAGGCACCCACCAGCCATCCTACACCTTGCACGACCTTGGCTTGTGATCGACTTCATGCAACTTGCGTGTATATAGCCTCTGACCTCTTGCCTGTGAGCTGATCCTCGGACGGTGTAACCTCGGATGACCTGCTCGAGGCTCGCGGAGCACACTACTGTAATTCTGCTCCACTTTTACCATGCGTGCCGTGCCGGTTGCACCGTGCAGGAGACAATGGCCGCAATGGCGCAGGCGGGAACGCTGGCATCATTCAATTCACGACCTTCAAGTCGATGCCATTGCCTTCGAGCAGCGTTATTGGCGGGGCGGGTGGCTACCAAGAGTCCCGCGGGTCTAATGGGGGTGCGCTGCTTCCATCAATCCTTGAGCCCTTTCGGCGGTGGTCGCTCTTGTAGTGATTCTTATAGCCACTGCTCGTGCAGGTCGCCCTGGTGTTGGTGGCTGCTATGGCATTTCTTTGAAGGTTTCCGAATCCCCCTACCGACGCACCTGCCATACGTATGTGTGACTGGTGCCGAATATGGGGGGCAAGAAGTGTCGTATGGTTGTGTGGGGCGGGCGGGCGGGCGCGGACGGGCGGGCGTCGCGGGGTCGGGGGGTTCGCGCATGCACACTTAGAACCCATTCGCATCCTGCCCATTGTGCATACGGTTTCCATTCGCTTTATGGAGTTACACTCCCCTGCATTCTTGGTGACCATTTCCGCAGCTCACTGCCAAGCTGCCAGCCTAGCTGCCAAGGTGCCGAGCTGCCAGCACCTTGCGATTCTCTGCCATACATTGGTAGAATGCGAGGGGCGAATGGAACAGCAAAGGCAGTCGGCATGCTTGGTTTTATGGATGAGCGACGTCAAGATGGTTCCCACGGCACAACCCAGCAAGGTGAGCAGGCCAGGCCTTGTTTGCACAGCCTTGGCACGGCTCCTGCACAACATACTTCACGCAAGCAGCATGGGCGGGCTCGAAAGAGGGGGCATATCTTGCCCCAACCCAGCAGGCCTCCCTGCAATCCCAGGTTCGCATCTTGCCTTCGCGTTTGACCCACAATGGCTTTGGCGTCTTGCAGTTGCTCGATTGGCGAATCAGTGTTGGGGGTCGTTGCAGTTGGCGGCAGAGGTGGCGCGGCAATGCGCTGGTGCCACTACTGTGCGTCACAACACTGCCAGCAGTGGCAGAGTTGCGGCATTGGCCGCTGCATGGGGCGCACGTACCTTGCATCCACACAGTTCACAACATTGCACCTGCCCCGATGATCACCCAGCAATGCTGTGTTGCCTGTGATGTAGTCTGCACGCCGAGCAGCCTTGCCACCGTTTGCAATGCAACACCTTGTCTGGTGTGAAACATCCTCCCCGCTCCATCCCCACCTTCACTCAACGCAGGGTGCCAAGTGCGCATCCGTCCATCCACCAACCCTGTGTCTCCTGTTGGCCGGGCTCTGCACCTCGCCGAGGTGGAGCTGTTTGGCTTGTCCGGTGGCAAGATCCCGGCGGCGAGCCTGGGCTTCACACTCAGCTCCACCCTCACCGTGGACAACGTGACCCTGACCGCGGGCTTCTGCAACGACGGCAACACGGGCCCCGGCCCATTCTGCCATACCGGGGAGAAAGACCCCAACCCTACACTCGTGATAGAATACCCCTGTGGTAGCGACTTGTCCAAGGTGGTGGTGACCAACCGTCAAGACGGGTGAGCTTCGTTGCAGAGGAGGCACATTCAGAGCGGGCCGGGGGGCTTGCGGTAATCGGGGGGGCGGTGTGTGGGGGGAGTGTGTGTGGTGCAGGGGCCAGAGACAAGCTCGACTTGTGTGCAAGCCCAAGTTGGTCAAGCAGGCAGGCAACCGTTGAAGGCGCCTCGCATGTGTGACACACAAAACTCAAAGTCACCTCGCATTGACTCGCACCTTGCCTTGCAGTTACGCTGACCGTATCACATCCTTTGTCCTCGATGTGATCAAGGCCGGCGTCACTGTGCGCACTTCGCCGTTTACCACGACGGCAACGTCGTACACCATCCAAGTGCCGCCACCTGCAGGTGAGTCCACCCACGGCCCATGCACATCGATGTGCAGGTCCCATGGGTGGGCTAGTCGGCTGTTGGGCTATTGTGCGGGCAGTGGATAATGCGCGGGCGGTGAGGTGGGCAACACTGCCGGAGAAAGGAAACAACAGGGCAACCCAGGGGCAAGCCGGCTAGCATCTGCGCTATGGCAGGATATTGTAACAAAAGCGGACGCCGAGGACAGAGATTCGAGGGACATGGAACAAAGGGAGGAGGGGGAAAGAGGCATGAGCAAAAACATTCGGCATCTGGCTTCTCGGTGCCGCCATACCACAGCCGGCCACTGCCGGGTGGGCTGCCCCCATGCTGCTTGCTTTGCTTGTCAACGGCTAGATAAGTATTTCCTCACTCACTCATTGCTTAATCGCCTTGTGCGTATTAGGTGGGTTGGGCGGGGGTATCAGGGTGTGGGGAGTACGTTTGGGAGTGATGGTTCTCACCAAAGGAAGCGGCTTGCCATTCCGAGTAGCATGCGGCAGGAACACAAACCAGGTGGGGGGCGGGTTGTTGCAGGAGCATGTAAGCCGGGTTGTTGCAGGTTTGTGGATACTGGGTCAAAGGTGTCAGCCAAGCGGATGAGCAGAGCCGAGGAAGTGGCAGATCATGCGTGCATATGTCTCTATGCCACCGCCACTATGCGGGCTGAAGCAATGGTCAAGGGGACATTTACAAAAACTCATCTGCCCGTCTCCTCAGCACCCAGCGGGTGCCTGTGTGCCACTGTGCTAAAGCCACACGCAAGCCACAACGCACGTATTTCGTAGAGATACGAGGCCGACGTGCCCAGTCTGGTGGCGGTCAGCTAGCCGCCGCACAAGTGCGGCTCACAGTGATGTAGCTTGCTGTCGCGACCGCTGGCTCTGCCGCTGCTGGCACCTGCTGCGCACAGCTGCAACCCCGGCGGTGAGGGTGATCAAGACCCAGCTGCCAACCTGCTGTTGCAGCCAAGGTTGGCGGCAAGGCTGCCATGCGCATGTCGCGCACCATCACTGCACTGGCTGCGAGTGCTGATGACGCAGGCGTTGCTGCCCTGCTGCCAGCTCCATGTTCTACAACCGTGCTGCCCGATCCAGCCAGAAGTTGTTAATTGGTGTCTGCCAGCACCAGGTTGGGTGTGCCCTGCCCCACGTCATGCGGTTGCGTAGGAAGCTGAGGTGCAGACTATCAGCAGCGCAGCCGGTGTTGCCGCTGCCAGCGGCTGCACATGATTCCACATGCATACGTGTCCCACACATTAGAGGCGTAGGACAACACCGAACCAGCAACCTATCATGGCGCCCCCCCCACCCCCACCCCCACCCCCCCACACATAATGCAGCTCGCAACTACTTCAATGTGTCGGGCAAGATCCCGGCAGAGTACTTGGCGTCCAACACGAATGTTGCCAAAAGGTTATGGGGGAGGAAGGACTCTGCCACTGCTTTGTCTCAGCTCCTCTTCCTTCAGCAAGTGGGGCCCAACTGCAACGGCACCTGCAGTGGCATGTGCAAGTGTGATGCGCTGCTGCTTCAAATCGACCGTCTAATCGACTTCATCAAATCGGGCGCGAGCGCCACCCTTGACAGCTTTGAAAGCAGCACCGTTGCCCTCGTCTCCAACCGCTCCCGATGCCTGCACGCTGCCAGCACCCCACCAGCTATCGAGATGGCTGACAACTGCAATGGCAAGGACTTGCCGCAGCAACTCTTCATATTGTCAGCTGATGGCAAGCTGCAGCACGAGCAAAGCCAGTCGTACCTGTATGTGGCACCAGACAACACTGCCGTATGGATGGGCGATTTTGACGCTCTGCACAATGATGATGCTGGCCGGTGGTATGTTGACGTCACTGGGAACATCCGCCCCCGTAACTTGCCCGATTCCTGCCTGGATGCCAAGCATGAATCGCTGACAATCCAGCCCATCGATCAAACAGGCACCAGCGACACCCAGCTTTGGGCTCTCGTTGATTGGACCTTCGGTGAGCGCTCTCCTCTGACTGGTGGGAGTGGTTGGCAAAGCCAATGCATTGTATGACAGACGCATGTCATGTGGCTGTACTTGCCGCTATTGCTTTTTACTGTTTTTTTTTCTGCCTCGTCGCGTCCATTTTTTGCACCGGTTGCTTCTACTCAAGGGACACAATGGCTGGATATAAAGCGCATGGCAATTTTGCCCGCTTGTCCACGATGCCCCTCACTGCCCCTCCTCAATTGGCAGGTACTATCCCTGTGCCCAACGGCAAGTACCTCATCTCTACGGCCACCAACCCACGGGGACAGTGCCTCACCCGGTCGACCACTAATTCCAGTGTGTCAGCTCCCTTCTGCCTCTCCCTACCTCCGGGCGGCGAGCAAGAATTCCAGTGGGATGTACATGCACGCCTTCGCAGCGGCGCCAACCTTTGCCTTACCACCGATATTAGAAAGCGGGGTGCTGGTGACATGCCCATCCTAGCTGATTGCGTCCCAGAAATGACTGGCCAGGTGTGTTGACGTGGTTCAAAGGGTAGTAGGTGGAGCATCATATTGTTGGACGGCACAGCGCTGTCTAAAGGCAGGCATGTCTCATAACCAGTCATGCACTTATATTGCATGCAAGCCAACTGTGCAAGCGGTAATGTGTGTGTTCCTTTTTGTTCCAGGTGTGGCTGAACGACACGCAAGGCAGGCTGCATGCGGCGCACTTCCCAGCTGGGCTGTGCCTGCTAGCCAATGGCACCCGTGTCGTAGTTGCCAGCTGCGCGCCCACCGTGACGACCACCTGGGCCACAAGTAAGCAATGCATGCAGGGGATACCATGCTTCTTGAACTCGGAATGGGCGTTACATGATTGCTCTGTTCAAGCTGCACAACCGACAGAGCAATCTGGGCCGGACAAGGGAACTACTACTAACTGAGACCGCCCCCCTCATTGCACCCTCGCCATGACAGGGAACACGTGCGACATCAGTGCCACAACTTGGAGCCTGGTCAGGTCTGACGTGTGCACCAGAGGCAACGGCTTTATAGACGGTGAGTGTTCACTGGAATCCCTATGGTGCGGCTCATAGGGCTCTTGTTTCCAGCACGCAACAGTGAATATGCCACCCCTCAAATGTGGTGTTGCGGGCAGCGGATTTCGAGAGCTCGGCGCTGGATGCAGCAGAGCGTATTGACAGAGAAGTGGGGCGCTCGGCACAGACTGCCGCTGGGGAAGCGGGACACATGGCTTATGGCGGGTGGTTTGGGGGCAGTGGCATTGAGGGGGGAAGGGGTGAGGGACGGGAGGGAGGGGGGAGGAGGAGTTTAGCGGTTAGGGCATGGTCAAGGTGGACTTGGGGCAAAGGAGGCTAATGGTGGTGCATGGGTAT
This sequence comes from Chlorella sp. ArM0029B, assembly GCA_002896455.3. NCBI lineage: Eukaryota > Viridiplantae > Chlorophyta > Trebouxiophyceae > Chlorellales > Chlorellaceae > Chlorella > Chlorella sp. ArM0029B. The sequence goes on from JTEE01000026.1 coordinate 2,375,933, forward strand.
TGATGAACCTGGCGATGCCTGTACCCTAGAACTTTTGGGCTGGCAATGGCTCTAATAGTTCTGGTGGCGGCACGGGCACTGGCTGGTTGCCAACCAGCATCCCCCGAAAGTACTGCACCAGTACATCTGAGTTGAAGCTGCATATCAGCGGAGCTGAACACTCGCCCATGAGGAGTACAGCAGGCCCTCATTGGCCTTCTCCCGCCACGCTGCCGATGCGCGGTGTACTCATCATTCGGCATGCTTCAGCTGCTGTTGCATGACCGGCTCACTTGCCGATGAAATAGAGGTTAGGAAGCTCCACGGCACACAAAGGCCGGAGGTTGGTTGTAGGTGCAAGCAATGGCCCACGGCGGTCCATACCCTAGTGGAACGCAGTGACCCTCCACAGTTGTCGGCAACCATATCTTACTGCTCTGCAGGGCTCTCAGCGTTCTTACTCCCGTGCCACTTGCAGGATGTCCTTTCAACAGAAAGAACATGTTGGGTGTATGTGGCGCTGAGACACACGTGCAACACCGCACGGGGGCCTTCATCTCTAAAATCCAAGCGTTCTTGACAGCGGATGGCGATGGCATCGGTGCCATGCGTCTCTCCTTTTCAGGCGACACGCCTACCGAGGACGTTGGGGATACCAGCCTCATCTTGGACGGCCCACGGTCAGCTACCCTTGTAATCGACAGTCCCATGGCCGAGTTGCGCATGTGGTACAGCAGAACGTTGGACTCGAGCGACAGGCTTCGCATTGGACGAGTGTGAGTGCCATTTGTGCTCACTCATGTGTGTTATTGTTAATTATACTGCATGGATGATGGAAGTGGATAAATGTGACAATGTGCTTATAAACGCGTACGCAGCTGATGTGTGGGTTGCTTGCCATTTACTGCATCCCTCGCGGTTCTGCAACTGTGCTGTGCAACTGTGCACCATATCTCGGCAGTGGTGCTGCCATCCCATGTGTTACTCTGCTGGGTCTGCCCCCCATTTGCGTGGTGGTGGGCTGGGCCGGCTGTGCTGCCAACATGGCCCATTCCACTCAGACGTGCCCCGACCCCAAATTCCCCCATTCCTGCAGTTACATCCGGTTGCTGGATGCCAGCAAGGTACTAGACCTGGGCGACAAGACTCGCTACCCCTCCAACAAGCCAGATTACAACTCCAGCTTCTATGCATCCCCCTCCAAACCCTCTGCTCTCGGTGTTGTCATGGGCATCTACTTCACGCATGCCACCCCGACCCAAGGCCAGCCCTTTTCCTTCAATTCTCTTGGCTTCCTCCTTCCCGAGCCCCCCACCGAGACAACTTACGTACTCAAACTTCCGTATGTCGAAGAGCAGATGATCAAGCAACAACCGATTGCGGCTGCGGTGCAGGTGAAGTGATGGAAGGAGGGTGGTGAAACACGGAGTGCGGTTGTATTGTGCGACCAACTGAATTGTTGGCATACACTTTTCTAATGGAGACTTGCGCGTGTTGCGTTATCCTTTCAGGTGGTTGACAACTCGATGAGTGATGGCTCGACTACGGTGCGTCTCAAGCAGTACAAGTGTGCATTGGCCGGTGCCGTGATGGGAAAGCATAAGCAATGCTACGCCCCGCATGCGTGGTTCAAGGAAATTAGCCGTCTGACGGCTATGTAGCAGCGTTCGATATGTCTCTGAACAGCTTAGCCCACTTCGATTCCTCACAGAGGACCCAGAAACATCACTGGCCCTCCGCATGCGCTCTATATCGGTTGTTGCCGACCAAGGGTGCAAGCGTACCACTATCCGCCTACTTTTGAGAAAGGGTTGGAGGTTTCCTCCGAAAGAGAGAAACCGGAGGAAACCTTCAACCCTGTTTGGTTCGTTTCCCAGACCCCCTGGGCAGCAAGGACGGGGCCTTTCGACTAGTACATATACCGGTGGCCACCCATGGCGGGCTAGCGATGGCTGCTTTGACCCACATTGTGTGCTCTATTGCTATCGGAACCATTGGTGCTGTTGCTCTGTTGTACATTATGTATAGAGCACATGCCTAAACAAAAAGTCGACTGTCTGGCTAAACTACTGCACCTTTACAACTATAGTGTTATGTGTTGCCCTTGGGCTTGCTGAGGCACTTTGCCCATTTCCCCGACGGGCCGGCCTTGGCTAAGTCGTGCCCTTTCCCCACATTGCGATGCTGTTGCACTAGCACACCATGTATCTCTCATGCTTGGACGTGTGATTCGTTCATGAGCAGCACACGTGTGTGCTGATTAAGCGCGTAACCCATACACAAACAGCCATATATGTGTTGCATGCAGGTGGTATGCCCGGCATGGGAGCGGACAGTAGCGCGTGGGACAACATATTCTCGCTCGCGGGAAGAATCTGATTTTACGTCTAAAGTCTACTCGGTTGGAGTTAGCGTCGGACTAGCTGTGGAGACGGGTGTGGTACGTGCGGGATCAATATATTGTACTATGTAGTGGTCGAGCGGTTCGGGGCTGGGGCATGCGCAGGAAACACCATGGCGATGTGACCTGCCCGTTTTGCCCACCCCCTCTGCCTTGCATTTGCGAACAGGCCTGGGTAAAAAAGGCTAGCATAGACGTGTCATACGAGTGAGTGAAAATTCCTACAAAAGAAGGCACATGCAGCTGTAAACAGCAAACAGGCATGCATCTCAAGCATCATTTCTCCCACCCCCGGAAATGCTGACGTGACTATTTCTGCCACGTGCACAGTGAGACATGGGAGTACTCATCGACAACCACAACGACAGAGGGATGGGAAGAAAGCACAATGGTTGAGGAGACCATCAGCATGGGGGCCCAGGCAAGCGAGGGCATGTTGTGCTTGTTGATGCAACTACTTGTGAACCGTGCGATGTGGTGCGCAAGCCGAATAACACAACGTCATGTCTCCTTGCAGACCTATTTCTTGGGTGCTTGGGAGGTCGGCACCTGCACGGCCGTATTCAGCCAAGCAGTGATTGATCTCGAGTAAGTTTAAGCCAAACTATTAAGAATACAGGGCTGCCAATCGGGGCTTGAATCACCCGTGAGTTCTCACTTGTACTTTTTACGCCCTTGCCCCGGTATACAGATTCAACTCCTCACTTATCATGAACTTTGCTGACGGGGCCATCTATCGGCGCTACTGGAACGGCACCTTTAAGAACGTCAACACAACGAGCGGTTTCACTTCCTTCAAAAGGGTGCAAGCAGAGAGTGAGTGTTCGGGTCAGGAGCGTCTTCCTCACCCTTTCCCCTGCAGCCCTCCCCCCACGGCCCCCACCCACCACACACATAACGGTTCATTTCAACACCAATTTACGTGCGTATTGTGAACTCACTTGGCCGCCGCTGCCTTCCCAAGCGAAAAAACACCATCGTCAACTATTGGGCACGCCATGCCCATGCAATGTAGGGATGTACCCGCCGCCTCCTCCAACGCCACCCCCGGCCCCGCCACCATACGTGCGCCAAGTGGTCGGTGGCCAGTTTATCCGTAGTATTTTTCTGTTCAATGGCACTGGGCGTTCTTCCATGTGCCCCCGAGCGAACACATGGGTGAGTCGGTGGGTGGCGCAGGCACTGGGCCGGGGAGTGGGCGCCTCAACCATTCCTCGCGCACAGGGGCATCCCCGACGGCTGCGGCCCAACTTCACGCTTTCCTGTCCGGCACCCTCTCCAACCGCAGGTGGAGCACAACTTTAATGGCCCTGACGAGCCCCTTTATGCTTGCTACTTGGCAGCCGACCCGAAATCCGTTCCCAACGGCAGGTTCATTTCAGATGTGGACATCACTGCAGAAAAAATGGATGAGGATGCTGTCTGCCCGGCTGGCTTCACCCGCCTGCCCACGGACTTGAATTTGGGCACAAACGGATGGTTTGTGTACATGTGTGTGAAGTACATCGAGGCACCGTATGGGCGGATGTTGCAGGACTTTGAGGTATCTGAGGCCTACAGCTGCCGTGTGGGCTACATCCTTGCCAGCAGAAAGAACCTTAACCAGGGCGTCACGGCCTCTACACCCCTCTTTTTGTGCAAGTTGGTGGTAGGTAAGACTTGGCGCGACATATCTTCATTTTAAATGATGCATGCTCTTTTGCCCGTAGCTTCGCTGTGCTTTTGCGATACAACGCACAACACGTGAGCACACAGCTGATCCCAATGTGCTGTGTTGTGGATGCCTTGAATTGCCGTGCAGACTCTGGCATAAAGCCCCCAGTCTTCAGCACCCCCGCGCCCCCCGCTCGCCCACCCCCGCCACCTCGCCAGTTCTACGAAAGCATTCCAGACGGTGGGCATGCATGCGCGGTTGTAATTATGGCTCCAGCCTGCGGTGCATGCCATGTTGCAGCTATGTTCCTCACGTGTGAGGCTCACAAGTTACTGCGGCTTGGCCCTCGTGTAGGCATGGATGTCTGCGTGCTATACTCCTTCCAAGAGAACCCCACAGTATCCAACCAGGGGTCGTATGTCCCTTACGAGTTCAAGCCCGCCAACAGCACCGAGTGTGCCTGCCAGGCGGCATGCCGCAACATTTTCAAGTGTGACGCGTGGCTCATGTGCAGGCAAGCATGTGTCATGTGTGTGTGGGGGGAGCGGGGGGTGGCATGCCTGCACTCGAAGCGCACATGGGCACAGAGAGGTTTACAGGTATGCTGGCAGGCAGGCCACAATCGCTTCCCTTCAAATGTACCTTGAATGCCACTTCTGCTACCTCCGCCTGCAGTGCCGACAGCCTCCGCAAGGATTGCGCCCGGGCAATGCCCTACAAGGACAGCTACCGAGGCGTGGACTGCGTCGGGTACGTGCATTTACAAGCCGTCGTGACCTGCTTTGCAAAGAGTGTGCCCAACAGCACAGTGGCCAAGCGTGCATATTCGCCCCCTCTCCCTTGCGGCATGCAGGCTGGTCGCCCCTTGGCAGATCGTGGTGACCGCACCCGTAGTCGAATTCACCAGCAGGTCAGGAAACTAACAGTCGGGTGCAACTTGGTGTCGTCATACATGCATCCAGCAGCACAGAGGACACCCGCACACCAACAAGGCCTGGTGCACTCCCCGTTCCCCCACTGCAGCCTGGGCGGTTTTGACTCCAACATGTTTGCCAAACTGGCCGACATCTATGTTGCGGCAGTGCAGACAGCAATCACCAACGGTGAGAATGGACCTTATTCAATCAATCAATTACATTTCAAGTCCAGAGGAAGCCAGCAAGGTCTCATGGGACAGGGTGGGGGTGAGTGTATCAGAATGTAGTTTGTAGCAAAGAAAAAGGAAATGTGCGGTGCGGGCACTGGCAGGCTGCGCCAGCCAGGCAGTGGGTGTGGAGATGGAGGCTCGTCAGCGCCTTGCTTTGGGGGGGCGGTATGAGTTATGCCAACAAAGGACGGCACAGAACCCCCCCGCCTCCCCCGGCAATTCCCCCCCGCCTGCCCCGGCAATTGCCCCCCTGGTACCAACAACAAGGAGAAGGCTGAGCAACAGCGGTGCGCCTACAGCGGGAACGTGTGGCTGCAGCAGCTGATGTCACAACCAGTGGTGCTGGGTGCATAGCACGCTGGGTGGGAAGCACACCGAGTGCAAAGCACGCCGAGCATTGCACGATGCTCGAGGTATGCTGCTGACTTGGCAGCGCTGCCCTCCCCCTGCCCTGCAGTACCAACCCAAGTGAACGTCACCAATGTCATCAACAGCACCACCACAGGCCCTAGCAGACGGCGCACTCTTGCAAAGCTGACAGGTGGCCTCAAACCCGTTATCGCTGCACCTAGCTTTGGGTGTATCCTGGGGCCTTTGGTGTTGCCAGCCATAGAGCCACGCGGCTCTCTTCCTCGACCCCACCACCAACAGACCATATCCCCTCCTCCCTCCCCCGCCCCCAACCGCACCTTGCCTTCTTGACTGGCAGGTGTTGACGTGGGCACGCGGGTCACCTTCCTTGGGGCCAGCAACAACCCAGCAATCCAGGTACCTGTGCCTTGCATTCGGGTGCTGGACACAAACCCCTGCGCGCTGTTGGTGCGCTCTGTAACTCTTTCAGTGGCCATCATCCCCGCCCTCAGCAGTTCATTTGCACAAGCTTCCCGTACTCTGCTTGCAGTCTCAAGTGCGCCGGTTTGAGACGACAACGTTGCCGACCCTCAACAGTCTGATTAAAACGATCATGTGAGATACTTTTGGTTGAAGGTTGCAGTCATTAAAGCAACCACATGTGTTTTGGACGGTGCCGTTTCTACTCGAGAGAGCGCTATGTGCTTGAACTAACGCTCTTGGCATGTGCTGCAGGAAGCTAACGGCAACGGTTCAAGTGCAGAAGACCAGAACCACTCAAACGCGGGTGGCAATCAGCAAGAGGTCGCCTCCTCCCACGCCGGTTGCCATCCGGCGCCCTCCTCCTGCGCCCAAGGGTATGCATGTCACTCCATTAGGGCGCAGCCAAGCTTGCCTTTGCTATTGGGGAGTTACAGCCTTCTTGCAACCGCCAACCAGTGAGATCGGAGGGCATTGACCCCCAACCCATGCCCCTGCCTGCAGCCTCGATCATCAGCTCCATGCGCCCTACCAAGTCCTCCCCTACCCAGCCCGGTGCCTTGGGCGCGGCTGTCACTGCGGATGGCAAGCCGGCCAGCTGCATGCAGACCAGGCTGCTGGCCAAGCCCTGGATGGTCATCGACATGGGAAGCGCCAGGCCAGTCACCACCGTGGTAGTGGCAAACAGGTCGGTCAGCGCCGCACTGTTGGCATGCACCACAGGGCCCGGGGGGGGGCAGGGGCCATGGTGGCCCGGACACAGCCGACCCGGACGCATTGGTTTACAACTTGCATGCATGCGTGGCTGCATTGAGGAGAACACAGCCAAGGTATGCCCACACTACAGCAAAACTGAACCCTGTTGCCCTGTAGGCCCGTGGGCGACAAGCTGGCTCCCAGGCTGCACGACTTGGAGACCAGGGCCTGGAATGCCACCCCGTCCATGATGCTGCCGTCCAGCGTCCGCAAGTAAGCGCTTGTGCAGATGGCTGTTGGCTGTTGGCTAGTGTCTCTGGCTTAAAATTCTGTCGCTTTTCAGCCCTTGGGCTGTATTACTCTTCTTGTTCTTCTAAGAACTAGTGGCGACGTCACTGCCCTTGCGCATGCTGCCAACGACCGCTCACGTTCGATAGCCGCCACTCTGGGGTGCTGGGGTTGATGCACTTTTCTCCCTTGTGCACGCAGGGGCCTCCTGTGTGGGTTCCGCAAGGCTGCGGTGCCTGCGGGCCAGTCAGCCACCTTTTCGTGCAGCGCTTCCAGGGCCGGCGTTGTGGCACGTTATGTGTCAGTGCAAATTGTGTCGACTGCAGCGGAGATGCTGGCACCCTGCGAGGTCTCCGTGTACGGTGCAGGTGCGGTCTGCTCACCAGGTGCCACAGCCGTGCACCCCTCTGCCACCTGTGCTGCACGTCTGGTCCGGCAAGGGCAACATGATCAACGTGCTTCCCTTCGAAGGCTGTGTAGCAGACTGGTGCCCTTGGCTCAATCTCATGCTGGCGTCCCGAACCCCTCGCATACCGGGTGTGATATTGTTTGCCCTTTGCCTGCAGGGGCTCCCTGATGCCTCATCTGGCTGCCAAGCGCTCCAAACAACAACGACCACTACCACCACAGCGGTAGGGTGGCGGGGGCGGGCCACACCACCACCACCACCACCGGCCGATGAGCGCTGTAAATGACAACAGTGCTACACCTTGATGCACAGCTGCTTTCAAATTGAGGTTGTGATGCTCCCTCCTGCCTGGCCCACACCAAAAGCATATGATCCCTGCCGGCCTTCAATTCCTCCTTCTGCTTGCGCCATCTTCGATTTACCGTCGGTCTTCACATTCATCTTCTTATAGCGCCATTTTCTAGCGCCATCTTCATTTTGACCTGAATGCCATTGTGTTGCACGCATCAGGCGCCTTTTGTCCCATGTACGTTGAGGGTCCAGCCGGCTGGCGAGCCGTGCCCACATGGGAGTGAATTTACACCGGACATGTCTTTGCTGGTTTGCATGCCTGTTTATGTAACCCGATCTAATACAACACACGTGCGTAGCATTAGCAGGCCGACAGCAGGCAGCAGCGGTGCGGGCAGGCTTGCATGCATACAATTGCACTGAGGTCGGGATTGGCGGGCGGTTGGCGGGGAGGGGGGAAGGGGACGTGCGCACGGCATGTGTGGGTCATGCGGGCCAATTGCCAACACATGACGACAAAGTTGGGTGGTACAATAGAAGGGTGGTGATGGTCCTGCCCTTACGTAACACAAGGTGGGTGCATGTGATGGTGCGATGGAGATGGGGCAATGTTGCTTGAGTCGCTCCCGCCGTCGTTGCGTATCTCTCTTGAGTGCTGCCCCTGACGATCAGAGGCCCACCAGCTCAGCACTGACATCCCACAGCTTACGTGCCACCTCAGGGTCATAGGACTCTGGGCTGCTGCTGACGGGGCGGCACTTGTCGAAATACTTGCCAGAGACGCCCTGAACCTCGGGAGAGGAGGCCAGGTAAATGGAGGTCTGCAAAACATGAAGAATCACGAAATCAACCATGCCATAACCGAGGTGATCGTGCCGTGGGAGCAAGCAAGTGAGGCCATTTCATGGTGCCCACGACCAATCGTGTAGATCGACATATCGCGAGCAATCCAGAAAGTGATTTGACACACTGCACTTGTTGCCGAGTGCCTTTACCTGGGCTCCCTGCTCGGGCGACAGTGAGAACGCCTTTGCAGCCTGCAGCAGAGGCTGCTGCCACCAGGCCGTTGTCTCGGGCAGCAGGAACCGCCCCAGCTCGGTGTTTACTAGGCCAGGGTGGAGGGCGTTGACTGCAGCACACGGTGTAACAGGAAGGAAGGAAGGAAAGAAAGAAGGAAGCAGTACCATTGAAGACGGGAGGCAGGTGAGGCAGAAGTGGGGCAGCTGAGGTGCGGGGGAGCAGAGGGTCGGGGTCAGGGGAGCAGAAGTGCCCCAGTGGGGCAGTTCGTGGGCTGCTACCACCGCTTCGTGCAGCTGCTGCCATGCGCCACCCTGCTGCTGCTGCTGCCATGCAGTTTGGCCGGGCCGCCCGCCCCGCAGGTGGTATGCAGAAGTACGTTCTGAGAGCAGGCAGGCAGGCAATGGCGGGAGCAGGGGCGCAGAGGCAGGGGAGTGCACGGGTCAGCAGGCAGGGGCGGCGTACAGATCTGCAGGCAGGCGCTCACACACAGCCTGTGTTCATGTGTGCATGAGTGCCCCCATAAGCAGGCAGGGGCGACCCAAAAACACCCAATGCAAACGTGGGTGTGTATGCACGCGTGTATGCCTTGCAAATGCAACACTGCCTGTGCTACGGAGCTGCAGAAGTGACGCCAGGCAGCAAACGCGGCATCCTGCACAGCGCCCGTGCCCCTCCTCTCAGCCGCACAAAGACACAAGCTGGCGAACCTGTGCAGTTTGCGGCGGGTGGCAGGCGGCGGTCCATCTCGTACGTAAACAGCACCTGCACGGGCGGGGCAAGCGAGCAAACAGGAGTAGAGAAACCGGTGGAGCACGATTGAAAGGAAGGGGTGGGGAGGACGGGGGATATATGGCGGAGGTTACACAGTGTTTGGTGGGAGGGCTACATTCTTCTTCTTCTGCAGCTGTCCCTCTCTCTCTTTCCCGCTTGCTGGCCCACTCACATTTGCCAGCTTGCTTTGGCCGTAGGCGCGCCAGGGGTCGTACCCTTTCTCGGACTGCAGGTCTTGGAAGTTGACGTGACTTAAGGAGTGGGCCGCTGAGGAGACATTGACGATGCGGCTGGGGCGGGCGGGGTAGCTGCAAGGCGCAGGAGG
>JTEE01000026.1:2392453-2417501 GCA_002896455.3 Chlorella sp. ArM0029B
CATTCATTCATTCATTCATTCATTCATTCATTCATTCATTCATTCATTCATTCATTCATTCATTCATTCATTCATTCATTCATTCATTCATTCATTCTTCATTCATTCATTCATTCATTCCGCCATTCATTTGCGCACTGCAGCAATACAAAAGCGTGCCGCAGCTGCGTCATGCCAGCCCAGCCCAGCCTCCACCTCCACCTCCGCCCACCTTCATCTGGCTCTCCACCCGCTTGGCCTCCTCCGGCGATTCGCACACAATGGAGAAGCAGCCGACGCGCTGGCCGTACAGGCCCATGTTCTTGGCGTACGACTGCAGCGAGGGAAGGAGCAGGAGGAGAGGACGTAAGAGGTGAAGAGAGGTGGCGCAAACGGGAGGGAGCACAGCGGAGCTGCAGCCCAGGCGCTGGCAGTACAGGCCCATGTTCTTGGCGTACGACTGCAGCGAGGGAAGGAGGGGGAGGAGAGGTGGAGAGAGGTGGCGCGAGCAGGAGAGAGCACAATGGAGAAGCAGCCGACGTGCTGGCCGTGCAGGCCCATGTTCTTGGCGTACGACTGCAAAGGGGGGAGGCGAGAGGGTAAAGCAGTGACAGGGCAGTGCGAAACGAGGGGCACACAGTGGGACAGCTGCGGTGACGGTACAGGCACATGTTCTAGGCATAAGACTGCAAGGGGGGAGCAAGGGGGGACCGCATAGGACGACAGGCAAGGGGTGCAAGAGTGGGCACGCAGCACAGGAAGCGGGGAAGGCGTGTGCGAGGGAGGGGAGCAGCCCATGCGCATGTTGTTGGCGTAAGACTGCGGCAAAGGGTGGGCAGGAGGGTAAGATGCAACAGGAGAAGAGAGGAAGCCTGCAACAGTGAGGGGACAACGCTAGCTGTGCAGGCCCATGTGCTTGGCATACGACTGCGGGGGACGGAAATCAAGCAGCACGCAAGATGAGGGGGTGAGCGAGTGGGCACGGAGAGGTGGGGGAAGACTTGTGTAAGGGAGAGGGGCAGCTCATGCGCTGGCCATACAGGCCCATGTGCTTGGCAAATGATTGCGGGGGGCGGGAGGCGCATGGGGCCAGTGTCGTCTTCCAACTCCTACTTATTCCCGGCTGTGTGCCGCGCCGGAAACGGTGGCCTCTGAGACGTACACGGGTGTAGCGGGATGGATGGACAGAAGCGGTGACAGGGCAATGAGTAGAACACCAGTGCACTCGTGAGTGGCTCTTAAAGGAAGGATGACCCGTCCCAGCGAAGGTGCGCCTGCCACCCCTCCCACACCACCGCCCCCTGCTAAACAAAGACACACACCTGGCTGAGCGACATGTTGTGCCCGTCCTTGTGAGCCTGCCACCCCACCAAACACCATCCACCCCTGGGTACCAATAACTTCGATTCAAAACAGGATAGCCGGCACACCTGGCTGAGTCAGTCACTAAATCAATCAAGCAACCATTGAATCAATCAGTCAATCAATCAATCATCACTGGCACACACCTGGCTGAGCGACATGTTGTGGCCGTCCTTCAAGAAGATGCGGATGGCCTGGGCGTCGCGCTCGCAGTCGCCAGACGCAAAGCCCTGTGGACGGGTTTAGGGTTTTAGGGTTTTAGGGTTTCAGGGTTTTCAGGGTTAGGGTAGGGTTTACCCTAAACCCTAAACCCAAAGCCCTGTGGAAGGTGCGCAGGTCCACGAGAGGCGAGCAGTGAGCAGCAGGCTTCGGCGGTCGGGGCGAAACACATATTGTGCGTATGAGCCGTCACATCCCGCACCCGCATCCCACCCCCTGCAGCAGCCTGCGCCTTAGGCATCCCAATGCACATTTCCTTTTCTTTGCTACAAACTACATTCTGATACACTCACCCCCCACCCTGTCCCACGAGACCTTGCTGGCTCCCCCTGGACTTGATATGTAATTGATTGTTTGAATGGTTTCGTACCTGGTAAGCCATGTGCACCACATCTCGTGCGCATGAGCCGTCACACCCCGCACCCACATCCCAACCCCTGCAGCAGCCTGCGCCTTATAGGGCACCTAATCAGGTGTCCCAATGGTTGTTTCTCACCTGGTAAGCCATGTCGAACGTTGGGTACAGCCGCTTCTCTTTCATCAGCGTGCTCAGCTCCTGCCACTGCTGGGCGGTGGGGTCCACGCCTGCAGAGGGCGGGCGAGGTGAGGAGTGGTGTTGATGCAGCGGGGAATGGGGTAAGGGGTTGGTCGAGGGCACGCCTGCAGGGGCCCGGTGAGGTGAGGGGTGGGGTTGATGCAGCGGGGAAGTGGGGTTGATGGGTCCATGCGTGCGGGGGGCGGCAGTTAAAGGACGGGGTTGCCATTGGGAAGAATGGGGGGAAGGGGTTGGTGGGGTGCACGCCTGCAGGGGCCCGGTGAGGTGAAAGACGGGGTGGATGCAGCGGGGAAGTGGGGGAAGGGGGTCGTGGAGAGCGCGCCTGCAGGGGCCTGGTGAGGCGAGGAGTGGGGCTGGTGTTAAGGGCAGGGTTTGGATGGGGTCCACACCTGCAGGTTGGGGGCGGTGGGGGGATGGGGTTTGAGGGGATGCACGCGTGCAGCAGCACCCGCAAGCAGGCACACCTCCGGGGCTCAGCAAGCCCAAAGCCTGCTCAGCAAGCCCAAAACAACACGAGCATTTGCCCACTCAGAGCCAACTCACGCCCACTCACGCCCACTCAGGGCCACATGCCTTGAGGTGCATGCCTCGTCAACCTCTCAGGAACTGGTTCCGTCCTGTAGTTGAATCCTTTTTCAGGGGATGTGAAAAGCTGTAACGACTAGACTAGACTGAGGCCCACATACCCGTGGAGCTGCCCCCCCCACTCGTGCACCAGCACCACGCTGCCTGGCACATTCTAACACACTGGCAAGCCACCACTTTCTACGCCCAGCAAGCCTGCCCCCCCTGCCCACACACACACGTGGGATTGTGTTCTCACTCGTGCACCACCACCACGCTGACTGGCACTTCTCCAACGCCAGCGGCACCGCCCCCCCCGGGCCCACACACACCCGTGGGGTTGTGCTCTCACTCTTGCACCACCACCACACCGCCTGGCAACTCCCAACACTGGCAAGTCACACCCGCCCCCGCCCCGCCCGGCCCACACACACCCGTGGCGTTGTGTGCGCACGCGTGCATCAGCACCACGCTGCCTGGCACTTCCCCAACTCCACGGTATCCCCCTCCCGGCCCACACCCACTTACCCGTGGGGTTGTGTGCGCACGCGTGCAGCAGCACCACGCTGCCAGCAGGCGCCTTGCTGAACGTGTCACACATCTTTTCCATGTCCAGGCCCCGGGTGGCGGGGTTGTAGTAGGGGTATATGACCTGGCAGGAGGGGAGCGGGCACAGAGGGAGGCGAGCGGGCACAGGGAGGGGAGGCGGGGTTGTAGGTCGAGAAAATGACCTGGCGGGAGGCGGGCAAGCACAGGGAGGTTGAAGAAGAAAAAGGAGATTGCGGCCTTATGGCGTGGGGTTGAGAAAGCAAGAAGAAGCGCAAGCAGCGGAAGGCGGGCTCCAGGGCGGACTTGAGAGCAGGGCAACAGGAGGTACAAGCGTGTACAGCCCCCTCGACCACCCTCGCTGCGCAGGGTGCACATGGCGCCAATGTGCCGCTTGCACATGCACAGCACACTTGTACTGAAGCTTCTGTCGGTATGAGAAGGGGAAATGCAACAGGAACAGCTCACCTCCTCCACGTGTGCATTAAACCCTAAACCCTAAACCCCTAAACCCTAAAGGGCAAAAGGAACAGCTCACCTCCTCCACGTGTGCATTAAACCCTAAACCCTAAACCCCTAAACCCTAAAGGGCAAAAGGAACAGCTCACCTCCTCCACGTGTGCATCCTTGAAGATGTTGTGGTGGTTGCTCCTGCGGGGGACAGGTACAGGGGTTGAGGTCAAGGGAACGAGGTGAAAGGGGGCGGGGGAGGGGCAGGGAGGCAGGAGGAGGCGGTGGGCGGCAGGGTGGGGCGGGCATGCAGGCGGGTGCATGAATGCACTGACTGGCTGACTGACTGAGTGTGGGTTACACGTTGTGCCCAACACAAACCTGTGCTGGTCAATGAATCATGACCAGCTTTTTACCAGGAATTCGAGCACAAAATGAATGCAGCAGCAGCGGCAGCAGTGACGTCAGCAGCAGCCAACCAAACAGGCAAGTGCAAGCTGTAAAGTGCCGGGCAGTTGGGCCAACTCACATTCATAAGTGATGGGGATGGTGCATGATCCCACGTGGAGGGCACACAGCAGCAATCACAAGTAAGTGATGGGGTTTAAAATCTTCCACTTTCATTCAATATGCCCCTAATAAGCCCCTAATATGGGCACATTGCTGGCATGGTGAAGGGCCTAAAGTGTGGCTACTCGGGGCTGGACCTAGTCATGTTGTAACGGGGCATGATTGGCAGCAGGCTCACCAGGTGGGGTTGGGGATGTAGATTTTGCTGCCCTTCATCCAGTGGCCCTGGAACTCGGCAAACAGCCTGCGGCATTGGGGTTTTCGGGTTCCGGGTTTGGAGGTTTAGAGTGCAGAGGCGGGGCATGGTTGGGGCATGCGCGTGGGATGGGCGGGGCATGGGCCAATGTGCACCATGTAAGCTGCAACATGCAAGTGGGTGTGTCAATGCTTTGTAGTTTTACTGTCCAGGCCTGCGGGAGGGGAGGGGCAGCAATGCGCAATACACGAGTGCCGCATTCCTTTGTATGTCCTGCAGTCAGGACAGCCCTTTTGTCAACTTACTTGCAGCATGTAGTTTGCTGCCCACTACACGCTGACGCCGTGCCATGTTAAGGGCCATATAGGCAAGGCACTGCACAACACCAGCTGCATGCAGAGCTCCGCCGCCTGTGCGAGGACCGCCCCGACCTCTTTGAAGTCGCAGCCAGCAAATCGCAATGGAACAATTACTTCTCTATCAGCAGCTAGACCACTCATACATCCCCCGGTGCTGCACCCACACTTTGTTGATTCACACAGCCAGTTTGTTTTTTAGACCCTGTAATCATGTTTTCAGGGCCTTGTGGTGCATGCCTCGTCAACCTCTCAGGATTTCGTTCGTCCTGAAGTTGAATCCCCTTTCAGGGGATGTGAAAAGCTGTAACGACTAGACTAGACTAGCTGCATGCAGCCTGACCCTCCTGGCTCTGCCCGCCCACCTGCCAGCCTGCCTGCCTGCCTGCCTCCCTAGCACCGCCCACCCCCGCCCTACCGCGTGCGTCCCCCCAATCCACGCACGCACGCACAACCACATCATTGCAGCCGTTTGGTAGACATCATCGGAGCACAAGATGCCGTTTTTGGAGCCACCCACCAGCAGCTGCCGGTGCCGCTCTTCTGCCCCACCCCCACGCCAGTTTCTCCCAAGCGTCTGTTGATGGTTCGATGGGCCCACCCCACCCAACTCACCCACCTACCTGCAGCTGACGGTGCCGCTCCGCTGCCCCACCCCCACGCCAGTTTCTCWCAGCGTCTGTTGATGGTTCGATSGGCCCACCCCACCCAACTCACCCACCCACCTGCAGCTGACGGTGCCGCTCCGCTGCCCCACCCCCACGCCAGTTTCTCWCAGCGTCTGTTGATGGTTCGATSGGCCCACCCCACCCAACTCACCCACCYACCTGCAGCTGACGGTGCCGCTCCGCTGCCCCACCCCCACGCCAGTTTCTCACAGCGTCTGTTGATGGTTCGATSGGCCCACCCCACCCAACTCACCCACCYACCTGCAGCTGACGGTGCCGCTCCGCTGCCCCACCCCCACGCCAGTTTCTCWCAGCGTCTGTTGATGGTTCGATCGGCCCACCCCACCCAACTCACCCACCCACCTGCAGCTGCCGGTGCCGCTGAGGCTCTGCAGCATGGCCACCCGCTTCTCCTGAATCACATCTGCCTCCTCCCCATACGCCAGCTTGACGCTGTCCTCGCAAAACTGGCGGTGCCCGCCGATGGGCAGGTACTCCTGCAATGCCAGGAGGGTGGGAAGTGTGAGGAAAACCTTTGAGGTAGCAACCTGGGCTGTCCTCACAAAACTGGCAGTGCCCGCCGATGGGCAGGTACTCCTGCGGGTAGGCGGGAGGGCAGGAAGTCGGAAGGAAGCTGCAAGGAACCTGCACGCTGTCCTCACAAAACTGGCGATGCCCGCCGATGGGCAGGTACTCCTGGAATGCCAGGAGGGTGGGAAGTAGTGAGGAAGAAGTTTGCCAATGGGCTGCAAGCTGCAGGCTGCCCTCGAAGAACTGGGAGTGACAGCAGCAGCAGCGGAAGCAAGAGCAGCAGCAGCAGCAGCAGCAGCAGCAGCAGGGGAAGCAGCAGCAGCAGCGGCGGAAGCAGCACCGGCGGCAGCAGCAGCAGGAGCAGGAGCAGCAGCAGGGGCGGGGTAGCAGCAGCACCAGCTAAGAAAGTGGGAAGCCACGCTGCCAGGGAGCAGAACCCACAACAAAAACAAGACAAACGAACGAAATGCATGCTTACTCCATCACGCTGCCAGGGCGCTAACAATGAAGCAGCGCCTCCTCTTGCCACGCTGCCAAGGCGCCCACAACACAACCAAGACAGACGAACGAAGTGCGTGTTTTCTCCATCACGCTGGCAGGGCGCACCATGAAATGTGTGCCGGCCACACGCCGCTCCGCCTCCCTCACGCTTTTCAGCACCACCGGCTGCCCCGCATCGTCACGGTAAGCGCCCACGCCTGCACTCGTTGGCAATGCCAGTGGGGCAGGTGGTTGCGGCTGTTGCAGGGCAGGCGGAAGGACGGACGGAAGAAGACGATGTCGGTACGCGACCACAGCGGCAAACCGAGTTGACGAGAGGGCAGGATGGCAGTTGGTGGGGGGTGTAGCTGATGGAATGTGGGACAGTGGTGGCTGCCGGTATGCGGCACCAGACAGCACAAGCAACAGCAGCGAGCGAAGGAGCGACACGTCCAGCGCAGGTGTTTTCAACTTGCAAAAGCGCCGCTCCTCTAGGCCACCTCCCTGCCAGCACACCGTCAGAACTGCCAGCTGAGCAAGCACATATGTTGTCGATCGATCACCCAGCTACATCTCAAGCTTGTTGGGAGCCAGCAACGGTCTCGTGGGACAGGGTGGGGGACGAGTGTATGGTCAAGAAGATTGTAGCACAGACAAACAAACAAAAAATGCTGCCTGTGCGGGCCTCCCACCTAGGTTGATCTTGTGTGGATTCGTGTCAGCCAAGTAGTTCTGCAGCAGCCAATACAGTGAAAAGGCAATATCTGGTGGTGTCCGGAGGACTGTTCAGAGGTTGTTGTGCGAGGGAGCAGCAGCCAGCATTGCAAAGCCGGGGCAATCCTCTGTGCTGCCCAGCAGCCCTGCGACTGCTGCACACCTCGGTGACTCCCAGGATTGGGTCCCTGGGGGCCTGGGGGACGTGGCCGAACCATCCTGGATGAGGGCGCAGCAGCAGGCAAGCAAGAGGTTGGCAATAGCAGAACGAGGATGGCAACACCGGTGCCACCGCCGCCGCCGCCGCCAGTGGTTGCGCGGGCTGTGGCGCATTGTGCGGGCCGCGTGCAGGCCAATCTCGAAACGATGGCTGGCAACTTTGGGCGGTCAAGTGCCCGCCGCGGTGCCTGGTGAGTGGGCGGTGGGCAGGTTGGCCAGAGCAACAAACCCGAAACGCACGAGCTCCGGAGCTCAAATGCAATATAGTACCCACCCGCGGCCTGCGAGAGGGCCCGGCTTGCCGTGGGAAGCGCCGCCCTCAGAGGCCCGGAGAGCGAGCCAGCAGTCTGCCGAGCCAACATGATGAAAGTCACACTGATTGTGCAATGTGAGCCGGCGATGCGCCCATGCATAGCGCTAGCCTAGCCCAGTGCCGCCGCCAGGCGGTGCCAGGTGGCCGCTCGGCGAGGGAACACCGCATACGTCACCAGCCAGCACACATGTGGCAGATGCTAAGGCAGAGCGCAGACACGCAGGCCGCAGCGTGTGTTACAGTGCGGTTGGCGCGCGTTGCGGTGGTGTGGTTGCATGAAAGAGGGGTCGTGGGAGCAGAGGACAGGCGAAGCACTGCAGGTTCAGGCAACATTGCATGGGGCACGGAAGAGGGGGTACCAGAGCTGGATGTACACGCGTGCATGCATGCAAATCAGTGTGAGAGGCACAGGAGGCCACACAGGAATGGCTTATGGAGTGGCTTATTTCGAGTGTGTGGTGATACAGGCAGCGAGGAGGCGGCGCGCCTCCTGCCGCGTCAGGCAGATGAAATGGCGGGCAAAATGGTGTGGCGGGAAGCAGAGATATGCGGGGTCAGAGCAGGCGTGCTGCGTCAAAAGAAGGGATGCAAGAGGAGTGGACACAAAAGGTTTGAAACGAGAGACCGTTGGAACACGAGAGACCTCTCGTTGGAACACATGAAGAGGCGGCATGGCACAGAGGGCGGCATCAGCTGCGTGGCCGTCAAATCTATGCGTCCTGGCCCAGGATGGGAGTGCTGACAAGCTGCCTGGTTGCTTTGTCGCGCCGCCCCCGCAGATGATGGAGGCAAAACCGCAGGTGATGGAGGCAAAACCAGAGGTGATTAAGCTGATGGGCCGGCAGCTGATGGGCCCGAAGGGGCTCACATGGTCAGGCTGCCTTCCCCCGCCGCGCTCGCCAACAGCTGCATGTGGCTGCCGTCCTCGCTGGCACCCGCCTGGCGGCTCCTCCCGCGCTGCTGCGCCCTGCTGTCCCGCCCCTGCACGCGGCTCGAAACCGCGGGCTGCACGCCCTGGCTGCCCTCTGGCCCCGCGCGCCGGCTGCTGGCCATTGAAGCTGACAGCGACTGAAGGGCCTGGGCGGCCGCGGCCTCCTCCTCCGCGTCGCCCTCGTCCTCGCCAGCGGCGGTGGCGTGGAAGTCGGGAGGCAGTAAGCCCGGGTTGTACGTCTCCCAGCACCCACTCTGCACCATGCTAGCCATCCAGCCGCGCACATCGGACACTGGGAACCTGAAGAGAGGGGCACGCAAAGGGCAGGCGGGCAGGCACAAGCTGAGCACACGTGTCTGGTGTGTGTTGGGCCGAGATAAGTGTTTGGGGTGTGTGCCATGAGATGCTCTGGACCACCAGTGCAGTCGTGAACTTGTCGCGACACACCAAGCAGCGCCCCTTGTGAGTGGTGCGGCGGTACTCAACGCTCTGATGTGCCACAGGCGCGTACAGAATAAGCAGCCCTGCTGCACCGCACCTGGAGGGCGCCAGAACACGAGGGCTGACTCACAACCCACTTGACCCTGCCACTTCAAAGCAAACCACCAGCACTCCCAACCGCCAGCACGCTTCGGTGCACGCAAAGCGTGGAGTTGGGTTGCCAGCGGGCTCCTCCTTGCCACCTCCCTCCATCCCTCCTTCCTGTTGCACCATGTACGTCTCCACAAAGTTGACGGGTCCCGGTGCGGCACACAACCGGCTCACCAGTACTTGCTGGCGTCGTCCCGGAACTGCACCTCCACTGAAGGCACCCGCCGCCCCGACTCCGCTTTGTTGACGCGCCCGACATACACCTGGCCCGGGGTGTCCACGCTGCATGGGGGGCAGGGCGGGCGCGGGCGCGGGGGCAGGGGGTGGCGATGAGGGGCAGGGGCTGGCTGGCAAATGGAAAACCAGCAACCTGCCATTTGGCAGGCGTGAGGCGCAGGCAGTCCTGAGGAGTGCAGTCGGTGCCTGTGGGCGGCTGCATGAGAGGCGAGCGTCCTAGTGCGTGGCACAACCAATCCTCCCTCCTGCGTCTCACGCCTGCCAGGCACACTGTCACACACTGCCAGACGCACGGTCACACAAGGCAGCCCACTTTGACTGTTTCCCACACACTCACAAGAAGACGGATCCCGGGACCACCACAGTGCGGTGCAGCACGTCGGCGTATGGGGAGTGTTTGTGGTGCTGTGAGGGGCTGATGTGAGCACCGGTGCCACCGCTGCCGCCGCGGCCAGCGGCCACAGAAGTCTTTTGCCGCTTGGCGGACGGCCCACCTGCTGCTGCTGTGCCTGCTGCTGCTGCTCCCAGGCGGGTGCGCTGTGGGCGGGTGCTGCCCACGTGCTGCGCCCGCTTGGCGCCCTGCCGCCTGCGGATGACAGGAGCGGCGGCGGGCCCGACCGCCCCTTCCCCTTCTGGCTGCTGCTGCTGCTGCTGCTGCTGCTGCTGCCGCAGTTCAGCTCGTAGCTCTGCCCCTAACACCGCTTGAGCAAGTGAGCCTTGCAAGCTCTCATGCTGCTGCGGGAGCAGGAGGCGGGGCTGCAGTCGACTGTTGACGGCGGCATGCTGCGGCGTGCAGCCGCGGTCGCTGCCGTGCTGCATTTGGCTGTGGTCGCTGGCTGCTGGCTGCAGCAGCTGCGGTGGCTCTCCACAGGGTGTCTCCACCAAGTCAGCTGCAGTCTGGCCAGCACCCGCATCATGATAAGCTGATGGCAGGCCCATCAGTCCGCTGTTTGAGTGCACCCGAATCATGCTGGGCGGCTCCTCAGGGACAGCTGGCGGCGCCGTTGTCTGGCCGCAAGCGCCGTTTTCTGGCAGCGCACGCCGGGTGCGAGGTGGCAACGCCGCGCCTGACAGCCCCAGAACCATGCAGGACAGGACTTGTGGCCGGCCTGCAGGCAGAGAGAGGGTATCTGGCGCGGGGGCGTGTCACCGCTCCCGCCACAACGCCGCCAGCGGTGGGGGAAGCTGCGCGGGTCGACCTTACAACAAGCTGCGGAGTGGCAACTGTGTTTGCGAGCCTGGGCGGCTGCCAGGCAACGCGGTTGCAGGAGGCAGGGCTCCGGGGGCCTCATCCCCCGCGGCTTACCTTGCGTCTATACCCGGCAGCAAGTTGCCCCCCTCTGAAATATCGGCTTCACAACACACAGGCAGAAGAGTGGCCTGCGGGCTCGTGCTCCCGCGCTTCCACACAACCACCACCAGCGGGCGGTGCCCTGGCCACTCGGGGTGCCTAGATCGGCGTCACGGGACGCGGGTTGTGTTCCGAGCGGCAGAAACAAGGCCGAGCTGACGGAGCTGGCGGCACTACACAAGGTACAGAAGCCCAGAGGCGCGCAGGTCAGCCTCTGGCACGACCCAATCTCCGCACCCTTGCCCTACGACAGTACTGCGCAGGAGCAGCGTTCGGTCCAGCCCCTGTAGCGCCACATGGGGCCCGGCAGGCTGCTCTTCCAGCTCCTGTGCTGCCTGGCGCTCGTGGCGAGCACCAAAGCGGCGGCACGAAGCCATAAGCGGGCTCCCATCACCGCGATCGCTACCAGCGGCGGCAGCAGAGTGGTGGCGCTCACCGGTGCGCCGCCGCCCAGGCCGCCGCGCGTGTGTGCCCCCCACCTGTATGGGCAGTCAGCCAAGCACCTTCTAGGTCACACACACGCACATACAGATGTATGTGCCATGAGGAGTGGTCACAGACAGCGCGAGCCTCAGCACTGTCCGCCTGCCGGCCCCGACTGCCTGCTCATTCCCCACACTTGCAGACCTTGAATTTGACGAGCAAATCGACAACGGCAAAACCTGGCTCATCAACATCTACTCGCACATCGTGAGCAGCAGGGATGGGGGGCAGCTTGAGCAGCAGGGTTGTGGCTCATCATGAGCTGCAGGGGCGGGGCGGGGTGGGCAGCACGCCACGGGGGCGCTCGCTGGCTCGCAGCACCCACGTGAGACGGCCATGCCTGCCAGCTTCTTATGCACTTCTCCAGGCACAAAGCCTTGCCACAGGTTATCCAGGCACAAAGCTTGCCACGGGCTGTGTTCCACTGCCGTGCGCCTCCCACCGCTCATCTAGGCCCCCGCTTAAGTGCGGTCTGCGCTGTTTGCTTTGCTTGCTTTTGCGGGCTTACTTACAGTCTGTTCCTCCGCAAAGAAACCCGCGACACAGAACCCCTTGCATGCCAAACGTGCTGCTGCCCCCGCACCCCGCCCCGCCTGCAGTGCCCAGTCACAACAGAGCTCGAGCGCACATTTGAGCATGTGGCAGATACTGTGAGCCCAGACATCAGCGTAGGAAAGGTGCGCCGGGGATGCAGGGCTGGCACGTGCTTCTGGCCTTGCGTGTGCTTGGATCACAGGCGAGGCCCTGCTGCCTGCGGCGAACTGCCCCCCCTGTGCCACGCAGTGAGCGGACAGTCGGGAAGGTTGGTCAAGGCTTTCTAGCCTTGACGGTGCTGGCTTAGAGCACCCGCCCCGCCCCGCCCGTTGCATGCCAGCAAAGCCGCAGCTGTTGCCCCTGGCTTACAGCACAGCCGCAGCCGTTGCTGCCCGTGTCGACGCAACCCTTGCTGCCCCTTGTTGACGGCACAGCATGCCTGCCGCTGCCATGACTTCCCGGTGCTACAACACTGTAGCTGCTTCCCACACGGCATCTTCTGCCTCCGCCGCCGTCCTCTCCTGCCTGTGTCGCAGATCGACGGCACCTCACAAACCGGTTTAGTGAGCCGTTTTCAGATGCGGGGCTTCCATGGGGTGTTTCACATCAACGGCAGCGAGACGCGCACATTCTGCGAGGGGCGGGAGGGCAACGCGTGCGAGGGCAAGACGCTATCACATCAGAAGGTGGGGTTGGAAAGTGGCGGGAGAGGCGCATGGAAACAGAGTTGGCTGGCTGCACCACAAGACACGGTCTAGTTCTGCCGCTGGCCAGCACCCACCTTCGTGGCAATGCGGCAGGGCAGGGCACTCGGTGCGGCTGTGTGAGTTTCGGCTGACAACAGGTACCGGTGAGGGGTGCATGGGAAGGCACGCGGGTGCTGGGCAGCCTGCTTTCGTCGCGCTCTGTGCGTGCATCGCCGCTGCCCTCAACCCTTGCGTACCCATCGTTCTGCGCCCCACACCCCTCCTGTCAAGTTCTTGCGGGATCCACGACATCCAATGTGCCTGGTTGCGCCTGTTCTTCTCCCAACTCTGCTCTCCCACCCCTGCCCCACCCCGCCCTTCTCCACCGCCCACCCCTGCCCCCCACACATAGCTCGTCAAGTTTGCGCGGGAGGGGTGGAAGACGGTGCCGCCCCGCTCCGGCTGCTCCTCACCGGCCAGCAGATGCGGGCGGGCGGTGGGGCAGGTCACAAAGTGAGTGCACTGGACTTGAATGTATGTAGCTGCTGCTGCTCAGCTCCTGAATAGAACGGGCGGATTGAGTGGTGGGTTAATTTGGCTCTTCGACTGCCAGCTGAAGGTGACGGACTTTATGAGGCCCCTCACCGGCCAGCGAATGCGGGCGGGCGGTGGGGCAGGTCACAAAGTGAGTGGGCTTACTTCAACTTGAAGTGATATGCAATGAATGAGAACACGGTTGGTTGACGGAAATGCCGAAACTCCTCGCCTGCCAGCTGATGCGGGCACGCGGTGGGGCAGGGCACTAAGTGAGCTGGTTCGTTGATTGATATACTCTACCTCGTGCCTCTCCTCCCCGGCCCTCCCATGCTGGGGGCCTGCATTTTTTTTGTCGGATCGCCGCTTCTTTCTCTTGCTCCGCTGCCGCCTCAACCCACCCTCCCGCCCTTGCCTCCAATGCTGCCTGTCACGTTGGGACCTCCCATTCTTGCAGCTTTTTTCAAGAGACATCACCCTCCCACTGCCTCTTGCCTCCCCTGCTCTTTGCCCGCCCGCAGGCTGCCTGCCAAGGCCAAGCAGACGTACTTCTTTTTGCACGATGAAAGGCACTACTCCAACCTCTCCATATTCGCCGGACTGCTGGCGGTCCCTGTGGTGGTCGGCATCAGCTTCATCTGTTTCCTGGATGCGTATTACAGCCGGCGGCCTCTGGACGTGGGGATGCATGCGCATGTGCACGCCGAGTGAAGCGGCGGCAAACGTGGCCCGCTCGGTGCGTTTCAAGCGGCAGCGGGTGGCTGCCTGTGCCCTCTGAAAATGTGCTCACCACTGTTGCATGTCCAAACCGTTTTAAGTGCTTGTTTGGTCGGGTTGGCAACCGGAAGCCTAGTTGAGTTTGTCCGTTTTCGGCCAGGGCAGCAGAGGACTCATCAGGATGACGGCTATGTATGTACAACATGCATGCAGTTTCTACTGTCCTTTAAATACCCACGTTTTGCCTAGCAAGGGAGTGCGCAACACTTCGGAGGGGGATGTCGGCCTGCTTGCGGACGGTAGCACGGCTGCAGTGCCGGTGAGTTTCGTTGGAGCTGCTAGATGGTTGGAATGTCGCATATATATGGCTCGCTTGCGAGTGGCTTGCTGGCCCACTTTGTTCTGCAGGCTGGCGCCCAGAGTTATGGTAGCGCAAGGCGTGCGCTGCGCCAGCAGCAGCGTCGATGCGGCCGCGGGAACAGTAGCAGAAGAGCTGCAGGCTGGCGCGCAGGTGAGCCGGCGCGCAGGCACAGTCCGCCGCCCAGCTGCCGCCGTCTGCCCGGCCGCTGCCCGCCTGCTAGCATCAAATGGCACCCCCTTTGTCATTTTTGCTGGCTCAATTCGACCCGACCGGTTAAACCATACTCCACTGTCGCATTCAGGCACCTTCCAACAGCAGCAGCAGCTCTCGCTCCCGCAAGCGCCGGAAGATCGACCCGCTCACCCCGCCGCCCCCTGCCTCTGAGTTCCCTGCTTACGAGCCCCGAGACTTCTTTCGATTTGAAGTCCTGCACACGTGGGTGCTTGGTGTGCCCGGCCACCCACAGCTTGCTGCTCTTGCCTGGCACATCGTGCGCCCTGCTGGCTGGTGCCTGCCTGCCTGCCCGCCCGCCTACCCTCCTGCCTGCCTGCCTGCCTGCCTGCTTGCTTGCATGCCTGCCTGCCTGCCTGCCGGCGCAGGTGGGATGGTCAGGGCAGGCTGTTGGCTTGCCAATGCACAGCAGCAGTGCAGCTGCCTGCTTGCTGTCTTGCTGCCCCCGCGCCTGCTGACACACACCCGACTGCTGCGTGCCTTGCACTGCCTTGGGATGTTAGTCCTTGCACTGCCATCCAGCACTGCCAATTAGCAAGTCTCCAGCCTTCCCAACTGCCCTCCCCCTCCCGGAGCTTTGTGCAGTTCCAAAAAGTCGGGGGCCCGAGTGGGGCGGATCCACACGCCGCACGGCGTGATCGACACGCCTGGATTTGTGGCCGTGGGGACCAACGCCGTCCTCAAAGCGGTGGATGGGCCGTGGGCTGACGCAGGTGAGGCCCGCACCGGGTTTAGGGTTCAGGGCTTAGGGTTTGGTATCATAATCTGCTTTGAGGTTAACCCCTATCGGTGAACGGGCCTTGGGCTGACGTCGTCGAGGCCTGAGCGGCGCTCTGCAGCGTTGTGCCGTACCCACAGCACTGGGTGCCGCGCCTTCAAAGCATTTGCTGCTGCACCGTTGTGCCGCACCCACTGCACTGGGTGCCGCGCTTTCAAAGCATCTGCTGCTGCAGCGTGGTGCCGTAGCACTGCACTGGGTGCCACGCTTTCAAAGCATCTGCTGCTACAGCGCACTATGGGTGGGCGGACAGGCTTTCACAGCGATGAAGGCAGGTCAGCCGCAATGGGGCGGTGGCGGTTCTGCCGAGGAGGCAGGGGGATGTGGGTGCCTGCACCTACTTGGAGGCTCAGAAGTAGAGCCAGGGCTGTCTAATCTAGCCGTTCGTCCAGTTGTTGCAGCTTTTCACATGCCCTGAACGAGGATTGAACTTCAGGACGAACCAGCCTGAGTGGTTGACGAGGCATGCACCACAAGTCCGGGCTGTGCTGGGTGTGTTTGGTGCCGGCTTGTGCCGGCCGTCCTCTTCCAACAGCAGCAGCAGCAGCACAGAATCCACTCCTCAGCAACGGCCTCCCTGCACTCCCAACCACCCCCACTTGCAGAGGGGCAGCAGCTGATGTTTTGGTAAGTGTGCTGCCGCCGCCGCCAGCCGCCAGCTGCCGCCCTGTGTGGCTTGTGGGGGGGATAGCGTGCCGGGGTACGGGGGGCTGCACAGCATAGAAGAGGCGGGCCCGCAGAGTAAACTTCCCCCTCGAAATTCCTTGAGTGAGGTAGTGTCGAGGGACACCGGTAGGATATCGGGGTGGGTGGAGGAGGATGCTCAGCACTCTGAGCTGGCTGCCCCGTCATCAAATGCCAGCTGTCCTTATCAACAGCAGGCAGCCCGGTCACCATTTGCCTCCCCCCCGGTGCCTCTCTCTGTCCCTGCCCTGCCCTGCTGCGTCCACAACTGCGCACTGTGCCTGCCCTGCCCCGCTGCGTCCCCACATGCACAACTGCGCACTGTGCCAGCCCACCGGCCACCCCTGGACAAACCTCTCCCCTACCACCCCTACCCTTACCATCGCTCCACCCCTCCCCCCGCAGCGACACCTACCACCTCATCCGCACCCCTGGCCACCACTGCCGCGGTCACTTGTTTGTCTTTCCCTATACCCCCCCCCACCCCTTCCTTCTCCCTCTTCTTCCCGTTGCAACACCTACCACCTGACCCTGCACCCGGTCACCCCTCCCCTTGCCCCTCCCCGCCCCTCCCCCCGCAGCAACACCTACCACCTCATCCTGCACCCGGGTGCCGATGTTGTGGAGGCCGCTGGGGGGCTGCACCAGTTTATGAACCGGCAGCGGCCGCTCATCACAGACAGCGGCGGCTTCCAGGTGGGGGCGGAAATAGGGTGCATAATGTAGGGTTTAGGGGTTTAGCAGGGATTCGGGTTGAGGGTTGAGGGTTTATGAACCGGCAGCGGCCGCTCATCACAGACAGCGGCGGCTTCCAGGTGGGGCAGGGATTATCAATCAATCAACTACATTTCAAGTCCAGGGGGAGCAAGCAAAGATCTCGTGGGACAGGGTTGGGGGGTGAGTGTATCGGAATGTAGTTTGTAGCAAAGAATTCGGGTTTAGGATTTGAGGTTTAGGGTAGGTAGTTGAGGGCACTGTTGGTTTTGAGTGGGTGTGGTGAGGGGCGGGAAATGGGTGGGAGGGTCGTGGGATACAAGTGTGACCTGAGTGTGTGTGGTCGAGCGAGTGGGTGTGCACCTTTGAAAAAGTACTGCTCCTTGCCTCACCTGCCACACCTGCACTCTTCGTCACTTTATCTTGGCGTGCCGACTCTCCTTTTGCGATCAATGGCAACACAAGTTTCAAAATTTCAGATTTGTGAAAGCCAGGGAGAACACCTGCTTGTGTTTATAACCATGTGCAGCTTCTATCAACACAACAGGGTTATTCACCCCCGCAGGTGTTTTCCCTGGCGCACGGCTGTTGTTGACATCAAACTCTTGTCGTTTGTGTTTGTTCTTACAACCCCCCGCAGGTGTTTTCCCTGGCGTATGGCACGGTGCACGAGGACATCAACTCCCTGAAACGCGGCCAGGGCCAGAGCAAGCACAAGCAGGAGGCAAACCTGGTGGCACGCGTGTCCGAGGAGGGGGTCACCTTCCGCAGCTACCGGTGGGCGGTGTGCGGGCTTGCTTTCGGGTGTTTGTAAAGGAAGCAGTACTGTTGAGGGAACAGTACTGAAGGGTTTGGGGGAGGGGGAGGGGGGATATGTATTCGACAAAGAATCACCCAAGGTGGTCACATACGTTCATGCTTGCGCAGGCAGCTACCTTCCGCAGCTGCCGGTGGGTGGTGTGAGGGTGGGCGACGGGTGGGATGGTGTTTGAAGGGCAGAGCCCCGTCCTTGTTCACTGTGCTCAACTGCCTTGCATGGTTAAGTCAGGAAACAACCTGGTGGCGCACGCGCGTGTCCGAGGAGGGTGTCACCTTTCGCAGCTACCGGTGGGTGGGGGCCAGTATTTATGTGTGGGTAGGTGGGCGGAGGTGGGCGGGTGGGTATGGATCAGAAAGGCAACTGCTTGGTGCAGGTGGCGCATGACCGGGTGTGGATATGGTGCACTGAGGGTCTGGATCACAAAGCAACACTGTTCTTCCCCACCTACCCCCCCACCCTGCCCACCGCAGGGACGGCACCAAGAGGCTGCTGCATGTGGTAGCTGACTGGTGCCTCTGTCTTAAATTCCTGTCGGGTTCCTCAACACCGCGCCCTCGGGCTGTAATCTGCTTCTTCTTCTGCTGCTGCACGCCCGAGAGCTCGGTGGAAGCCTCGTCTAGTCACTGACAAATACTCAAAAAGTGGTGCTGTGTCTCTCCCCACCTCGCCGGGACGGCACCAAGATGCTGCTGCACGCCCGAGAACTCTGTGGAAGCTCAGAAGAAGCTGGCTGCTGACATCATTTGCCTCAAAATAGTGCTCTGCTGTGTTCTGATACACGCGCCCCCCACCCTGTCCCATGAGACCTTGCTGGCTCCCCCTGGGCTTGAAATGTATTTGATTGATTGATTGATTGATTGTGTCCTTTCCCCACCCGCAGGGACGGCACCAAGATGCTGCTGACGCCCGAAAACTCTGTGGAAGCTCAGAAGAAGCTGGCTGCTGACATCATCATCCCGCTGGATGAGCTGCCACCCTATCGCACAGAGCAGGATGTGCTGGAGGCTAGCCTGGCTAGGTCGCATCGCTGGATGGCCCGCAGGTGGGCAGAGGGGGTGGGCTGGTCTAGTCAAGTCTAGTCTTGTCGTTACAGTTTCACACAGAGGGGGCGGGCTGGTTGGGCCATGGGCCAGGCTGGTCAGCGGCAGTGGTGGGAGTGACAGTGGGCATATAACCCACAGAGCAGGCAGTGTTTGGGGCCAGCCTGGCACTGGTTGCACCGCAGGTGGGCCCACTTTGCAGGTGGTATCTTTCAAAGATCAACGATAAACCTCTATTAACTTCCCCGCGTTTGTTGTTGCAAAGGTTGAAAAGGCTGAAGGACAAGGCGCACATGTGGCGGGATGTCCGGCAGCAGGCAAAGCGCGCACCCTTTCACACACATAGACCTGCCCCACTGTGCACCACCCTGCCACCCTTGCACCCCAACCGCTGCGCAGCCTGAAGCACCTGGCGGGTGTGCGGCAGCAGGCGATAAACTCACACCCGCCCCAATGTGCACCCCTCCATCCCGACCTTGTGCCCCAACCGCTGCCGTAACGGGAAAGCCCACCATCTCTTGCTGCAGCCTGAAGACACACCTGGCGGATGTGCGGCAGCAGGCGATGTACACTTTGTCTTTACCCCCCTTACGTCCCACTGTGCATCACCCTATCACCCTTGCACCCCAACCGCTGCCGCAGCCTGAAGACGCACCTGGCGGACGTGCGGCAGCAGGCGATGTACGCAGTGGTGCACGGCGGTCTGTCTTTGGAGCTGCGCCAGCAAAGCATCGACTACCTCACAAGCCTGCCCTTTGATGGGTTTGCAGTGGGGGGAAGCCTGGGCAAAGACAGGTGGGTGTATTACTATATAAGCGGCAAAGACGGGCAGTGTGGAAGGGTGGGTTGCTGTTTAGTTTTAAGTGTGGGGCTGCCTGGGCAAGGACAGGTGGGCTACATTTTACATTGTACAAGGGCAGGCAGTGCAAGGGTGGGTCAAGTTTGTGTGGGCTCAGCGGGGGATCCTGGGCAAGGCCGGTGGGTTGTTTTATCATGTATCCCTGGGCGGTGCAGGGGGGTGGGTGACTCTGATTTACGGTGGGAGGCAGCCTGGGCAAGGGCAGGTGGGTTGCTCCTGTGAAGGCGTGTACTGGCAGGGTGGGTGCCCGTATATTCTGCTGTGGGGGCTGCCTGGGCAAGGGCCGCGGGGCACGTGTGGCGGCTGGCAGGGCTGTGGGGCTGGCGGTGCATCAGCAGGGACGGAGGCGGGTTTCAAGGGGCTGGGAGGAGCTGTTGTGCAGGCGAGAAGACGGACGTCCACCTCACAAGCAGCCGCCCTGCGGTGACTGTGGATTGAGAGCCACCCTACCCTGGGCAAGGGTGGGTGCGTTGCAGGGGCAAAGGGTGGGTGAAAGGTAGTCAGGGGGGCTATCTGACAGCACGGGCTGCGGGAGCAGCGGGGGGCGGGCAAAAAGCGGGCTGCAGGGCGGAACTTTGTTCTGGCTGCTTGAACGCACCACGGTACACCCCGCACGTCACAAGACCCTCTGAATGCATTCAATTTCACCTGCAGGGCGGAGCTGTTCTGGCTGCTTGAGCGCATCATGCCGCGCCTGCACGAGCGCATGGGTGCCCCCAAGCCGGTGCACATCTTGGGCATCGCAGACCCAAACAGCATCCCGCAGGTGGGGCGGGCTTGTGCCTTGTTGGTGGGTTGCGGAGGAACAGAGTGGGA
The DNA here is from genome assembly GCA_002896455.3 of Chlorella sp. ArM0029B. NCBI lineage: Eukaryota > Viridiplantae > Chlorophyta > Trebouxiophyceae > Chlorellales > Chlorellaceae > Chlorella > Chlorella sp. ArM0029B. Next base: position 2,412,544 of record JTEE01000026.1, read on the forward strand.
GGGAGTCCATCCAAGAGATTTTGTAATCATTCTAATTTCGAAATTTGTTTAAATTCTATGTACCGTTCCCATTTTTTTTTAATTTGGGATTAACTGTTGCAAAAAAAGAATTTGTTAGTCGCCTCCAAGTTCTCAGAATTGGTTTGCGGACAGGGTAATCCAGTCAAGAGGTCGTTGCCCGAGGGAGCAGGAACAGCGTACGCACATCCGGGCATCAATGCCTGCATCCTGCTGGTCAGTCTGCAGTGGGTACAGCCATGGACATATTGAGGCATTCCCGCAGGCGGGGCGGGCGGGTAGCATGTGGGGCCATTTGAGACTGCCGGGCAACGGTGCAGTGGCTGGGGGGCGGCTGGGGAGGCGTCGATCTGGGTCCGAATCTGTGGGGAAGGCAGCAGGCAGCGGGCAGGCATGCCAGCGGGTGCACACGTGCCCTGTTTCGGTTGTGCCAGCCAGTGCACTCCTCTGCCTGCTGCCCCCGGGGTCTTTGGTTGTGCCCTCCCCCCCCCCACATCAACCCCGCATCCCACCAACGTGCATTGCCACGTGTGCCAAGCCGCCAATGCATGTGACTGCTTGCTTTGGTACTAACCACCCCCTGCCCTCCTTGTGTGTTTAGGGCTGTGTTCTCAACACACAAACAAACAAAGAAAAAAGTGCCTCCTAGGTGGGTCATAAACAATAACTGCCTGCCAGTAACCACCCTTCTCCTCCGCCTCACCTGTTCCCCTCCTGTGCAGCTGGTCACGTATGGCTGCGACACATTCGACAGCTGCTACCCCACGCGGGTGGGGCGGCACGGCACGATGCTCACAAAAGACGGCCCGCTGCGCGTGGTGAGCCATGCTGTGGTGCGCTGCCTGCTGTGCTGTGAAGCGCTGTGAGGTGCTGTGCACGGCATGTTGTGCATGACTTGCCCGCACACAAGGCCCGCAGCGCCTGGTGAGCCATGCTGTGGTGCGCTGCCTGCTGTGCTGTGTGGCACCATGCAAGGCTGCTTCATGCTGCGCCGTGTTTCGCGACAGCTTGCTCACAGAGGACGGCACACTGTGCGCGATGAGCCATGCTTTGGTCTTCTTCCTTTTGCCATGCTGTGCCACGCTGTGCCACGCTGTGCCACGCACCGCGACAGTATGCTTTGCCCCATGTCTGGTCTGCTGCCGACTGCTCGCACGTTGGGGAAAAACATTGTGCTGTTGGCATCCCCTTGCGCATCACTCTGACCTGTGCCATGCTGTGCCATGCTGTGCCATGCTGTGGTGTGCAGGTCAGCGGCAAGTACAAGACCGCCTTCCGGCCGGCGGAGGAGGGCTGCACCTGCCACACCTGCACGACACACAGGTGTGCACCTGTCATCGGAAAAGGACAACTTTACGACCCAGCGCTGGGGTTTGGGGCATTCAAGGGGGAACCCCAGTCCTGGCTCAACACACAGGGGGGCGCTGCCACTCTGTCCTGTGGGGGAGCTGTGCTGTGCTGTGCTGTGCTGTGCTGTGCCGTGCTGTGCTGCGCTGTGCTGTGCTGTGCGGCACGGCAGTCAATGGGCACTTCTCTAGCCGTCTCTAGTCGTTGCAGCTTTTCACATCCCGTGAAAGAGGAATCGGCTTCAGAACGAACCAATTCCTGAAGGTTGGCGAGGCAATGGGCACTACAATGGCCCACGCCACGGACACCAGATCCCGCCTGCCAGCCTGTCTCAGAAACCTGCACTCTGTGCGCCTCGCCGCACCTCTTGTCCAACCCGACTTATTCCGGCTGCCGGCTGCCTCCTCTCCCGCACACCCACGGCCGCAAAGGCGCACGACCCGCTGGCTGCCTCCCTGCAGCCGCCCCAGCACCTCCTGTCATTCGACCAAGCGTGTTCCTCATGCTGTCTTGCTTCTATACTTCCTTGCAGCCTGGCCCGGCTCACTCTGCCCCTCATGGTGTTTACCTGGTTTTCTCTCTCCATGTGTGTCTTCCCACTGCAACCTGGCCTACCTGCACCACCAGCTGGTCAAAGCCCACGGGCCGCTGGCCGCCTCCCTGCAGTTGCCACCAAGACATGTCTTTAACCTGTCCAAACGTGTCCCCCGTTATTCCTTGCTTCTAATCTTCCCACTGCAGCCTGGCCTACCTGCACCACCTGGGGCCGCTGCCTGCTTCACTTCACCCATCCCCACCAGTCGACGTCGCCCCTTCATTGTGTGTATACCCCATGCTTTCCTTTTCTGTTCCACTGCAGCCTGGCTTACCTGCACCACCTGGTCAAAGCCCACGAGCCGCTGGCCGCCTCCCTGCTGGCCATCCACAACGTGCACCACATGAACGCAACCATGGCCGACCTGCGGCAGAAGATCTTGAACGACGAAATCTGAGGGGGAAGCGGCCGTCCGGAAGGCGTGTACCGGGACGAATTCGTATCTTTTTAGGCAACGCCGCGCTTGGGTGCCACCATGGCCGACCTGCGGCAGAAGATCGTGAACGACGAAATCTGAGGGGGAAGCGGCCTGCCTGCAGGCGTGTGGCCCAGGCGAAATGGCATGGCCTCTCTCTCTCGCTCTCAGTGCAGCAACAGAAGACCACGCAGGACACGAGAGGTCTGAGGGGAGGCGGCCTGCCCTTCTGGAGATTGACCGGACGCAGACTCCTCGCCAGAAGCCTGCCCATGCGCCGCCAGGGCGGGTCATTATGTGCCTGTCTGTCCTCCCAACTTCTTTGACCATACACAGCTGCTCTTCAACACTGCCCATTGCATTGCTCACGCTGCTATGCCTCTACGCACATCGCTTCGAAAGACGGCATCCCACCAACTCAAAGGGAGGATGTTCACAGAGGAGGAGTTGAGGGCATGGCATGGCACCTCACTGTGGCAGCAGCATGCACAGCATGTGCAGGGGGCGGCAACAGACGGGTGCCCCCCGGTACAGATCGGCATCAGAATCAGAAGCCAGTGAATGCACACGAAGGTGACAGACGCACTGGCAGCGCCCACAGAACCTTGTTGGGTGGGGGGAAAGGCAACGGCGGTTCAAAAGATGTGCGCCATGGATGGGGCTTCCGTGTTGGGAGGTAAAAGGGCGCACACATGGGTCTAGGGCACCAGGAGCAGCGCTGGTTGTGGATCACAGGGGCGGGGCAGAGAGGTCAGGGGAGAGGGGGGACGCTCAGGGGGTGGAGGGGTAAGGCTGCCCCACTCGTGAGTTGCCACAAGGGAGACAGAGAGGGGGGCGCTCAGGGAGCGGAAGGAGTACGGTGTGCCCCACGAGTCGGGTGCCGCACACATGTGCACTGCCAACGTGGCCAATCCACCAGTGAATCAACTGAGCAGGCAGGCACAGCGGGGTGAGCACGAGGGTTTCAGCGGCGGCAACAGAGGGACTGAAGTGGTCAGCACCGGCGCTGGCTGCACCGTAAACTACTAGTAGCTGTGGGCTGTAGCTGTGGGCTGTAACTACTTGGCAGCACCGGGGAGAGAGCAATGCAGGGACGAATGCAAGAAACGGCACACCGGCTAGAAACGCCAAAGAACGGCAAGAAACGGCACGAAACGGCAAGACACGGCAGGAGGCAGAGCTATAAGCCACGGTGTGGCTGGGGCTACAGGGATGGATGCTATCTAGAGAGAAAGGGGTGGGGTGTGACTGGGGGCAACCGGGATGATCTGGAGAGAGGCGTGGGGTGGGCGGGATGGCTACGGGGACGGATGATGTCTAGAGAGAGGGGTGGGGTGGGTCAAGTGGACAGCCGCAAACGGACAGTTGGTTGGTGAGGGCTGGCTGCTGGGAAGGCTGCAGCGGTGTGCTTTGCCAGCTGCGCTGCTGCACAAGCGGCAGCTGTGCAGGGCAGCAGGTGCACCACTCCTGGCTCCATATGGACATTAAATGTAACTAACTAACTATGGGAGTGGCCGGCCCAGAGCAGTGCACAACCTGTCCACAAGGCCCATTTTTCTCCCTGAGACGGGCAGGCCCAAGCGCTGCACAGCGCAGGGCAGGAGGGAGGGAAGAGGGGAGAGGAAGGGACGGCCAGGGAACATGAGAGGGACGCACAGTGGGCATCAGGCGGCAGGGGAGGCGCGGTTCCGAGCGCAGCGCCAGGGCCGAGGCCCCGCAAGCCGGCCCGCTCGTGGCCCCTGCGGTTTGGAAGGCGGGGAGCACCACCTGGCCCCCTCCCGCGGGCCTGGCCACGTCATCGTCACTTTAAGAACTGATTTGTCGGAGCCAGGAGGCGATGCGGGCAAACAAGCCGGTGGGTTGGGGTGCCTCCTCCTCTCCCCCAGATAGCTCCTTGGCACCCTCCTCAAGAATGGACACCGCATCGCCGCTCTGCGGGCAGGCGGGCAGGCAGGTGGAAGAAGTAGAGGCAGGATCGTGAATCTGGCAGCACGGAAGTTGTGTGGGGGGAGGCAGCAGATAGTGCGACAGGCTCGCAGACAGGCGGCCGCCGTGCCGCCCTCTGCAGGCAGGCAGGGAGGCAAAAAGCGGAGGCAGAGCGCTGCCCAGAAGCCAGAATGGGGGGGGACGCCATCGGGGTTTGCACCAAAGATAGAAAGAGAGGTGGCGGCTGCAACGCAGCTCTGTAGTGCCAGCAGCCGTCGGGCACAGAGGGCGTTTGGTGGGGGGTGAGCTCTCAGCCGGGACGGCATTGCCAAGGCAGGCGTAAGGCAGGCAGGCAGGGATGGGCGTAGCACACACATGATTGCACCAAACTTGCAGCAGCAGCAGCAGCAGGGAGACGGCAGGCAGCAGGCACAAAGCCAGCAAACAGCGCAGCACTGCCCCTGCCCCCCGGAGCCAGCACAGCCGCAAGCTGCTGCCCTCTCACCCCACCCCCTACCATCAGGAAGGTGCCCCTTCAGCCGCTTGCCAGTCACCACAGCTGCAAGCTGCTCCTGTGTCTACTGCATGGGCTAACTTGTTTGAAGACAACCCCCACAGGCCACAAATATCACACAAAGCTGCCCCCTCACCCCACCC
>JTEE01000026.1:2422671-2441617 GCA_002896455.3 Chlorella sp. ArM0029B
AGGGAAGGCCCGGTGGGTGCCCCAGCACGCCAGGAGTTGTGGAGGTGGAATGTCCAGGGGCGTGACAGAAAGTGTCTCCCCCTCTGACGCCCCAGACGTCTCTGGCAGGGAAGAGGCGGTGGATGTTGACAGGCTGGCGGGAGAGGGCACCCTTACAATGTGGACTTCATGATGACATGGCACAAGTGGTTGCCTGCCAGCACAGACAAACACGGGCCAAGCATGGGCTCCCCCCAAGCAGTGTGAGCGTGCCAACTGGCGGGACTGTGAGGGTGGACCTGGCCGCTGAGAGCGCAAGCATCTTGCGTGCGCACCCCTTGAATGCAGCACCAGATTTGCCCGCCCGGCGCACCTGTGCGCCCTCGCTCAAGTTGATGATTTGATTGGCACAGGGCTGCCACTGAAGCCCGCTGTCCACGCCGCCCGCTATTTTCACATACTTGTACTCAATTGTCGCCCTGCATGGGGGGGCACTGGAGGGGCTTGCCGTGAATCGGGCTGCGAGCGGTTCCCTCTCTAAGCCAGACACAACGCGTGGCACGGCGGGCCCATGTGGCAAGTTGCACGGCGGGCCATCAGACAAGGGCAGTGCAGTGCTCTGCAAAGCAGAGCAGCACGCCAGCCTGGCGAGATCTCAGCGACCGCATGTGGTTCAGTAGGGAAGGGCAATCCAACAGTACTGCACGCCACGCACACCACGTTTCAAGCACCCACACTGGCAGGCAGGCAGGCAGAGCTGGCTGCCGGGTCAGTGCAGGGATTGATCCTGCCAAAACTTTCTGACGCTTACCCGACCGGCAGCTCCACTGCGCCGCGCCACACGCTGCCCTCGGTCCACTCCAGCTGCAGCGGGGTCGCCGCTTCCCATCCATTGAAGGATCCCACCACTCCCATGATCTCGCCAAAGGCGGTCTGCATGTGGGCAGGGCAAGGCAGGGAGCAAAGTCGAGCGGCGGCAGGGCGTGGCCGCCGCCAACAGTGGCGGCAACAGCCTGGCCGGTGGCCCGACTTGCGGGGAACCGTTCTCCAAGCACCCCATTGTGTTCCGGAAGCGTCGCTCACCCTGGGTTTGAAGCCCAAAACCTACCTCATAGGGGATTGAGAAAATGACTTTTGTGGTCTTCGGGGTGTCCTCTTTTGAGCTAAACACCCGCAGGCGCCGGGATCCAGCCTGCAGCGGTGGCCGGCGGCCCAACACTGTCGCAGGGCAGGGCTGGGCCACCCTGCCACGCCCCAGCGAGAGCTTCATATCGGCCCGAGCGCGTGCTTAGTCGATGCGAGCGTCGATCGACAATGATCGCGCCCAATCTGGCTCAGTTCCTCCTGCTGCGCTGTGCTGCCCAGCGGCGCTGGCGCGTCAGCCCAATCCATCAAGACCGAGGGCTGGGTTTGCTTGCAATGCTGGGTTGCAGTGTACAAATTTCTTCTGGCAGGTAAACAATGCATTACGATTCCAATTCCAGAGCGAGGAGACACAGAGGCAAAGCGGGGAGCAGGGGAGCTGAGGAAGCACAGAAAGCGGTGAGGGGGTGCCGAGCTGTTGTGATTGAAGTATGGGGTGAACTGAACTCTTCCCAAGCCTCCTGCCTGCCTGCGTAGCGCGCACCCTGCCGCGCTAGCCGTGGTGCTGCTCGCTGTTGGGCCACACCGGAAGGCCCACCAGGTTTGACATCGATTTGCTGAGCGTGACGCCCCGGTGCGTGAGCATGCGCCTGATGCGTGCCAACACAGCCTGCAAGTGGAGGAGGCAGGGGGGCAAACCCAAAGGCCATGTCACATCATTGCTGATTTAGTTTACTAAGAAGCTTACTTAGGAGCTTACCAGTAGTGGCAAGTGTTTAAAGCAGTTGGAGTCTGGCCGAGGCCACATGCAGCAGCAGCCGACAATTTGGGGCCAACCAGCAACTGCTTGCTCAGCCACTACGCCTCTCGCAGCCCCCGCCCCAGCCCAATGCAGCAGCGGCAGACGCTGCCGACACACACACACACACGCCTGCACACGCGCGCACACACACACGCGCACGCACATATACACACACACACACACACACACCAGCCCTGCTCCACACCTTGCATCACACCACACAAACACACGCATGCACACAGCCCTGCTGCACATCTTGCATCACACCACACAAACACACACACACACACCAGCCCTGCCCCACACCTTGCATCACACCACACAAACACACGCATGCACACAGCCCTGCCCCACACCTTGCATCACACCACACACACACACATGCACACAGCCCTGCTCCACACGCCACAGGCCACACACCTGTGTATCTAGGTCCTTCTTCTCTGTTGACACGAGCACCAGGCCAGCCACAATGCCTACCGCTCCCAGGTCCCAGGCAGTGGGCGACTCATTGAGCACCAGGAAGGCGAGCAGGGTGCCAATGAAGGGCTGCAGGCACTGGAAGGCCGCCACCTGTGCAAACCACAGCGTGCGCAGCATGTGGGGGAGGGCGGGGCAGGGAACTGGGTCGGAGCAGGGCGAGGCTTGGTGGTGGCTTGCACACTTGGTGGAAACAATGGTGCTGTGGCAAGTAGGGGGGGATTTAGAGCAGGGTGGGGCAGAGGCGGTTGCACCAACACCACCCGCGGCAGTTGACTGCCCACAGCAGCTGCCCGCCCTTTGCAGGCACGCACCACCCTGCAGGGAATACCCCCGTACGCCCCTGCAACTGCTTGCCCCGTTGAGGCACACAACACCCCTGCACCGCACACCATCCCTGCAGCGCACACCACCCTGCACCGCGCACCACTACTGCAGCATACCCAACCCCCGCCCCACACACCACGGCTGCAGCGCACACCACCGCCCCTGCAGCGCACACCACGGGCATGTGCAGCGCCCAGTACCCACCTGGGAGGCGGGCAGGTGCCGCATGGCCCATGTGACAAGGTAGTACCTTCAGGGGCGGGGGGCAGGCAGTGCAGCAAGTCTTTGAAAACCGTAGTGAGTGAAGGGGCGCTGCGTGGGGGGGCTGGCCGCCCCTGCAGCTCAGCAAGCTGTTTGTCAAGGCTCCTGCTGCCCATGTGGCCGGTGCAGAAAGCGCGGCTGCTGCTCCGCTTCGGCATGAACACTGACCCCGCCACCGGGCAGATGCATCTCCAGTAGATGATTGACAACATTAGGGTTTAGGCCTTTGAACCCACGAACCCTGGAACCCTGGAACCCTGGAACCCTGCTCACCCCGCCACCGGGCAGATGGACATCCAGTAGATGAGCGACAGAACTCGGGTTTAGGCATTTGAACCCTAGAACAGTCAGTCAGTCAGTCAGTCAGTCAGTGAACCCTACAGCCCAGGAACCCTACAACCCTGCCACTGAACAGCTGAAGATCCAGTAGATGAGTGACAAAATTAGGGCACATGCCTCAAACCCTGAGCCCTAAACCCTAAGCCCTTCTTCATCCCACCCCTAAACCCTAAGCCCATTTTTTCCCCTACTCACCCTGCCACCGAGCAGATGAAGATCCAGTAGATGAGCGGCAGTACCATGGAGTGGGGGAAGTGCCAGTCGGCTTCGTTTGTGAACAGCGCCGCTGCCAGGGCCATGCAGGAGGCGGCTGCAGGCGGGGGCGGATAGAGGCCAGTGGGAAGGGGCAGGTTGCAATCAAGCAACACAGACATTCCAATACAGGGAGGGTGCCTGCAGCCGGAGCCCAAAGGGCTTTGTGCAGTGTGAAAGACCACATCTGATGGCCTAAATGCAGCCCGTGGGGCCACCCCATGAGACGCAGCTGTCCATGACTTGCGTGCTGCGCTCCCCAGTGCCAGCTCAGCCGACGCTGCCTGTCTCAGCCGCCTCACTCATACCTGGTCACACCCTGCGTGCAGCCCCGATGCCGTTGCCACTGTGCCGCACCCCAATCGCTAGGGCTGCACCTCTTCCCTCTCACCCTGCAATCCCCACCACAGACCACCTGCCTCGGCTCTACCAGACAGCGGTACCTCCTCCCAAACAGCAGTGCCTCCACCCAGAGAGAGGTACCTCCAACCCAGACAGCAGTACCTCCACATACAGTAGTACCTGCACCCACACAGCGGTACCCCCGCTCACCCACGATGTAGGCCCACGCGGCCACACAAATGGGGGGGTAGCGTGCCACCATTTGTTTGGAGAGGATGTAATACACTGCCATTGCCAAGGTGTTGATCAGCAGGCACATGTCTCCAAGCAGCATGTTGTCTGCCTGCGCTTCAGTCACCCCCGGCGCGTGGCTGGCTGACGCGGCACCGCCGGCAACCATGCAAATGGCGCCCACCACAGCCAGCCCGATGCCTGCATGGGGCACAACGCAGAGGAGATGGGCAGGGAGGGTGTAGTGTTTCAGGCTGAGGGCAGGGGTTGGTGTAGGGGGGCGCTAGAGGCGGGGCGCTCCTGGGCAAGGGGCAAGCAAGCACCCAGAGCGGCGGCAGGCGGCAGCAGCAGGCATGTGCACAGCAGCACGTGCTCCCTGTTTCGTCGGCGAAGGGCTTAGAGAGGTGGCATCAGCAGGTAGCAGCAGCGCTGCAGCAGCAAGGTGCACCCCTGCAGTCGTGATGGGTGCAGGGCTGGGCAGAGGCGAGGTGCACACGGCCGCACGTGCCTGTGAGCTTGCGCGGGTTGCCCCGCTCCATGCCAAGGGCAATGCCCAGCAGCACGGTGAACACCTGAGGGCCGAGAGGAGCAGGGACACACGGGAGACACAGGTTGGTGGGGGCGGGTTTGATGAAAAGAACAGGAGAAGCGTAAAGCCCAGCAGGACAGCGAGCAATTGAAGCAGAGGCTGAGGAGCATGGGAGGGGCGAGGCGGGGTGTGGGCAGGGTTGCAGGCGGAGGGTGGGGAGGTGCCCATACCGACATCTGCCCCCAAGCGCGGCCATCTGCTTTGTCCGCCCATATGCCCTGCCCGTCTGCCTGCCCTGCCCCCGCTTCTCTTCACATACTCCTGGGAGGGATGCCTGGTTGGGTGGCTGCATGTCATGTGACCCTCGTGATCTGAATGCTTGCCCCGCATTGCCCCCCAACCCGCACAACTGCTTCGACGCCGCCATGGGACGGCTGGCTGCATGCACGTGCCGATGGCGACGCCAGCGAGCCCGATTGCTGCCGCCCACCTGCTGACCCCCAACCCACACAAACTGCTGTTGCCCCCTACCAAGGCCGCCCGCCTGCATGCTCGTACCACCTGCCCCACACGACAGCTCGATGCACGCCCTGCCTGCCCACCCGAGCCACACAACTGCTTCTGCCCCTCACCGGGATGGCTGGCTGCATGCACGTGGCAATGGTGACCCCCGACAGCTCGATGCCCAGAATGTAGCACAGCTGGGACAGGAACATGGCACCACCCATGAGGCCCACGCGCCAGAGGTCCGGCCGCTTGGGGGTGGTCTTGCCTGCGGGGCGGGGGCAGGGGCGGGGGCGGGCCTGGCCGAAAGGGTGGGCGCACTGGGCGCGGGTGGAGAGGGATTGCAAAGGTGCACTCAGGCAAGCTCGGCTACTGGCGCAAACACGAATGCAGCACTGCCCCACCCTTTGCTGCGTGCCTTGTACACGCTCTTCCAAACACTCATCCGACAATTCCGTCCAGCACCCACGGCCCCCACACGTGCCAGAAGCCTCCACCCACCTGCCCCCGCCTGCCCTGCGCGGGGCCAGTGTCGCAGCGTGCCACTGTGCGTGCCCACCTGCCCTCGCCTGCCCTGTGCGTGCCACACAACAAAAGGCATGCAGCACCCATCCGGCCCCGCCCACCCGCCTGCGCAGCAGCGGTCTGTTGCGCAAGGTTCGTTGCGGGACGACAGGCTGTGCACACAGCCAATGAACAGCCAGCACCCACCTGCCATGATCCAGGAGAGGACCAAAAGGATGGGGGCGGCACACGCCTCTCGAGCGAGCGCATAGACCACAGGGGAGAACACCTCGCCCGCCTCCTCGTCCACGTACTTCAAGCTGCTCTTCAGGAAGACCGAGCCCAGCACAAAAGAGGCCTGTGTGGCGGCAATGGCGACCTGGCACTTCCATACTGCCAGCGGCGGCGAGGCGGCTGCGGGGGCGCGAGGCAGGCGGGGTGGGGCGGGTGAGGGCAGGGAGTCGGCAGTTCAGCCCAGCTGCGCTGTCGTGGAAATTTTTACCGGGGTAGAGAGCAGGCTGGTGGAGTCTCCATCCAATGCACATGCCCCTGGCTTGGTTGCACGCAAGGCGGTGCAAGCGGCACGTCCCGCCGCACCGCTCTCATCGCGAGTGCGCCGCCGCTGAACGGTCACCTTCCCGCCTGGGCGTCTCCGCCAGAGGCTCGAGGCCGTCCTCTATTGAATCATCCGACACCGCCACGGAGCGGCCAGGCGACTTGAAGCTCCCGCCAGCGGGCTTCAACATGGTTGGCTGTACCTCCTCGCTGCCCCTTCGCATCGCTATTGCTTGATCATAATAATTGCTAGGGGCGATGGGAGACCAGGAGCGCTTGACTAGACGCGTGGAGCGGTCGCGTTCCGGAAGAGGCGGCCAAGCGCAGGAACACGAGCGCCTTGATCTAAGTCTGGATTTCACAGCTCAGGCCTTGCAAGTGAAGTCAGTGACAGCACCTGCTGGCACCAAGCTGGCACCCGCATTCTTGTCGTCTAGCCCTCAATCCGCGGTTCCCGGCACGTCATACACCAATTGGGGCGTGCGGGAAGGATCAGAAGAGGGTCTGGAGGGCAACCGCAAACCTGCGCAAACCCTGGACTGCAGCCAGAGGCGAAAGAGCTTGAGCTTGGGCGCGAACCACAATGGGTGGGTGACATGCGCTGTAGAACAGTGCTGATCAGGTCTTGCAGATTGCTGGCACCAGCAGAAGCCGCGGCGGGTGGCGGGTGACGTCCCCGCTCCTTCGTCCCCTTGCTGCATCCCTGTGCAGCCACCCCTGCTTCTGCCCCTGCCATGTTCCAGATAGAGCCCTACTCTCCACCCGCCTGGGCCTCGAAGCTGGCCTTGGTGAGTTGCTGCACCCCTCTGCGTCCCCGTCGTCTGCCTGCCACGCCTGCCTGCCTGCCTGACTGCGACAGGCTGCGCCTTCAATGGCACCAATGCCTGACGAGGCATGCACCACAAGGCCCTGAAAACGTGACGATAGGGCCTTTAGAACAGACTGGCTGTGAATCAACCAACACATGGGTGCAGCACCGGGGGATATGAGCGGTCTAGCTGCTGATAGAGAAGTAGTTGTTCCATTGCGATTTGCTGGCAGCGGCTTCAAAAAGGTTGGGGCGGCCCTTGCAACCCTGCCACACGCGCCTGCTGCACCCACCCACCCCAACCCTTCAACTCCTGCTCCCTCAGGTTCCTGCCCACCGCTACCGCCTGGCCCTGCTGCCCACGCCCATCCACTTGTGGGCAGTGCCAGGCGTGCCCCCGGGCTGCGAGCTGCACATCAAACGAGACGACCTCACAGGCATGCAGCTGTCAGGCAACAAGGTGGGCAGGGGCTTTTGATGGCTGGAGTTTTTGATGGCTGGAGTTTTTGATGGCTGGAGTTTTTGATGGCTGAAGCCAAGGAGAAGGGGCACGACAGCGTGGTCACAATTGGGGGCATTCAGTCCAACCATGCACGCGCCACCGCAGTTGCAGCCCGCTACCTGGGCCTCGAGTGCCATCTGGTGCTGCGCAACAGCCGCCACCTGGCAGACGCAGGTGGGCGGGGGTGGGGGGTGCGCTGGTTCAATCAATCAATTACATGTCAAGTCGAGGGGGAGCCAGCAAGGTCTCATGGGACAGGGTGGGGGATTGAGTGTATCAGCATGTAGTTTGTAGCAAAGAAAAAGGAAATGTGCGATGCAGGCACTGGCAGGCTGCGCCAGCCAGGCCGTGGGTGTGGAGATGGAGGGTGGGAAGAGGTCTGCGAACTGGTTGTTGTTGGCAGGCCAGGCCCAGGGCCCGTCGAGTGCTGCCTGCCTTGGTGTGTTACTCTGCCGCTCTCTTTCTGTCCCGGTTGTGTGCCACGGCGGCACCCACCATTTTTTTGGAAGATGTCGCACTGGTGGGGCAGGAGGGAGGGAAGGAGTGTGGTGGTCGAGGGTACCCCTGCCCTGCCACAAACCGACGCCCCATTCTGCGACTGCACTGCCAGCATCCACACGCAATGTGCACCTGCTGCCCAGTATTCCTGAGACACTGGCAGTAGGGGGATGGTGCCCGGCAGGGTAGGACTCCCAGAAGGCAGGCTGGTGTCCTACCACCCCCCTGTCCAGGTCTCTTAGGGCCAACGACGCAGGGTAGTTGTAACGATAACAATGCGCGGCTCCCCCTGCCCTCGTCGCCCCAATCTTGCCTGCAAAGCACAGCCCAGCGGCAATTTTGCAGCAAGTGCCCAGCCATCTGCTCAGGTGCTGCGCCTCCGCTGCCACCCTCCTCACCTGCCCCACCCAGCATTGGCCGACCTGCCTCCCACCACCGGCACCGCCCCTCCATTCATTCATTCATTCATTCATTCATTCATTTACAGCGCCGCAGCAACACAAAAGTGTGCCGCAGATGCGTCATTCCATACCGCCCCTCCCCTCCCCCCCAACAGACCCAGGCCTGTGCGGCAACCTCTTAGTGGAGCGGCTAGTGGGGGCGCATGTGTGGCAGGTGGGTTTAGGGTGGGTTTAGGGTTCTTGTGTAGGGTTGTAGGGGGAACCTGTACTGCACGCGCACGTATGTGGGAGCACAGTGCCGTACTGAACTAAAGCGCCAGCGAACAGTTGTTTGCAGTGCAAGAGGAGGAGGGCATCACATGGTTTGTTAGGGGGACCCAAAGTCCGGGCTCAGCACGCCTCAGCAGCAGCCCTGTCGGCGCATACATTCGTATCATAGTCCCCTAAACCCGTGAGGTGCAGGTCACAAAAGAGGAGTATGGGCGGTACGGCGGCCCCGCCCTGGGCGCCCGCCTGGCGGAGCAGCTGCGGCGGGAGCGGGGCCTGAATCCCTTTGTCATCCCCGTGGGAGGAAGCTCTGCCATGGGCTGCTGGGGGTGAGCTGCCCTAAACCCCAAACCCCTAAACCCCAAACCCCTAAACCCTAGCGCTGCCATGGAGTGCTGGGTGTGAGCTAGCCCTGAATTGCAGCCTCTGCTGCTGCCTCCGACGCCTGAGCTTCTCCCTCTGCTTAGGGGAAAAGCTTCCATGAGATGCTTCCCGCTCTGCGCCTCCATCCTGCCGCTCCTGCCTGCTGCCCGCCGCCTGCCTGCTGCCCATTGCCTGTCCACTGTTCCTGTGCCGCGTGTCCCGGCAGCTGTGCCACGCTTGCCTCGCTCAGATGCATGCACGCCCGCGCGTGCCGCCACACCTTTGGGACTCAAATGCCAGGCAGACAACCAACGGAAAGGACACGTGCCCCCGCCAGCTTCACTTTGTTTGGTAGTGTTCTTATCAAGAAATGATTTGTTGTTTCGTGGTGCCCACTTTAGGCCTGCCCAAGCTTGCTGTACAGCTGTACACGGTACACTGTGCTACACATGTGCCTGTGCAGGTATTTAGAGATGATGCGGGAGCTTGAGCAGCAGATAGAGGGGCAGGGGTACACAGACATTGCAATGGTGAGCACGCGGTGCTGAGTTTTGAGTAAAACCAATCAATCGATCAGTGACTTTCAAAGGCCAGCGGGGAACCAGCAACCGTCTCATGGGACAGGGTGGGGTGTGGGTGGATTGTGTGGGTTGTAGCAAAGGAAAGGGAGGTGTGGGCTGTGTGGCTGAAAGAAGATGCATCGGATAAAGGGAGCCCGCGGGGTTCGGCAGAATGCTGGGCAGGGGCACACTGTTCGTGCAATGGCCACCTGTTGTCTCCCAGTTGCGCCCTAGCTGCTGCCATCCTGTTAAGCTGCAACGCGGAGCAAATGCTCGCCTGTACTGACACCCACTCCCACCCCTGCTCCTGCCCCATACGCTCACTTCACTCTGCCCACACCCTGTCCCTGCCACCCTGCCCGTCTGCCTGCTTGCGCTGCGCCAATTCCAGTCGGTTTCCTCAACACCACGCCCTCGGGCTGTAATCTTCTTCTTCTTCTTCGCCCTGCGCTGCAGGCCTGCGGCAGCGGCGGCACCACTGCCGGCATCGCCCTGGGCAACCATTTGTCGGGGCTGGGCCTGCGGGTGCACGCGTACGGAGTGTGCGACGACGAACCCTATTTCTATGACTTTGTAGATGGCCTGCTGGCAGGGCTGGGTGCTACGCCTGCTGTGGTGGGCGCCAGCGCGGCAGGCATGTTCCGGTGAGGCGGGCGGCTGGCCGTCAACTGGGGGAAGTCGTGGGCGCTCAGGGCAGCACAACATGGGAGTAGAGGGCTTGTTCTGCTGGGCATGCAACCCGCTTCTTAGTACAGCACCAAGCCCAGTCCTCCGTTCCCTCACCGCATCATTCACATCACTGCTGCCACTGTCACCACTGCCCTGTCCCAGCCTGGTGCTGCCCTGCCCGTTGGCGCCCCCATGTGCGTGTGTGTGTGTGTGCAGGGCGGTGCAGGCCAAGGGTGCGGGGTATGCGATGAGCCAGGAGGATGAGCTGGCGCTGGTTGCTGACGTGGCAGGCACCACCGGCATCATCCTGGACCCTGTGTAAGTCTATAATCAAGCACTCAATCATTCACACTTTGAAGTACACGAGAGCCAGCAACGGTCTCGTGGGACAGAATGGTGTGTGTGTATATTGTCATGAAAATTGTCCCTGCTGCACAAACTGCTCTGCTTGTGCACAGGGTACGGGCACCCTGCGATGCAGGCGGTTTGCGAGTCGGGTATGCAGGCTGGTCCTGGCTACTCCACTTTGCCCGCGCCTCTGCCCCTGCTTGTATGGCGCCAGCCACTGGCCCCAGCCCGGGTACTCCCATTGCCAGTCACTGCCAACCCTCCCACCCTGCAGGTACACCGGCAAAGCGGTGCACAGCATGGTTTCGGAGATGCGGGCAGCGCCTGAGGAGTGGTGTGGGCGCAAGGTGCGCCGCCAATGCTGACTAGCATCGCTTTGCGGGGACTCCGGGGGGCAGCGGGGGCAGGCGAGAGGCAGGGCGGTGCAGCCGGGAGGGTGTCCGCTGCACATGCACAGATACCCACACCAGAGGCCCCACTTCTGGGGTGTTTGATGTGCTCTAGCTCATGCAATGAATCCGCTGTGACACCCACCCCCTCTGCAGGTCTTGTTTGTGCACACCGGCGGATTGCTGGGAATGTACGACAAGGCGCCTCAGCTGCAGCCACTTGTGGAGGCCACTGGGCGTGCGCACCGACTGGTGCTAGAGTGAGCAAGCGGGCAGCAGTGGATTGGGCAGCAGCAGCAGCAGCAGAAGCAGCGGTTAGACGTGGGGGAGCATGGGTGATGACGAGGCACGGTGCTGCCCAAATGGTGGCGGAGCAGGCAGAGCGTGGCGGCAGCCATGTGGCAGCGGTCGTTGCTGTGCACTCCCCCTTTTAGCTGATGTTGAACAATTTGCCTTTGAACTGCCAACTGTGTATGCATGAGCATGAGTTTCAGACTTTTTATTCGTGAGCGTGTGTGCTAGACACTGCAAATTGGGATCGAGGGCCCAAGCCTGCGTGGCAGTGTGGCCGCTCGAGGGGCGGGCAGGAGGCACGGGGGTCTGTCGGTGGCGGAGTGACGTATGCACTCCCAGCCGCCCTGCACTAGGGAGTACTCTTCTGTAACAGGCGAAATACCTTGCACTCTTGTGTTACGTGCGAAGGGCTTGGGCGCCTTACACCACAGGCTCCTAGACTGTAACAGAATGGCCTCCCACGGTGGTGCGTGGCCAGAGAGGCGGGAGCGGCGGCAGCCACCTGACCCTGCCCGGACGCCGTCGGGGGCGAGGCGCAGCAAGCCACACGACACGCAATAGCTTCCAAACATGCTTCGAGCGCGCCCAGGCCACAACCTGGCCCCATCATCGCCTTCTAAAATCTCGCCCCATCTTCTTCCTGGGAGAGCACCGCTGGCACGCCCAAAGCCCCATCGCAAGCCTTCCCTGCTGCATTGCGACTGGCACGTCCCCACCTCGCAGATAGACAGACCAGCAAGTCACTATGCAGGCCTCTCTGTCGTGCAAGGCGGCCATCGCGGCCCGGCCCGTGGCGCAGCCCCGCGCGGCCAGCCGCAGCGCCAAGTGAGTACATTTCGCCATTGAGGCACCTGGGCAGAGCCGGGGGCGGTGCGATAGGCCGTCTTTGTGGATCCTCCTAGCGGCCTTCGGCAACACACCCACAGCCGCTCAGGCGCCGGCTTGTCCGAAAGCGGCGCCCCACCGTCCCGGCAGCACTCTGTGGCGCTGTGAGGGAGCGCAGCTGCGGGGTAGTGAGCTGTGGCCGCGTGACGCCCGCCAGCAGCCCCGCCCGTAGCCACCAGTTCCTCCGATGCAGCGCGCCTGAAAGCAGCAGCCTCGTCGGCTGCCCTGGGCAACCAGCAACCCCTCCAAGAGGCAGTGTGCGGCAGCTTCCAGCAGCTTTATTAGGCAGCCAGGCCAGGCCAGCACGCTGTCGGCGTTGCACGCGCTCATTGCGTCCGCTCACCCGCCTGTGCTGTGCCTGCTGTGTTATCGCTCTGCAGGCGCTCTGCCAAGGTGCAGGCCAAGTACGGCGACGAGTCCCGCTACTTTGACCTCTCCGTGAGTGCCCACCCAGCAGCAGCAGCAGACGTGCATGCAGGAGGCTGCTTGAAGCACGCCGCAGAGCTCTCAACGATGCAACCACGCCGCCGTGCCTGCGGTTATGTGCACTTGTGCCCAGCGCCCGCTGAGCTGCAGCGTATGTAATGCTGCTTGCGTGCTACGCGGCGATCCTGACATGTTTGCACGCTCATCTTTGTTGGGTGCAGGACCTGGAGAACACTGTGGGCAGCTGGGACATGTGAGTCCGCCTGCAGCCGCCCTGTGATCTCTTTCCTTTTGTTGGCCTTCGCTAAAGCCAGCTGGGGCACCACCCACCGCTTGATGTCTTAAGTGCGCGAGCCCGCTGCACACGGACGCTTTCCTGAGCCCTGCCCCGCTCGCTCACCACTGCTCTTTGTGCCGCATCTCACCCGTACCTTTGTACTGCAGGTACGGCCAGGAGGACAAGAGCCGCTACAACTCCCTGCAGGTAGGAGGGTGTGTCATGATGTGGATGTGTGTCATGCTGCGGGTGCAGGCAGGCAGACCGCGGGCTGGGTGGCCGGCTCAGCCAGCGCAGGCGTGCAGCGGACTTAAGGCGGGGGCCGTGGGAGCACGCAGACGCTGGGCATGGCACCGCAGGCGACACCGTTTGCAGCACAGCGCACAGCACAGCAAGACAACTGAATGGAACTGCTCTCGGCATCAGGCCCGGCAGTTGAGGCAGCTCCGCCTGCCACCCACAGCAGACGCCAGATTTGCCGGTGGCGCCCGTGCCAAAGTGCGACGCCGCGTCCCTCACTCCCTTGCGTCCCCTTTGCCTGCCCTTTGATTGCCGCAGTCTCAGTTCTTTGAGAACGCTGCCAACGGCCTGTCCCGCCGCGAGTACCTGCTGGGCCTGGTCTCCCTGGGCGCCGCCGGCATCCTGGTGTGGGGCGCAAAGGGCGCCAAGTGAGCAGCCGCCATCTATGCCTGTGCTGCCTGCCTGTGCTGCCTCCCTGCCTGTGCTGCGCTTGCATGTGGTGCCTGCCCGCCTGCTGTCTTGCCAGCTGTCTTTTGTGCTCAGTGCATCCTGGTGTGGGGCGCCAAGGGCGCCAAGTGAGCAGCCGCCACGCCATTTGCTTGTGGTGCCTGCCTGTGCTGCCTGCTTGCTTGCTGTCTTGCCAGCTGTGTTGCCTTCTCAGTGCATCCTGGTGTGGGGCGCAAAGGGCGCCAAGTGAGCACAGTCAGAAGCAGCCGCCTCCCTGCGGTGTTGCGTGCTGTCCTGCCTGCTCTGTGCATCCTGGTGCGGGGCGCTTGCCAGCCGTCTTGCCTACTCTGTGCATCCTGGTGTGGCTTCCAGGGCGCCAGGCGAGCACACTCAGAAGCAGCCGCCCCATGCCTGTGCCGCTTGCCTGCTGTCTTGCCAGCTGTTTTTTCTGCTCTGCGCTCCTTGCACTCTGCTGACTTGCCACCGCCTGAGGCGTCCAGCCTTCCCCTGTCAGCCCTGCGTGTCGTGCTCACTGTCGCCCACGCACCACCCGCTGCCTCGGCGCTTGCTGTGCTGCGCTCCCTCTCCTGCACTGCCTCCTTGCCCGCCCGACCGCCTCTCTTATGCCTGCCTCCTGACCCCTGCCTGCCTGCCCTTCCGTGTGTGTGTGTGTGTGTGCAGGGCCGTGAAGCTGCCTATCACCGTGGGTCCCCAGCAGCCCGCCCAGGTCGGCCCCCGCGGCCGCGCATAAAGCAGCAGCAGCAGCGCGCCTTGACCGCACACCGCCGGGCTCTGCCCTATCCCAGCGCTGTGGCATGGCCATGGCCCCTTGAAAACGGCACGGCGCGGCACTTGTGGCCCTCACCAGGCCACGGCCGCCCGGTCGGACCACCCCGAGAAGAATTGAACACACCCCACCCACTTTCCTGCTTATGCTCTCATTACAGCCACATGCCACATGTATCACCATGCAGCGGTCCCCTCAAAGCGTGTAACTCTCACCCAGCAAGCACAGGGAGTGAACAGGCAGGCAGGCAGATGGGGCAGGGCTGCGCACTTGCAACGAACGTGCCGCTTTAGGCTGACTTCCCGGCCTGTCAGTGGTGAGAACACGAGGCCTCACTTGTTGATGCCTTGCATGCGTCCATTTGGTGACAAGAGTCAGGACGCCTGCATAGCCTCCTCTGCTGGGCCGGATCATGGGGTGCGAGCGCAAGCAGCAGGGCACGGCTGCTGCTGGGGAGCTCTGCCGGCGGATGGGGTGGGTGGAGGCGGCGGCATGACTGCTGGAGGGAGGGAGTGCAGCTGCTGGCTGCATCTGCAGGCAGCCCCAACTGGGCCATGCTGTTGTGCCGGGCATGAGTTTGCACAGCATTGGGGGAAGCTACAGTCTGATTTCCGCAAATGAAGTGCGACACAGACCAATGGGCTAGTGGGGGACCGCCAGGATTGCAAGCAAGGAGAGGTAGCAGGGGGAGCACAGCCGGTTTGGCCGATGCAGTGGGCTGATAGGTAGCAGAAACAGCGTGGCCCCAGCGGTGACACCCCCTTTTTTGCGCTCTTCTTCCTCACCCTCCTCTTCATGCCACCTAGTGCACCAAAAGCTTGCTCTGTCCTCCACCACACACGCACAAAACCATATCGGTATCCCTTGACACCACCTCCCTTCTTAGGCAACTCGCGAATAAAATTGCTCTGTGAACCCTCTTTCTGTGCTGTTGTGGCGTACCGTTCCCTCTCACAAATTGTTGCATGACGTGGGGTCTCATGGCAGAAGAGTGCCAATCGGGTGGGACATAGAGGCAGGGCTGCTGGCTGACACCCCTCTCAGCTTTACGTTCTCCTCCACGTCTTCGTCGTCGCTCAGCTCTGCTGCTTTGCGCTTGCTGCCGGGCCGTTGGTGCTGCCCCTGCCCCTGCTCCTGCTGCCCTGCCCCTGCATGCTGCTGCCACAGCTCTGCTGCATGCTGCTGCAGCTGCTGCTGCTGCTGCTGCCATGACCCTGCAGCGTGCTGCGCTTGCTGCGGCTGCTGCTGTTGCTGTAACTGTGCGGCATGCTGCTGCCGCAGCCACCGCACTGCTGCCTGCTGCCGCTGCGCTGCAAATTCTGCATCCGGTGCCGCTGCCGCCTGTTCCGCTGCACACGGCTGGTTGCGGCACTGCCGCTGTTCTCGCTGTGGCTGTGCCTGCTGGAGCGCCAGCGCCATCAACTCATCTGCAAGCATGTTGACACAGTGCGACTTGCGTCAGCAAGCAGAGGTGCGCAACAGCAGAGGGCAAAGGCTTTCGGCAAAACAAGCGGCCGCAGGGGACAGCGCACCTAGCGTGAGAGTCATCCGGCGTGCTTGTGGTGCGGGGCTCGCGTGTGCTTCGCACAGCTAATGAGGCCGCATCGAACCAGCAAGCGCAGATTTCTAGCTTGCCTGCTGAGCTTGCAGGGCAGCAGGCTGGCATGCCTTCGAGCTTGTGAGCGGCTTGCAGCATTCCGATCAAAAATTGGGTACCGGGCGCCATTACACAGACATGGAGCGGGTCATTTGCGCGACGCGGCTCTCACCAAGCGGCAGCAAGCTCGTTGCTGCACCACCCAGCGGCTGGGCCCGCAGCAGACGCAGCCCCACACAAGTTCAGCCACAAGCACCAGTGCATCGGCTAGCGGCAGTCTGCAGCAGCAGCGGCGGTAGCGGCGGCGGCGGCGGCGGCGGCGGCGGCGCGCCCCCCTTTGCAGCTGCACTGCTCTCGGCGGTACAAGTGCTGGCCGCGCTGCAGCTGGGCCTGGCTGCCCCTGCGTTAGCTGATGGCGGCGACTTCACAATTTCCAGCCGTTCTGGGACAGCAGCAGCGGAGGACAACTACTTTGAAACCGTGCCACAGGGGCTGTCCTCCGCTGACAGTAGCACCAGCCCCCGCCTGGGCTCGCTCCTCGAGGGCCCCAAGGGCAAGCAGATCCAGCAGTGAGTGATGTCAACAGTTAAAAAGGCATTGTGGATGTCGAGGGCAGATGGCTGTGGCCTGCGCAGCCAACTTGCAAAGCTGCATTTGTGTGGGGGTGCCTGGGGCGCTCGCGGAGCCCGTCACAGGCCGCACAGCTTCCTGCTGGCTCCGCAGGCTTACATGCCACACACGGTGTATGCGAATGATTGACTGATTCGATGCACTGTTTGGTTCGTTGATTGGCTGCTTGCAGGTGCACCCGCAAGTGCGTGCCCACCTGCATTCGCGGGGGGCAGGGCTCGCCAGGCCTCGGCCCCATGTCCATGCGGTGAGTGCGCCATGCCAGCAGTACCAGGCAGTACCAGCTTCACAGCACCATCCTCGCAGCCTGTGGTGCTTTGCTGGGTGGGACTTGGTAGTTCTAAGGGTCGGCTAGAAATGCTCAGCTGCAAGTGTGTCTACCACCTCGCCCTTGCCACCTCCGCCTGCCATCCTGTGCCCGCCTGTCTGCCTGCCTGCCTGCCTGCTGCTGCCTGACCTCTGTTGGAGCCCCGCTGCCGCCCAGCTCCTCCCACCCAACACCACAACCAGCACTGCTGCATGCTGTCCCTGCTGGCTCCATGCAGCCAATTTGTTATCAAGAGGGATGCTGCGGCTGCGCGCCCTCGCCGCTGCCGCCCCCTTCGGCTGACCCTGGCGTGCTACTATGTTGCACACGTACTTCCTGCTTGCAGGAAAGAGATGGTTGTCTTCAAGGATGGGTACCGCAGCCGGTCGTACTGCCTGTCAGAGTGCACACAAGTGTGCGCGCTCACAATCAACGGCCCACCAGCAGCAGCAGCAGCGGTGCCCGTGAAATGAGGTGCGTGCGGCCGTGAAAGCACAACGCACGCAGCTCCCTCCGTGTATTGGTCTATTCATTGCGTTCCCTGCTTCTGCTCTCCCATCTCTGCTGCCGGTGCTCAACCGCCCGACCTCGATCTTACTTGACTCTCACTTGCTGTGCTTCTGCAGCCAGCCAGACAATGCCCCCTGTGTTGCTGCCTATTTTCTGCCCTCCAACCACTCTTTGGACAGTCAATTCATAATGTAAGGATGTGCACAACCTCCTGTGAACTTTGCACACGCACCAACAAGAGACAATCCAAGGCGGGGCAATACCCCAGGCAGTGAACTCAGGCGATGCATATTGCAAGCCAGAGGATCCGCCTGGCTCGCAGCCGCGTTGCCTGGGCAGGCGGCGCTCGAGTGAGGCCGCCGGTGCTGCCCGGTCACAACGTCCGTCACCCGACCCGCGCAGCTGCGCTCCTTGTGCTATGTTGGCACCACCTTGCTAGAGCCAGCACCAATTCAAGGCTTGCTGGTTTACATCTTGCAAACAGACTTCAAAGGCAGCGCTGCTTTGTGCCATACATTGAATTTAGCGTGCACAGCTGGGAGCAGCTCCTGGGGAGCAGCCCTGTCAAACTCGCCGCACTGCTGCATAGTCCAGCCTGTTGACCCTCATGGCCCGCTTATGCTTGCTTTTTCGGGCTTACAGTCTGTTTATCCGCAAAGAAACTCGCGACACAGATCCTGACACTGACACGACACTGACACTGACAAATTTCTTAGATGCCTGTGCTAAGCAAGCTAACCGCCGCGCATGGCAGCCGGCATCACGCCATGCCAAATCCCTCGGCATGCGCAATGGCTTCCTTCAGCGCGCCTGCAGCAGGGGGGGGCAGTGCAGGCAGTACCATAACGGTGGCATCAACCGTACAGCAGCTGCCAGTTGAGTGGGACAGCACCTGCTCAACCTGCTCGACCTTGCAAACACTTTCTGCACCAGTTGTTGGCCTGGCAGCCCTGCCTCTCTCCCTTCTGCAGTTGCTTCCCGTCCCACCCCACCTGCCAGGCTGAGAATGTCTGCGTATGCGGGCAGCAGCAGCTCGTAGAAGCAGGTGCGTGCCTGGAGAGGGTTGGGTGGGGGTGGGGGGACAAGACACGTGGGCACGCGGAAGGCAACATGCAGGTGAGCAAGTGAATGATGAGGACCAACGTTACGAAACATACCAGCAAAGTTATCCACATCAGACATGACGCGCCACAGACAACACACCGGGCTGATCAAGCCACGATCGGTACCCACACACACATGTGAATCAAGCAGAGGCAGCAACAGCGCCCTTTTCCCACTCACCACTGGCAGGGGCTGGGAGGCTGGGTCGGCCCGCACGATGCGCAGCTGCTGCGGCAGCGCACCAAACCCACCCTCTGGCAGGCAGGTCAGGGAGGTCCAGAAGTGCAGCATCGCCGACCGCTGCTCCTCCCGCATCTCGCCCACCAACAGCCAGAACCAGCGCAGCACCTAGGGGCAAGAGAGTGGGCGATTGAGAGGAAGGGAGGCAGGGGCGCATGCACTGGTGGGTGACAGCAAAGCCAGCGGAGCGGCTGGGCAAGGTGGGTGGG
>JTEE01000026.1:2450572-2495826 GCA_002896455.3 Chlorella sp. ArM0029B
TCCATCCATCCATCCATCCATC
This sequence comes from Chlorella sp. ArM0029B, assembly GCA_002896455.3. NCBI lineage: Eukaryota > Viridiplantae > Chlorophyta > Trebouxiophyceae > Chlorellales > Chlorellaceae > Chlorella > Chlorella sp. ArM0029B. The sequence goes on from JTEE01000026.1 coordinate 2,450,595, forward strand.
CATCCATCCATCCATCCATCCATCCATCCATCCATCCATCCATCCATCCATCCATCCATCCATCCATTCATTCATTCATTCATTCATTTACAGCGCCGCAGCAACACAAAAGTGTGCCGCAGATGCATGAACGTCCTTGTCCTCACATTGCTGCCTATCTACCGGCTGCGAACAGCTACCCTGTGTCACCGGACGCACTGACCTAGTCTTGTCTAATCGCTACAGCTTTTCACATCCCCTGAAAGAGGATTCAACTTCAGTCGAACCAAATCCTGAATGGTTGACGAGGCAACTGATGATGCACTGACGGATCCCTGGGAAGCGCTGCCCGCCCTCCCGCCGCCCCATGCGACATCCCTCACAGTTCTCCCCTCCCTCTGTCTGTTTCCCTCTCCTGCCGCTGCCCCTTCTGCCCCGCAGGTGCTCCAGCTTCTGTCAGACAACCTTGCCAGCACGCCCCAGACCCTGGGCGACTCCAAGAAAGAAAGCGTGGAGGAACTACAGGACAGGCACGAGAGCGTGCTGGCTGCCACCTGTACCGCCCTCACAGCCCTGCTGGAACTGGCACTGGGGGACAAGGCAGCGGGCAGCGCCGGCGGCGAGGCAGACCAGACGGCGGCAGCGGCAGCAGCAGCGGGAGCAGCGCCGTCCAGTGCAGAACAAGAGGTTCTGGATGGCATCGCCGCCCTGCTGCAGCAGCCGACCTTCTGCAAGTCTTTGGTGCAAAGCAAGGCAGCTCCGGTGCGGCGGGCCGCTTACCTGCTCGTAGCAGCGGCAGCGGAGCGCCGGCCGCAGCTGCTGGCCCCTAGCGTGGCAGCTGCTGCGCCTGCTGTGCTGGGCGCGCTGAGCGACAAGGAGGCCAGCACACACGAGGCGCTGTGGGGCATGCTGCTGGCCTATGCACGCGCCTTCCCTGACAGCTGGCGCCACGTCAACATGCAGGTGAGGTGGCAGGCAGGGAGGGCAGGGCTAGGTAAGGTAAACAAGAGGTGATGGGGCAAGGTAACCGGGGGGGCATGCAGGCAAGGGTGGGGGCACGTCAACGCGCAGGTGAGGTGGCAGGCAGGCAGGGCAAGAGGTGATACAGTAGGAGGAGGGGAGTGTGCAGTCAGGGGCAGGGCCCATGCCAGCATGCAGGTGATGTGGCAGGCAGGCAGGCAGGCAGGCAAGAGCTTTACAGTAGTGTAGCAGGGGAGCAGGGCCGACGTCATCATGCAGGCAGGCAGGGCAAGAGCCTTACAGTAGTGTAGCAGGGGAGCAGGGCCGACGTCAGCATGCATGCATGCAGGGCGAGAGCCTTACAGTAGTGCAGCATGCAGGTGAGTTGGCGGGCAGGGCGGCTGTGGCAGGGTTGCTGACATGTGTTTGCAAGCAGTGGTGGTGGGGCCGAGTTGCCACCAAAACCACTGGCTGGGACTCGTGGGGTCAGGGCAGCATGGTTTGGTCCTGTTGTGCCGAGGGGCACAAGTGTCCCCAGACCCCTTCTCTCCTGTTTTTGCATAAATTCTCCACAGCCCAAGCTGGGGTCTGTGTCGCAAGTCTCTTTGCGGTTAGACAGACTGTAAGCCCGAAAAAGCTGAGCCCTGACCTCTTCCCTTGGTTGAACTCCGACCTGCAGAAAGCCTTCCTGCCGCGTCTGTGGGCCTTCCTGCGCCACGCCTGCTACGGCTCTGCATCCTCCTCCTTCCCAGCACTGCTGCCCCTGGTGTCGCTGCTGCCAGAGGTGGGTACGGTGCCTGCCTGTTGCTTTGGCATTGATGCACTTGCCATGCATCTGTCTTTAAACCTGTGCGGCCGCCCCTGTGGTCGCTGCTGCCAGAGGTGGGTGGGTGCCTGCCACGCTTTGGGCGTCATTCACGTGCCATGCATCTGTCTTTAAACCTGTGCGGCCGCCCCTGTGGTCGCTGCTGCCAGAGGTGGGTGGGTGCCTGCCACGCTTTGGGCGGTGTTTTCCTTGCACTCGCATGCGTCCACACACGCCTTCAACCTCTGCTGCTGACTGGCGTGTCCATTGCCTGAGTTGACTGCCTGGGGCACCTTAAAGTGCAGGGTCTTGACACCTGACAAAAAGTGCGCCCCGACCATTTCGGTGAAGACAAGACTCGTACCTCGGCTTGTCTCGATCAGCCCTGCATCCCCTGAGGCATAACAACCTTCTCTTCCTGCTGCCGTGCCGCAGGCTACCCTGGGCCCCCGCCCCGCTTTCTTCGTCTCTCTGCTGGACGCCACCTGGCAGGGCCTGCTGTCCCTGTCTGGCCTGGGGCCCTCGGGCAAGCAGGACCGCAGAGAAGCGGCGGGTGCCTTCCAGGACTGCCTGCTGTACGCCCTGCTGAGAGCTGACCACCTGGCGGCAGTGGGCGGCGAGGTCACAGCAGGTACAGCAGGCGCAGCAGGCGCAGAGGCAGCAGCAGAGGCGGCGGCAGCGGGGCGGCAGTTCTGTTCGGAATTGCTGCACGAGGTGATGGGGGTTACTCTTGTGCCGGCAGCCCTCAGTTCTGCTAGCTCTCAGCCAGAGGCAGTTGAAGCGGAGGCCATTCTCACCGGGTTGGTCGGTAAGCTGGGCCAGCCGTCTGCCAGCAGCAACAGCCGGCGGCGACTGGACCAGCTGCTGCAGGCGGTGGGAAGCCAGCTGGCAGCTGCCGTGCAGGCGGCACTGGGCACTGGCCAGCTGCAGGCAGCTGACGGCAGCAGCAGCACCTCTGGCGCCACCAGCGGCACCAGCAGCAGCAGTGGCAGCAGTGAAGTGTTTGACCGGACCGCTGCGCTGGTGGCAGCTCTGGAGCAGGCCGCTGGGCCTGGTTCCAACGCGGCTCTGGGGGCAGCGGTGGCACACCCTCTCGTGGCGCTGTTGCTGCCCGAGGTACGCAGCGGTACCGCCCCGCCCTCGGCCTCCTCCCTCCTGGCAGCGCTCCTCAAGTCCTTCCCGCAGCACTCGGCTGCAGACGCGACAGGCAGCATGCCCACAGCACCCGCCCCCACCCCAGAGCAAGTTGGCGCGGCGACGGCGGCAGCGCCGGCGGCGGCGGGGGCAGCAGCGGCAGTCTCTGCGGATGCTGCTGACGAGTTTGCTGCCCTTCGCCTCCACCAGAGCGCCAGCTTCACCATTGATAGCATCCTCAGGTGACTGCCACTTGCCTGGCTGCTTGGTGGCTGGACAAGGCATCAACGGGCAGTTGCCGGGTGGCTGGACAACAAAGGGCTTGCCTGTTGGGGGGTTGGGCCAGCCACGCTGCACCTTCACAGCACGCACAGCACAGTGCAGCATAGCACAGCACAGCTCGGCCTGCAATCACACAAGGCAACAATACTCTGACCTCCACGTAGCCGGCCCTGTGGCTTGGCTCCCCCTTCTATGTGTGCTGACCCCATGACTTGGTGCATCCCTGTCTACCGCATTCGGCGTGCACCCTGTTGTGTGTGCTGACAAACTGCTCTGTGCATCCCTGTCACTGGCCGCCCCGGTTGCCGACTCCACGGCTCGTACCACCTTTCTATTTGTGCTGGCCAGCTGCTCTGTGCATCCCCGCGCCCCGCCGGCGTGCCCCCTTTGGTGTGTGCTGACCAACTGCTCTGTGCATCCTGTCCACATCACCCTGCTTGTTTGCAGGCGTCTCACGGAAGAGCAGCAGGCGGAGGCGGCAGCTGCCAGCTGCGACCTGCTGCTGTCCTGCCTGCCGCAGGTGAGGCCCTGGGGATCAGGCTGTGGCCCTGCTGCTTGTCCTCTTCTTTCTTTCCTGTTACACTTTCCTGTTACACCGTGTGCGTCGCATCAGAGGCGACGGTTCCCGGCCTGCCTGCCTTGGTTGCCTTGGTGCTGTAGAATGCCTCTACCATGCTGCATTCTTGCCCTGCCTGCCTCGGTTGCCTGGGTGTTGTAAAGTGCATCCACCATGCTGCATCGCATCTTGCCCTCTGCATCCTGCGCCCTGCATCTGGGGGTGTCGCATTTTGCGCTCTGCGTCCTGCACCCTGCATGCACATGGCTTCATGGAGGGGCGATGATGAGCCACAGATTTTGCGCAAGGGCTCTGACAGGGGGCCCCCGCCCCCGCGGCTGCCTGCCCCGCCTGCCCGCGTCGACGAGGCGGGCGGGGCAGCGCCGCGTGGGCGACCCCCGCTCACTGACTGAAACTGAATCTAACTAGCAGAGAACTGAGCCCACCCCGAAGCCAACTTGCATGTCTGCTCTGCCATGTGCAACGCTGCAACGCTGACAGCAGCAGCAGCTATCCCATGTGTGCTGTGCCATGTCTGCTGTGCCATGTGGCGTCCAAGTCCTCCTCCATCTTTCTGGGGGTGCCACCCTCCTAGCATCTAGCATCTGCCTGCTGTGCCACCGGACTGTCATTTTGATCGGCGGTTCTGTGTCGTCCAGTTCACCGACTGCACCTCGCGATCGCCGCCCGCCCCGCACTTGTCTCGGCCTGTTGTGTTTGGCAGTGCCCGGCCTGCTGCTGCTGCTGCACTTTCAATCAGCAGCACTTGGCCCCTAACCTTGCCGCTGCCTACATTCATGTCTTCACCACATGTCTTCACCACTTCATCCCGCCCATCCTTGTAAGTCCCAACTCCTTGCAGTTGAACAGGCCCGTGCCTAACCAGCGCTTCGTGCCCACTTTTTGCCCCCCTATGCAGGTGCACCACCCGGCCCGTAAACTTGGAGAGATGTTGCAGCAGCTGGTTCAGCAGCAGCAGGCGGCTGCGGCTGTGATGCTTCTGGAGCATCTTGTGTCAGGGCGGCACGCTGACCTGGCGACAGCTGTCGCCCGCTCTGCTGACCTGGACACAACAGCAGCTGCGGCGCTGGGCAGCGGGGACAGCTGGCTGCAGGCGTCGGACCCGCACACACCACGGCTGCTGGTCCTGCTGCTGGCAGGCGGCGGCGGCGGCGGCGGCAGCCTGCTGTCGCCCACAGCACAGACAGCCACGCTGGCACGGCTGCTTGAGCAGCTGCAAGTGGCTTATGCCTTGGCGGCCGAGAGCGGCAGCGGCAGCGGTGCCTCAGACGCCGCACCACCACCCGCGCCGGTGCTGCAAGTCCTGCAGGGTGCTCTGTTTGCCCCTGCATTGGTTGCCAGCGGCAGCAGCGAGGTGCTCAGCCTACGGCTGCAGCTCTTGGCTGCCACGTTTAGTCTGCTGCTGCGGGAGGGTGCCGCAGAGGCGGAGGAGGCAGAAGCGGCTGCGGCGGGCGGCAGCAGCGAGGAGCACGAACCCAGCACTTTTGTGGACGAAAGCGAGGAGGAGTCAGTGGAAGTTGAGCTGCAGCCAGGGGCCCTCCTGGTCGCCTTGCAGCGTCTGTGGCAGCAGCAGGCGGGCATGGCTGCCTTGCTGGGTGCCGCGCCTGCAGGCCAGCAATCAGGCTTCCTCAGCGCAGCGCAGCAGATGGTGCAGGGCACTCTGGAGGTTCGCCCCTCTATCGCAGCTGCCACGGCAACGGCTGGTGCAGTCAGGCTGCTTCTGGTGGCCCTTGAAGGCAGCAACCTGGGGCAGCAGCTGCTGCAGGGGCTGGTGCAGGGGCGGCAGCCATCGGGTGGTGCCGACGCAGCAGCAAGCGGCAGCGGCAGCAGCAGCAGCGCGGCAGCGAGCAGCAGCAGCAGCAGCGGCTACAGTGCACCTCAGGCCATCTTTCTTGCAGCGGTGGGCGAGGCGGCAGGCTTTGATTGCCTGCTGCCGGCCAGCAGCCCAAGCGCAGCAGGGGCAGCGGTGGAGCTGCTCGCAGCCCTGCAGGCTGAGTCGGCGGCAGCAGCCAGCAACAGCCAGCGCCGGTTGCTGCATTACCTGGCCGGCCCCTCTGGAGGCACCCTGCTGCAGCCCGCGCTACAGGCAGCGGCGGCTGCGGCGGCTGCCTCACCCAGCCACGCAGCCGTGCTGCGTGCGCTGCTGCGTGCCGCCATTGGCGCGGGCAGCGCCGGCACGGCAGCAGCGGCCGAGTTTTTCGCTGCCGCTGCTGCAGCCGCAGGCAGCGAGCAGCAGCAGCAGCAGCAGCAGCGGTTGTCTCCAGCTGTGCTTGCCGAGGTGCTGCCTATTGTGACAACTGCCTTTAGAAGCAGCATCGAGCTGCTTCAGCAGTCGGGACTTGCTGACCTGGCGCAGCGCCTGTGCCAGCAGTGCACAGCAGGCGCGCCAGCGGCGGTGGCAGCAGCAGGCGAGGCCCAGCAGGCGGCACTGCAGCTGCTGCATGCAGCCGCTGCATGCTTCCTGTGCTCCACGGGGGCTGATGCTGCGGCGCAGCTGCCGTCGCCGGCAGCCGCCACAGCGGCAGCGGGGGGACAGCAGGAGCCCAGCGGTGCCCCCCGCTTCGCCAAGGGCGACGCTGTATGGTACTGCCAGCAGGATGGCACCTGGGCGGAAGCTGAGGTACGACCTGCGGGGCAGATTCTTGCATTGCCTGTGGAGCAGCTGAAAGCCTTCGGGCTGCGCTGCTGTGGCATGCTGGCCGCCCAACTTTGCATGCCCGCAGCGCCCAGCTGGAAGTGTAATCCCTGAGTCCGCTCCTGCCCTCTGCTTTTCCCTCCCTCCCTGCTTGCCTGCAGATCGCAATGATTGACGTCACAGTGCAGCCGCCCTCCTTCAGCGTCCAGATCAGTGCTGGCGCCGCTTTACGTGAGACCGAGGCGGGCAGGCTTCGCCCCCGTGCTCCCGACTCCCCCCAGCCGCCCTCTGCCGCAGCCCAGCAGACTGCCGCGGCGGCCGCGGCGGCAGTTGCGGCCGAGCAGCGCGCAGCAGCAGGAGCAGCCATGCCCCCGGTTGGCAGCTGCACCGCACAGGAGCAGGCAGCGCTGCTGCAGCTTCTGCAGCATCAGGTGCGCGGCGTGCGGGCAGCCGCGGCTGCCACACGTGCGGCAGGCGGCACCCCACAAACCGCCCCCGCTGTGTCTGCGGCCATTGCCCAGCTCATGCACAGCGCGGCAGCCTTCTGCAGCCAGCAGCTGAGCCACCAGCACTGGGACATTTTGTTGGAGCAGCTCAAGGACGCGTTTGCGCAGTGCAGCGCCAGCCTGGCCGCAGCAGCCGCACGCGTGGCGGCCGCGGTGTGCAGCTCTGCAGCTGAGATTGCGGTGGGGGCAGACATGCAGAGCCCTGCAGTGGCCCTCCAGTTCTTCAGGCGCCTGAAGCTCAAGGGGGTGCTGGACCGGTCGGAGAAGGTGAGCGGGCACGGGGCCTGTGGGATGAGTGGGTCTGAAGCTCAAGGGGGTGCTGGACCGGTCGGAGAAGGTGAGCGGGCACGGGGTTCTTTGGTTGCAGCGAAGCTTTCTTTGGTTGCAGCGTAGATCATCTGGAGGGCCCTGTGGGACGCGTGGTGTTTGCTGGCGTGCATGGGGCTCCTTTCCCCTATCCTGTTACACCGTGTACGTCTCAGCAGAGGCGACGGTTCCCGGTGCGGCACATAATCTGGTGGTGGGACGTGTGAGACGTGTGGGGCTTGCGGGATTTGTGGGGCTTGCAGGACGTGTGGGACATGTCGTAAGTGTTGAGGCTGTGGCTGGCTGCATGAGGTGAGGTTGCAAAGGCGCCCGGGTAAAGGTCCCTGCCGTAGCGCATTCCAACTTGCAGGCATTGCTCCTGCCTGTGCCGCCCGCACGCCCTGCTGCTCGCCCCGCTTTGCATGCTTACGTGCCGCTTAGTGTGCTGCCCCGCCCTGCCTGCCAACTGCCCAGCCACTCAGCAAAGCTTGGGGACTGACAAGGTTACATCATGCTCGCCACGCTGTGCCAGGCGCCCTGCCCTGCCGCGCCTGCCTAGTGCGCAGCTGCTCAGCACAATTGCCGTGAATGAGAATTTGCTCGTGATTTTAACGAACCATATCCATGCTTGCCTTCCCGTGGCAGGCCCGGGGAGAGGCTGCCAAGGTTGCTGCCAGCTTGGCAGCTGAGCTGGCAGCCCTCGACTCCCAGCTCCTCCCCCTGCTGCTGCCCGCGCTGCAAGCCTACACGCGCGCAGCGGCAGCAGCCGGCAGCAGCCGGACCCTTGGAGAGCGGGACTGGCAGAACGCCGAGGCAGCCGCATGTGGCGACATGCTGCAACTCTTTGTCGCCGCTGGCTGCATCGTGGCGGCAGCGGGTGTGAGCGGCGAGCTGTCAGCAGGCGCCCTGTCTGATTGGATGAGCGTCCGGGTGGGGCAGCAGGGGGCTGCGTGGCAGCTGCTGAGTCAGCACGTGGACACCACGCTGCGGGGCGCCGACCGCGCCTTCTTGCTGGCTGCTGTGGATCGGGCCAATGGAGGCATGGAGGCCACAGGTGGGGCGGGCGTGTGTAACAAAGATAGGTTTGATGCTGTGCATGGAGAGGGCAGGAGGGCTGTGCTGCAGTCGGTGGCAGGATACCCGGCAAGTGGTGTGTGAAGTGTGGGCTCTCCTTCCTGCTCGACTCAACCCGGCTCCCTGCCCACCCCCCCCCCCCATCCATCTCTCTGGCMCCCGCCTGTCCAACCCAACCCACACCTCCCTCTGCTGCCCCGCTGCCCAACCCAACCACCATTCTTCCCTCCCCCCTTCCCTGCCTCATCCTCCTCCTCCCACTTACGCAGGCGTGGACGCACTGGGCTCTCTGCTGGCGCTCAGCCTCTCCGGCATCCCGCCCCCGCCCATGGCAGCGGCCGCGTTTGCCGCAGTCCTGCAGCACCCGGAGCTCACCTCCTCCCTCACCTCTGCCGAGTCGGTGGATGAGGATCAGCTGGAGGAAGACCAGCGGGCAGGGGCGGGCGCCGACAGCGGCGACGCAGCCGCCTTGCTAGAGCAAGTGGGGGTCAGGCCCGAACTGGCAGCTGCTGTGGCGGGTGGCCCTGCTCCTTCTGGTGGGGATGCCAGCGGTTTCCTCACTGGTTGGGCATTGCTGCTGGCACACCTGTTGGCCGCGCCGGCCGACTCGCACGGCCGGCGTCTGCTGGCACAGGCGCTGAAAGATGGGCACACTTTGGTGCCCTCCCTGCTGGACTCTCTGGTGCCTCTGCTGCCATTAGAGGGAGCCACCAGTGCCAGCAGCAGGAGGGAGAGCAGCGGTTCCGGTGCCGCCGCCAGCCGCGGCGTGGTGGCGGCGGCAGCTGCGGCGGCAGGCGGCGCGCCCGCCGCCGGTGGCACCGGATTTGCTAGCCAGGTTGCCGCCGTGGGCCCCTTTGCTGGCAGCAGTGGCAGTAGCGCAGATCCGGAGCAGCCGCCCGCGGCCCTGGAGCGTCAGCGGCAGCGTTTTGCCGTGCTGCTGTACGCGGCGGTGCTGCAGGCGTTGCCTGCATCGGCCCGCCTGTGGTTTGCAGACCTGCGAGACCGTGGTACCGCTGCTGCCATGGAGCGTTACACGTCGGCAGGAGTCAGCGGGCAGCTGCTGGCCGCTGAGCTGGCCGCGGTCACCGCGGTACGTGGAGGTGTTACTAACGGGCAGTGTGGCGGGCACTGGTTAGCAGAAAGGGTGGTGCATAGGCCAGTGCAGTGTAGCGGGCAGGTAGCGGGCAGGTAGCAGGGAGTATAGTGGGCAGTGCAGCGGGAAGGGCAGCGGAGCGGACAGGGCAGTGAAATAGACACGACAGTGTGGTGGATGTGTGAGCGTTGCACCCTGCCATTGCTGCAAAATCAAGCTGACTGTGCGTGGACATCCTGTGTCCAACCCATCTCGGAGTGCCGTTCACCGCGCCCTTACCCCCTCTCTCGATCGCATCAGCTCCTGCCTCCAACCACACACGCCGCCGCCTGCACACCCACCCTCTGCACGCCGCCGCCGGCTTTGGAAAGCACGACAAGATGCATGCCACCTCAACACGTCCTCTGCGCTCCTTCCCTGCATGCTTGGTCTCACTGCCCCCACCGCCTGCACACCCACCTGCCCTGCAGGCTGCCGCTGGGTTTGGAAAGTTCGACAAGTTCACAGTGCGGGCCAACCCCACTAGCAGGGAGGTCATTGCAGGTGCGCCGAGTCAAGCGGGGGCACTCTGTTCTGCACCCCATGCGCTGCCTTCTCTCTGCATGAACGGTGTGCTCGGTCCGGCCAGTGGCAGCGCGTGGGGTGACACGTCTTTGTTTTCCTTTTCTTTTCCGTTTTCCATGCTGGGAGCAGGTGGGGGAGGCTTGCCTGCTTATGTCCCCCATCTCGCGGCCCCTTCCTACCCACTTGCCCTTGTCTGCAGTCCCGTGTGGGCAGAAGCGTCTGTACAGCCCGGAAGTGGCCAACACAACCCGTAATCTTATTCGTGTTGTACCGTTGTCCTATTTCATCTCCCTGTGCAGTCATGGAGGTGGAGGATGGACATATGCTGGAGCTTGCTGTGCGCCTGCCCGCCAGCATGCCCCTGCGCCCGCCAGAGCTCGAGTGCCGCCGCAAGGTGGGGCCCCTACGCCTGTTTCGTCTGTACCGCCTGTACTTGCCCGTCCCCGGCTGTACCCACATGTACTGCCTGCACCAGATTGCACTGCCCTTCTGGCACCTGCTGCACACGGTTGCCCCGCCAGCAGCCCTGCATGCCAACAGCGGTGTTTTCAGGGCCTTCTGGGGCATGCCTCGTCAACCTCTCAGGGTTTGGTGCGTCCTGAAGTTGAAGGGATGTGAAAAGCTGTAACGACTAGACTAGACTAGGTGCAGGCATCACAAGCAGACTCTTGTCAGTTACTGTAGCTGATACTGTAGCTCACCGCAGCCAGCCTAATCTCGCCGCTGTGCCTCACCTTGTCGCATTGCCTCACCTCCTCACCCCCCCACTTCTTGCCACCACTGTGCAGGTGGGCGTGTCCGAGGGCCGCCTGCGCAAGTGGATCCTCTCCATCAGCGCCTTCCTCCGCATGCAGGTGCGCTGCGATCACCTGTGCCCCCTGCTTGAAACAGAGAGCTGAATGGATACAACTGTTGCAGTACTGTGATAGAATCGAACCTCTGACCCAAAGCCAAACAGGGAACCCTATCCGGGGTGTGCCTGCTGCATGCTAGCTGCCGCTGCTAGCCGCAGCTGCAGCTGCCCTGCCCATCCTGTCTGCCTGTTGGTTTGACAGGCCTGCCTGCCTCTGCTTAGCAAATGAGCTGTACGGTGCTGCGCTTGCCCGCCACGCCAAGCAACCTTGACCCACCCCTACCTCACCCAGTACCCCTCTGCCGTGCCCGCTCCACTCCCACTGCTGCCCGCTGCAGAATGGCAGCGTGGCTGAGGCCATTAGCCTGTGGAAGCGAAACGTTGACAAGGAGTTCGAGGGTGCGCACCGCAGGCCTGCATGCATGCCGGGACCTTCTCTGCCCTGCCGCTTGTTGCAGTGTCTGCAGCTTGTTGCTTGTCTGCAGCTTGTTGCAGGTGGAGATCTGGTGATGCCTTTGCAAGGCTCTGGGCAAGAGCAAGGGGGGACATGCGGCCTGTGTGGTTTGCGAAAAGTTTGCCAGGCCCCTCCGTGCTGACCTGACACAACCCGTCTTCCCCTGCTGACCTGGCACTTTCACAAAGCTTTTTCTCCATTGCTGACCTGGCACGATTACAAACCTGTTTCTGCCTGTTTCTGCCAGTGCTGACCTTGCACTTGGGCACTCACTTCTTCCCTGCTGCCCCATGCCATGCAGGCCAGGAGGAGTGCCTCATCTGCTACAGCATCATTCAGCCCACCAGCGGGCAGCTGCCGCGCCTGGGGTGAGCTGGCGCCTGGGGGGCACCCAGTTTGACACATCTGCCTGCGCTGTGCCATGCTGTGCTGTGCTGTGCTGTGTTGCGCAGTCCTGGGGTGGCAGCTGCCGCGCCTGGGGAGGCACCTTGTTGGGGTGCATCTGCCTGGCCCGCGCTGTGACATGCTGTGCTGTGCTGTGCAGTCCTGGGGTGGCAGCTGCCGCGCCTGGGGAGGCACCTTGTTGGGGTGCATCTGCCTGGCCCGCGCTGTGACATGCTGTGCTGTGCTGTGCTGGCTGTGCAGTCCTGGGGTGGCAGCTGCCGCGCCTGGGGGTGAGCGAGCGCCTGGGGGTGGCAGCTTGGTGGGGCAACTGTCTGGCCTGGCCTGCGCAGTGATGGTGGTTCAGACGGGGTTCAGGGGTTCAGGGCACCTTCTGCTGAGCTGATGCCACGTGTTTTGCTGTCTGCTGAAGTGTGTTCTGTCTGGTACAGAGGCGCTGAGCTGGCTATGCGCCATGCTGCCACGAATCTGATTCATCGCGTATTTGGGCTGGCAGAAAGAACACTTTGTTTGGATAGAGTAATATGTTTGGATACGTAATGTCTGCCCCCGCTTGTCCCCTGGCCCCGTGCCTTCCCGCGCCCCCTGCAGCTGCCGCACTTGCCGCAAGCGCTTCCACGGCGGCTGCCTTTACAAGTGGTTCAAGTCCAGCGGCAAGTCCAACTGCCCGCACTGCCAGAGCCCATGGTGATCTGGCACCTCTGTTGGTGCTGCAGCCAGGTGGTGACCGGTCAACACAAAAGAGCACACGCCAGTGCATCTGGCGCAGCAGCCTCTTTGCACAACTTTGACGTCCTCTCTTCTCCCTTTGCTCGTGAACAAGCCGGTGCTAAGTTGCACTCTGATTGTTGCTACTGTGTAAACCTGTCACAGATAATAAGGGTGCGCTCGAGTGGAGGCACAGGAATGCATGCCGAGTGTGGCGAGCGCCGTTGCCGTCAGGCCGCCCGCCGCCAGCTGGGCGCTTTCCTGTTTCTCGACGGCTTTCTACGATCCTGCCTAGTCCGTCCTGCGCAGTGCCTAACTTGATCCTTCTTGACTGCCGTGCCCCGGCAAGTCAAGTCTCGATCATCACGTCCTCGATCGTCACGCTTCTCTTTGCCGCGACTAGAGCTTCGCCTCAGTTGCGATTGGTCAGCGCTTCAGTGTGCAGCAATATCGGGTTGCGGGTCGGCGGCCGTAACGGCGGCGGCAGCGGCAGCGTTAGCAGCGGCAGCGTTGGCGGCAGCAGAGCGGCGTCGGCGGCCACTAGCTCCGCCCCAGGCTTTTGAGAGTGCGGCCGGGCAGGGCCCGCCATGGCGTGCATTGAAGTGTTTGACGTCCCATCAGCGGCCAGCAACGACGACATCGGCGTGCTAGTGTCTCAGTTTGCACCGGTGGTGCGCATCCTGCTGCTGTCGGCAGGGCCCGGCGGAGAGGGCAAGGGCCTTGTGTGGCTGCCGCCCGGGTCTGACCTGGCGACAGTGGCAGAGGCACTAGACTGCCACCCAGTGGCGGGCGGCCTGATCTCCACAAAGCTGTGCGACGACCCCATGCGATGGGTGGTGAACAACATTGGGACGGAGCAGGTGGGCGGTGAAGTGTGGGGGCACAGCTTCCTTGCTCCCTGTCCTGTGTGCCCAATGCATTTGTGGATTATCATCGTGATTGCCTCTGAAGGCTTCATTTGTTGAAGCGGGTGGGGTGTGGACAAGCACATGGCTGAGGGGCGGTTGTTGTGGAGGCGCAGCCCAGGCCAGCCAGTGGCTGGCCATGCGAGTGAGCGCATCTGCCTCGTGCCCTGGTTGCCGCCTCTGCACAGAAAAAGGAGGGGCCGCGGATTGGAAGTAGTTTTGCCCGCTCTGCACGCTGCCCCGTCTGCCCGTGCCTCCATCCTGCCCGCGTGCCCATCCTGCCTGCATGCCCACCTCAGCTGCAGCTTCCTGACACCACCTCACCTGCCCACTTCAACTGCCCGCCCACATTCTGCCGTGCACCAGTTGATTCCAGTCCACGGCCAGCCCAGGAGCCAGCCCGCACCCGCACCACCCGCACCAGCGCCGCTGCCAATGGTGCCGCCAGCCGCGCCGCCCGCCGGGCCCGGGGTATCTCCCCGGTGCACACCCAACGCCCGGGTGTCTGCTGGTGGCCGTGCAGCTGCTGGCCCTGCCGCGGTGCCTGCAGCGGAGCGTCCGACCAGCGCCGACAGCAGCAATGGTGTTTCAGCGATGGAAGCGGAGCTTCGAGAGATGCAAGCCCAGCTGCAAGAGCAAGCGGAGTCCTCTGGGGGGCTGATTTATGAGCGGGAGGAGCACCGGCAGGACACTGGGGGGCCGGAAGGCACAGACACGGGCGGCTGGGGGTGGGGCGGCAGCCAGGGCAGCAGCGAGGACAGCGGGTGGCAGCAGGCGGAGCGGCGCAGCGGCGGCGGGCGTCGCGCCACAGCCGGGGGCAGCGCAAGCGGCAGCGGCAGCCTGGCTGCCTGCAGCAACATCGTAGTGCGCAACATCCTGCCGCAGTTGACACACAACCAGATGTTTGAGTTCTTCAAAGAGTGAGTTGTTCAACTCATGAGGTCCGGTGTGGTCCCTGGTGTAGTCCCCGGTGTGTTCTTGCCTTGTAATTCACTTGTTCATATGTTTCCGTAGTTCTTGCCTGCATGGTTTGATCAAGGCTCAGTGCTCGCCCTTCAGGTGCCCGGAGCTCACCCCTGCTGCTGCCTGCCCTCCTGCCCCTTTGCAGTTTTGGCTGGATTGAGGAGCTGGCCAAGCCGGGGCGGGAGGCGCAGTATGTGAGTGCGGAACAAAAAAGAAAAGCAAAAAGAAGAACAAAAGTGAATGGTCACATGTCACGTGCTAGGCCTGCTGAGATGAGACATGCAGCCTCCAGAGGGACTGGAAAGCCTGCCTCTTCTGCGCTCCCAGTTACGAGCACACACGAGCAGCGCTTGCCGCTCCGGCTCCCGTGCTTTGCTGTGCCCACCCTGCTGTGCTCTTTCGCCGCGCTACGCATGCTGAGCCAGGGCTAGCCCGGGCCTGCCGGCCTGTCGTCGTGTCTTTACGGCCTGGAAAGGAAACCTTGCCCTGACACCGTTTGCTGCTACACACTGTCACTGCTACTGTAGGCCTCTTGTTGCCTCTAGCGTCCTTTGGGTTTAGGGTTTCGGGTTTTACATGAAACCCTTGGCGTTTAAACCCGAACCCCTAACCCCAAACCTTACCCCTCCACCACCGTTCTGATGCCACTGACGGTGCAGCTGGTGCTGCCTCTGTCCTGCCTGAACACCTACCTGTGTATTTGCCGTGCCTGCCCTGCTTGGCAGGTGTTTGTTCACTTCGCAGACCCAAGCTCTGCATCTGCTGCCAAGCGTGCGCTGCACGGCCGTGTGGTGAGTCACTCCGTGTTGCTGATTCATTGATCAATCAATCAATTACATCTCAAGTCTAGGGGGAGCCAGCAAGGTCTCATGGGACAGGGTGGGGGGTGAGTGTATCAGAATGTAGTTTGAGCAGGCAGTTTTGTGGTGGACATGACGTGTAACCCACCATCAGTCAGTCAGTCACTTCGTGTTGCTGCCAGCCAGCGGACTTGCCACTGCCTAACAGCACATCAACCGGTGGTCGCTCGCAGCTTGTGTGCTGGGGGAACCCATCCAGGTTTGTTCGCAGCGGCCTCCTCTTGCCCGTTCCTCCGTGGGGGGCAGCTGCCCGCCGCTGTGGTGCTCAGCAGGCAAGCCAGCGGTGCGGCCTGCCCCTCTGCCATCTCAAGCACGACAGCCAGCGCCGGTTGAGCCTGCCTCCCGCTCTCTATGCCCACACTTACCCACACTTTGCCCTCACTTGGCGTCCCGGCAGGTGCCGGCTTTGAACCCCAGCACTGAGGTGACAGTTGAGTACCGGGACCCGCGAGTGGTGCCAGCCACGCGCCAGCCTGGCGTGAAGGGCAGGGAGACGGGCAGCGACGTGCCCACCACAAAGGTGTGTACACACGGGGCTTGTGCGTGTGTAATCTGTGCCTGCCGCCAGCCACGCAGTCCAGGCATTTTTTTTGCACTAATGCTGCTGATGCCTGCATCAGCAGCTGTGCTGTGAACAGCCTCCTCGGTCGCCTGCCTGGCCTGCCCTGCCCTCCTGACTGCCCTGCCTGTCACCGCGAGCACGCCCGTCTCCTACTTTTTTAGCACTAGCCGTAGTATGCTTACATTGCCGTTCAGTTATAAGCCTCCTTGCCTCCCCTGTCCTTAACTGTGGTGCGCTTGCCCACCTTTCTATCCTTGACCCAACACCTTCCCCCCTCCTCTGCCTGCCTGCCTGCCTGCCTGCCTGCCTGCCTGCCGCCGCAGGTGTGGGTGGGCCACGTGATTGAGACTGCAACCGTTCAGACGCTCACCCGCATCTTTGGCAAGTGAGTGCTGCCACTCCCACACTTCTCAATCTGGTAAAGGGCATAGGTTTTGGTGTTAGGGTGAACCCACACATTCTGTCACCCAGAGGTTGGTTCGTCTCACCGCTTGCCGCGCTGCACATGCTGTGCGTGCTGCGCTGCTGTGCTGCACGTGCTGAGCTGGGATGCCTCAGGGGCCGAGGCACGTGCCTCGCCGCTGGGCAGTGCTGGCCGCATTGCCAGCTGGCCGCGCAGACCCTCCATCTGTCAGTGGCGCCGTGAGGCCACAGCAAAGGTGTTCACCTTTGTCTGCACCAGGGAAACCGGAAACCAAGTTGCTTTGAGGGTCGAATTGTTTTGATTGATCTGCAGGTTTGGCGACGTGTATGCGCTGGAGCTGCGGCGGGCGCCCGAGGCAGGGCGCAGGGACCAGGTGGGGGCACGACCTGCCTGCTGCTGTGGCGCATTTGGGGGGCACGACCTGCTTGGGGGGCACGACCTGCATGCCGCGGTGAAGCTCTTGAAAGGCACGACCTGCATGCCGCGGTGAAGCTCTTGAGGGGCACGCCCTGCATGCCGCGCTGACGCCGTCGGTGCGCGACGTGCATGGTGCGCTGTCGCTGTTGGGGGCATGCCCTGCTCCATCAGCCTCTCCTGAGCCCACCTCCATCTCCCCCTGTGGCCTGCGCCTCCCCTCGCCCAACAGCCTCACCTCGCTGCCTGTGCCTCCCCCCTGCCCACCCCTCAACAAACCAACCAACCCTCTCACCCCACCCCACCACCCGGATGTGTTGCAATGGCACTTGTATGCAGTGGGGGTTTGTGAACTTCCGGCGGCTGGACGAGGCTGTGGCGGCCTACAGTGCGCTACGCTTCCGTGTGATCCCCGAGCTCAGCGGGGACAAGCCGCTCAAGCTGCAGTACCGCCCCGTGTGAGGCTGTATGCTGCTGCAGCGTCGGCTTGGCAGACGAAGAATAGGGATGCTACCTCTCAAGCTGCAGCCCGGGTATTGCAGTGTGAGGCTGGGCACTGGCAACCCGGGTTAACCGCTGTGGCGGCAGGCGAAGAGTAAGCGCTGGATGAAGCCATCCATGACCCTGCACGCCGCACCTCCTCCTCTGCGGCACACTTCTGTGTTGCTGCGGCGCGGTAAATGAATGACTGTATGAATGCGCTTCACCCGGCCTCAGCCGGCGTGGCAGCAAAATGCCCGCCAGCAGGCGGCGCGCTTCGCCGTGGCGTCATCTTCATCTGGGCTTTCTACAAGCTGAGGTTTACCTCTCTGCGTGCATAAAGAATGTAACTTGAGTGCCAAATGCGTGAGAGTCACTTGGGGTCTCACATGAACGCTGCCAGTCACGGTGTCACCGTCAGCACCGCTGCCAGGTAGGCTTCAGTCATCTTGCCAACCCGCCTCGACATCGCAGACTAGCCCCGCGCCATTGGCATGCACATTTGATTAGCTCTGACCCGCCCCAGGTGTTGCGGCAGTCTTTGCGCGAACCGGTGGCCGTCATATGCTGGCCCGGCTGCGCCTCTCGGCTACCAAACTTGCTTCTTGCTGCACGGCGACCCGTCAGGCGCAAGCCAAACCGCTCCCGACAGCCGGGACCGCTGCACCGACTGCACCTGCGTGGGCGTCGGCGCCACCGCTGACACGCTCGCTGGCGGGAGTAGCAGCAGCCGGCTCACAAGCCTCAGCAGCCGCCATGGGCACCGTAGAGCCCGAGGTATTTTATATGGGGCTCTGCCTGCACTCTTTTGGGGCGTCTGGTGCATCCGCGTGCCGCGCACTCCCGCCAGGCGTGTCCACCGAGGCGGCGCCCAGCCGCTCGCCCGGCCAGCCGGCACTCCCTCGGCGACCCCTCCCATGCCAACTGTGACCATGCCCCTTTGCCTGACCCTGACCCTTGCATTACACTATGTGGCTGGTTTGTTGCTCCCCACAGGTGCTCAGGGAGGTGCACGGCCATGCGGCAGTGGCGATTCTCAACCGCCCCCGTGCCCTCAACGCCCTAAACACCAATATGGTGGAACGGATGTACGAGCTGTACCAGGGGTGGGAGGCGGACCCCGGCGTGGCATGCATACTGCTCAAGGTGGGTGCTTGAAAGGGCTTGGAGCGGGTGCTGAACGGTATTTGACAGCTTTTTGCTGGAAGGTCGATGCGGGTGCTGGAAGTTCATTGGGAGCCGGCAGCAAAGCCAGGAGGTTGCTGCAGGGGAGGATGGAACGGATGTACGAGCTGTACCAGGGGTGGGAGGCAGACCCAGGGGTGGCCTGCATCCTGCTCAAGCTGGGTGCTGGCACGTTTGTGGGTGCTGGAAAGTTTGTGTCCTTGCAGCCGGACAAGGAGGTTGCTGTGCTTTGCTGCCCTCCTGCCGCCGCACCTGCGCCCTGACCCTTCTCTGCACCTGCCCTATTCCCTACAGGGCTCTTGCAGGCAAGGGCTCTTTATGCCAGCAGCGGTGTGAAGACTGTGCCTCAGTGCCCATCCGCCCACCCCCTGCGCCTGCCCTACCCCTGTTCCTGCAGGGCTCTGGCGAGAAGGCCTTCTGTGCAGGCGGCGACGTGAAGACTGTGGTGCAGCAGGGGCTGGCGGGACAGTTTGAGGAGGGGCTCAGGTGGGACTGCGGAAGGTGGGGAGGGCTCCTGCTGCTGCTGGCACTAACACTGGCTGGCCTGGGCTGCCTCATGCTTCCTTGCCCTCGTGCTTCCTTGCCCAAGCTTGCATACCCACAGCAGCAGCAGCAGCAGCCCGTCCTCCCCCTTCCATCTCCCCGTCCCATAAGGGACTGCCCGCAGGTTCTCCCGCTCTTAGCATCTATGGCTGTGCAAGCTTGGGCATGCCAGCTGGAGAATTTGTGGCCTTGCCTATTTGCGGACCGCCCTCCCCCGTCCATCTCCCCGTCACATGGGGACCGTTCACAGGTTTTCCATGCAGAGTGCCTCCCGCTGGCACGCCCAAGCTTGCATCTCACGTCACATCAATCTATTTACCTTTCATGCATCAATCTATTTACCTTTCGATTCAATGATCAATTGATCTTAACCACCAATCAATCTACCTTGCGATTGACTGGTTGATTTATCCATCAATCCATCAACCTTTGTATTGACTGGTTGCTGTATTAATCCATCAATCCAGGACCGCCCGCAGGTTCTTCCATTCGGAGTACCGCCTCAACTACCTCATCTCCCGCCTGACAACCCCCCACGTCGCCCTCATCGACGGCATCTGCATGGGCGGAGGCGTGGGCGTGTCGGTGCACGGCACCTTCCGCGTGGCCACAGAGCGGTGGGTGGGCTGAGGAAACTGGGCTGTGCTGCGTCATAAATCGCGTTTACTGATGAAGAAAGTAAGCAAATTTCAGTGCAATGCACCTTCCGCGTGGCCACAGAGCTGTGGGTGGGGTGAGGAGGCTGGGCTGTGCTGCGTCACAAACTGCGTCTCAGTGCAATGCACCTTCCGGGCCGCCACAGGGTGGTGAGGCGGGCGGCCTCAGCTTGGCACTGTGTGTGTGGCTTTGATTGGGCCGGCCAGCGGAGGCTGGAATGCCGGAGGGGATGGGCGCAGCGCGGCTGAACAGCGCCAGAATGGACACAGGCATGCTGGTCGAATGACTGCCAACGAACTGGCCACTCAACCTTTCATGCGTGATTGCTGCACCCTGCAAACTACATTCTGATACACTCACCCCCCACCCTGTTCCATGAGACCTTGCTGGCTCCCTCTGGACTTGAAATGTAATTGATTGTTTGATTGATTGCAGCACCGTCTTCTCCATGCCGGAATGCGCCATTGGGCTGTACCCCGATGTCGGCGGCTCCTACTTCCTGCCCCGCCTGCACGGGGGGCTGGGCATGTACTTGGCGCTCACCGGAGCACGGCTGAAGGTGGGTGCCTGTTTGCGTTGGGGCAGGCTATTCTTTGGCAGGCAAATTGGTTGTTCAGGCGGCATAGGCAGGGGAGGGCTGGGCATGTACTTGGCGCTCACCGGCGCTCGGCTGGAGGTGGGTGCCTTGGGATGGTGGCACTGGGAAGCCCTGGTACTGTTTCACACACCCGTGCTGCTGAGCGGGCAAGGGAGGGAGGGCTGGGGATGTACATTGCACTCACTGGCGTGCGGCTGAAGGTGTGTGCCCGAGGCACAGCACTGGGCAGGGGCCGCCAGGCAGACGAGGGTTGCAGCGGTGGGCAGCAGGGGGGCTGGCACGTGAATGGGCATGGGGCGAGTCAACAGACGAGTGTGCGTTAGCTGGGCGTCCTGCCTGCGACCCCACCTGAAACAAGAGCCACCGAAACCCCTTGAACGCCACGCAGGCACGACAGCCAGCCAATAAGCACGTGCCACCGCACCACAAAAACAAAAAACAAAAACGTGCAACCTATCTTATGTCGGGATCTCCCCTTGCCTCACCTGCTTGCCTGCCTGCCTGCCTGCCCCTGCTTGCCCCTGCCTGCAGGGCGCAGATGTGCGGCGTGCGGGCATCGCCACCCACTACATCCCCTCAAAATGCCTCACCCAGGTATCAGGGAAGGGCCTGGCTGGAATTGCTCAGCAAATCTCTACGGCTGCTTCTGTGGGAAGGAGGCGCTGGTCCGGGCACAGATTAATCAGCAGTTGCAGAGCGGCAGTTGGGGAGATGTGCTAGAGAGCTGACGTCCAGCCCGCTGCTGCAGAGGTGGTGGCCGGAGGTCGGGGTCAGGCAGACCTTGGAGGAGGGGAAGAAGGTCCTGCTGTGGTCCTGCTGAGGGGCCTCACGGCAGTTATGTGCGCCTGGTCCTGCTGTGGTCCTGCTGTGGTCCTGCTGTGGTCATGCCGAGGAGCCTCACAGCAGACATGTGCGCCTGGTCATGCTGTGGTCTGGCAGCTGGGACCCACAAGGCGCTGTTGTGTGCCAGGCCCCGCTGAGGGCCTCGACACTGCACTGTTTCTATGCCCGTCCACCCCTCCCCCCACCCCATGGGCCCGGAAGCCTTATAGCATGATTTTTAAAACCTATGGTTCGAATCAATGCTCCGGGCAGGCTGTCGCTGCGGCCCACCCTAGGACGTCGGGTCCCCTTAACGAAAACTTTGATGCCGCCCACCCCCCACCCCAATTTGCAGGTGCAGCAGGCGATTGTGGACCTGGGGGCCAAAGCCAGCGATGCAGGCAAGTTTGCAAGCCGTGCTTCTGGCGCTGCAAGTCCTGCAGGCAGGCTCAAGCCATGCGCAGCGCAGTAGGGTATAGCACAGCGTAGGACAGCACAGCGCAGCATAGGGCCGTGCACAGCATTGCATATCGTAGCATAGGGGTCAGGAGGATACCGCTCCAGCATGCCTCAATGCCCTGCAAGACCCGAGTGTGCTGCGCTGTGCTGCGCTGTGCTGCGCTGTGCTGCGCTTTCTTCCTGCTCTGCTGACTCAGCAGGCCCTGCCACACGCCCTCGCTGCAGGGGTGCTGGGAGAGGTGCTGGATTCTTATGAGAAGAAAGAGGCGCTGCCTGAGGGACAGCTGGAGAGCATGAGGTGGGTCTTGCTGGGGAGGTGCTCAGGGACAGCTGGAGAGCATGAGGTGGGTCTTGCCTTGCGATTCCTGCTGCTGCAGGCAGAGCATGTGGTGGGCCCTGCCTTGCCATTCTGCTGCTGCTGGCAGAGCACGAGGTGGGCCCTGCCTTGCCATTCTGCTGCTGCTGGCAGGCAGAGCCTGGGGAGCGATCACATCACATAAGACAGTCCCATCGCCAAACCAGCTGACACCAACCCCCAGAACGAATGGGGAGGCGTGGCATCACTCCTTTGCTCTGTCCCCAGCTGAACATTGAGATGTCTGCTCCTCCTCTGCAGGGCCAACGTCGCCCTTAGCCTTTGGGGGCAGGCAGAGCGGGAGGAGGCATGGCGTCAGTTATGCTTTCTGTTCCACACTTGCTGAGCTGGGCTGCTCCTCCTCTGCAGGGCTGACATTGATTTCTGCTTTGGGGGCAGGCAGAGCGTGGAGGAGATTTACGAGGCATGTGCGCGCGCTGGGCAGTGGGGCGTCGACACAATCGGGCTCATGTGCAAGTGAGGGGGCATGGCCTGGGGGGAGGAAGCTGTTGGGGGACAGCGGGCGCAGGGATCAAACAAATCCCCCGCCGGGGGGAAAAGCAGTTCGGGGACAGCCGAGCGGGGACGCAATCGAGGGTGACATTGTGCCAGCTGTGACACCTCTGCACGGACGCAGGGCCCCCGGGGGAAACAGTTGTGGGACAGCAGGGGCAGGATCAGTCGAGAGTGCCGGTGTGCTAGCCTTGACACCTGCCCACGGGCGCAGCTCAACCTGGCCCTCTCTCTCTTGTGCCATGTGTCACGCGCCCGCCCGGCCACACGCCTGCTGTGTGCCCCTCTCTGTCACTGAGCCAAGAGGCCTGTGCTCGTCTGTGCCTTGCTCATTGCCCCACCGTACTGCCGACCGTACTGCCACCTCCTGCCTGTGCCTCTGCAGGGGCTCCCCAACCTCGCAGAAAGTTTCGTTTGAGCAGCTGAGGCGGGGTGCCGGCATGGATCTGGGTGCCTGCCTGCAAATGGAGAACCGAATGGTGGGTTTGACAACTGATCAGGGTGGGCAAGCGGATCATTGTTTGGGCCGCCCGTCGAGACATGAGACCCTTGCTGGCTCCCCGTGGACTTTTCAAAGTGCTTGATTGATTTCAATGAAGCATTGGGGTGGGCAAGTGGGCTGGCGGGCGGGCTGTCCAGCGGGGGTGCAGTGAGTGGGGTGAGGTGGGCGGAGCGCCAGGGCTCGATGGACTGCCTGGCGTGGGTGGGCTGTACGGCGGCGGTGGCGTGAGGTAGGGAAGGGCGGGCGGGCAGCGTGAGAGGCTCGTAGGCCAGCTGGGGAGAACCGAGGAGGACAGCGAAGGATGAGTGGAAGGTGGGGCGGATGGCTGTCACTGGCCGAGCATGCGGATCGCATCTTTCACGTGCTTGTAAAATGCCGTCCCACACAGCCCCAGATGTGGCGCACAGGGTATGCCTGCTGTGGACATCGCTCGCGTCCTGATCAGAGAATGTGTCTGGCCCCTACCTGCAGGTGCACCGCTGCGTGACAGATGTGGGCTCAGATTTCTACATAGGCGTGCAGGCGGCTCTCATCCACCGCACCGGCAACCCGGTTTGGGCGCCCGCAAGCCTCAAGGACGTGAGTGGGGCAGGGGGTCGTGCTTGAGAGGTTGTTCGAGTTGTGGCATGCACCTGTGGCGAACCCTGGGTGGGTGCCCGCACGCCTTCTTGAGGATGTGAACACGGGAGGTGCTCTGTGGTTGATTCTGTGGCTGAGCTGGTGGCGCGCTGGTGGTTGTTTGCGCTTTCGACTGGATGCCTGCACATAAGCAGAGGGACACGATCTGCACTGCTGTCTACCAGCGGTGCCCCTCTCGCGACCCGTTCGTGCAGCACCCCCGCTAACGGCACTCTCTTGTTTCGTGCAGGTGACGGCTGATCACGTGGCTGAGTTCTTTCGACCTCTGCCACCGGGGCAAGAACTGCAGCTGCCGGCGGTGCCGGCGGCGCCTGAGAAGGCACACTCGCGGCTATGAGCGGGCGCCCCGGCTGTGGGATGCACTGGCGCCGACGCCGGCATGCACCACACGTTCCCGGAGCTGATATAAATACCAACCCAACCATGGTAGACCACTCATGCCCATCGTGCTGTAGTTTGTAAATCTTGCTCAAAGTGGAACCCAACCTTGCATGGGTTGGAGCAACGCAGGCGGCAGCGGCGGCGCGGCCCCAGCATGCGCAGCAGCGCCTTCTTGGAGTTGCCAACAACTTCGTTCGGCGAGCGCCACACCCACAGAGCCTCCCTCCACGCAGCCCCCAGCTTGGTTCCAGCGCCTCGCACAGACTCGAAAGCCGTCTCGCGCGCCTCGTTGCACACGCCTCCCGCCCGGGCTTCCCAGTGTCTTAGCAGCCGAGAGATTCAAACGTTTTACTCGGTTGCTCAAGCCGCGGTGCACCGATCCGTCGCAGCACCCAACCCCGCCCACCACCTTGCCCCGCCTGCCCCGCCGCTGCGGCCGCCCCCGCCGCCACCGTCGCTGCGATGAGCAGCGACGGTCAGCAGTGGGATGTCAGGTACGGCGCAGCACGGCCACGTCGGGTAGTCCTAGTTTTGCGTGATTCTGGGCATGCGCGCGCAAGTGAAACGGTGCGCATTTGAACCGCATCCTCCCATCGCTGGGCCACTTGTGAACGTTTGCGGCACTGCTTCCACCACTGGCCCACCAGGCTGTCCCACCTGGAGCAGCTTCTGGACGGCCGCCTGCTGAGCCCGGCACTTGCAGCAAGCATATCGGAAGCAGCACGCGCGTGCTTGCTCGCGTTTGATATGTCCAAAGTGGGCCCTTTGGAGGATGGGCGGATGCACCAACGGCTGTCCAGGTGAGGGCCCCCGGGGGGCGCTCAAGTGGCGCCGCGCTGGGCGGGCGGGCGGGGGGCCTCGACTTGAACTCACTTGCTTTTCGCTCTTGGGGGCTAGCACTCTGATTTGCGCAAAGCGACACAGAACCCTCACAGTGGGATACTGCCAGGATTGCAAGCAGGGAGGAGGAGCATCAGCAGCTCACTCGAGCACACACACAGTGACACACACACACACTCTGAGGTTCATCTCTTTGCTTGCAGCGCGGTTGAAGTGCTAAGCAGCCAGTTGGGGCTGCTTGACGCAGAGCTAACTGCAGGCAGCGTAAGTGGCCTCCGGGGGACGGCTGCTGTGGGCGGCATCTCGACAGAGGTATGGCGTCTGGAAGCTGGCATGAAGCTAGTCTAGTCTAGTCTTTACAGCTTTACGCAAGCACCCTTTGTTAGAGGGGCCTTCAACATCAGTGGATTGACACGGTTCGTTCCTCAGAGCGGTTGAATTAAGCATGCACCCTTAATCAATCAATGAAACGGACTCATATCGCCGAGATTTCGATCGCAATTCTTTGCCGCAAGCCGTGTCGACTCATGCCGCTCGATCGCACCGCTCTTCGTTCTTCTACGTCTCGCAATGCCTGACTGACTGACTGAGAGGGGGTTACACGTCATATTCAGCACAAGCCTGTGCTGCTCAATGAATCATTCAAGCACAGAATGAATGAATGAATGAGATGAATGAATGAATGCGATGAATGAGATGCGATGAATGAGATGAATGAATGAATGAGATGCGAGCGCAAAGCATCGCAGGACGGGATGAGAGCATGCTTACCCAAGGCATGCTCGCAATGCCGGGGTTATGAAGGCTCCGAGCAACCGTGAAGGGGGCGCCACTGCCGCTCACTCGCTCAATCATCGTGTCGATTAGACGGACGATCCGACAAGTTGGACGCCGTCTTGAGTGCGGACGTTAAACGCACTTGTCGAGAGGAGTGAGATCCAGAGGTCTCCGGTTCGATCCCCTTTGGGGTCGCAACTTTGAACCCGTCGAAACCGGCATGAAGCTGAGCAGCTGCAGGACGGGTGGGTGCGGGGGCAGGATCTGTACTGCCTGTCAGCGGCCGCTGTGTCTCTGGCACTGGGCAGCGGGCGGCGCATGCTGCAGCACGCCGCGACAGCCTCCATCCACCTGCCCAGCATGTACAAGGCTCGCGGGAGCCAGGTGCAAGCGCTGGGGCGCTTCTGCAGCATTCTTGAGACATGTGGAGGTGCCGGCCTAAGCGCTATGCCACCGGCCAGGCTGCTCTCCTGGCTGGCGGCAGCAGGGAAGGCTTTCAAACGTGCGGCGGACTGCCAAGGTGGGTGGCGGTTGAGCAATGACTTGCACTCTTCATGAGAATGAGCCATCCTGGCCTCTGCAGCTCCTGCCTGCCTGTTCGCCGTCAATCGGAGAACTGTAACCGTCGCATGCATGATTTCGCCACAATTCACTTGGACCACGCCCCGCATGTGCATGCCTGCCCCTCACATGCAGCATCTGGACCGCCAGAGGCGCTGCCCTTTGACCTGCTGTATCCGGCTCTCAATTTGAGTGGCCTGCTGGCCGTCGTCTTGAACAGCAGCGTTTTCCAGCTTGGACCAGCACTGGCGGCAAACGCAGTGCAGCAGCGTCAGCTGGCAGAGGTGCTAGCTCACATGCTGGCCTTGCTGCTGAAGAAGTTTGAGACTCACCCCACCGAGGGTGCGAGCGGCAGCCTGCCAGAGGAGGACGCCAGCCGCAGCGATTTGGCACTTCAAAGGTGGCGGTTTGGGCTCCGTGCACTTGCGGCTTTGACGGCCTCAGCTCTGGAGAGTGGAGTGCATCAGATGGCGCAGGATGGCGGCGTGATGCGGCTGCTCACTCCCGTTGCATCCACGCTCAATTTTCTGCTAGGAGCCGGTCATGAGCTCAGCAACAGCCAGTGCACCGAAGGCTGCATACGTGCGCTGCACCTGGCGGCTATGGCAGCCACGTATTGAGCGCGGGACAATTTCGAGGCAGGGGTAGGGCAGGAAAGCACCGGCAGCTCCCTCACAGCACCAATGGATGCGGTCGTGGTGGAGATGGTGCCGCAAATTGCCGCGGCAATTCGGCTGTGCATCGAACCTACCGGTGGTGGCGCTCCAAGCGGGGTCTTGGTCGGCCATCTGCTGTACTACAGCGGTGCGGTCCTCAAAAGCGTGCCCCGCGCATTGGACTGCTCAAGCGGATGTGAACAGCGGTGCCGTGCAGGTGAGCGGGCAAGAGCGGGAGTGTAAAGTGCGAGTTGAGGCATGCGAGCATGAGGTGCTTGACAGTGCTTTCCCCCCAAATCTGAGCATGCTGAGGGCCAGTGCCTTGCTCACGAGTGATCTAGCCGCCTGGTACACCTCCCCGTGTTGCAGCTGACGCGTGGTTGCGGCTGTTGCCGCTGCTCAGCCGGGTGCACACTTCCTGGCGCTGCAAGGCTGAATCGGAAGATCTGCGGGGCTTGAAGGCCGAGCTACACCCGGTGGCTGCCTCAGAGCACCTGTTCAGACTGGGTGAAACCTTGTGGCGGTGGGCCGTGGCCCAACCAGCGGGCTTCCTTGTCCGCTTGGGCCCTGCTGCAGCCCTCACGGAAAATGTAGCAGCAAGCAGGGAGGCAGACGCAGCGTGGCAGCTCCACAGCACTGCCTGCCGCCTGCTGCACTGGTCGGCTGCTCAGGGGGCAGAGCACCAGCTGGCGACGCTGGATGGCTTCGCTTTTCTGCCAGGGTGCATGTCGCACACGCTGCATCTGGCATGCGAGGCTGCTGAGCACTGGACAGGTGCAGCAATAGCGGGCGGTCGTCAGGATGAGCTGGCGTCTGCACTGCGCAGGTACGTGTGCGTTGCAACGTAGCTAGCAGGCGTGCATCAGTGATTGTTTGGCCACACCCACTCTATGCGGCTGCTGCCCGCCCTAACCTGCGCTTGAAGTTGTCACCCATTCCGCTGCAGGCGCATTCAAGCCATCTGTTCCGCGCATGCCCAAGTGCTGCCGCTTTTGGAGGGCAAGCAAGGGGCGCCCCTGCTTAGTCGCGACATGCTGCAGGTTGTATCATCCGTACCTGCACCGCTGCTGACACCGGAGCTGCTCTCTACGTTTGATGCAGTCATTCGGCAGGATTGGCAGGTGCGTTTTGTTCAAAGCTTTGTATGAATGTATCACTGGGGCCATTTTACCAGACAACGTGAACAAAAGTAAACTGTGCTCTTTGTCACCTGAACAAGGGTGGCCAGGCCTCTTCTCACTCTCCTCTTTGTTTGTGTTGCGGCTCTTATGCATTCTCGATTGTGTGCCCGGCCGGGAACCGCCAGCTCTTTTGAGACGTACTCGGTGTTAATCAAAATGGAAGTGCAGAACTTGTCGACCTGCACATGACTTGAAGTCCCCCATTGTTTCCTTGCAGCAAGCCGCGTCAAGTGGGGCTGAGCTGTGCGTCCGCCTGGACTGTGTGCTGGCCATATCCTACCTCTGGCCTCCCTTGACTGCCCTGCTGTTCAGCAGCGGCCTGCTCCTGCACGGACTGCACCTGGCCACCCAGCCAGGCTTGCTGTCAACGCAGCAGGTGCGTTCTCTTTGGTATGGCAATGCAATAGGTTGCCGTGAGCGCTCCTTCACTGCCGCATCGTTTGTTGGGCCACTGCCAGTGTTTACCTTGGACCGCGCCTTTGCTTCCATTTACACCGTGACCCATTTCGACAGTTGAGCAGTGCTCGAGGCCTGGCTGTGTTGCGGCCTACGGCTCACCGCTCCTGTCCTGCCCCATGCCTGCAGGCTAAGGAATTGGTGGGCGGCATCTTCCATACATGCCACAAGTTGTCAGCGATTGGCAGCTCAGAGCTGGACAAGTGCCACCAAAGATTCTCAGCTCGTGCCAGCGGTAGCAGCCTGCCCGTCACCACCATCAGCGTATCAGCCCTCACGTCTGCCATGGTTCCGCTGCGGGCGGCACTTCAGCGCTGCGGACAGCAAGGCGGTGGGGCGGCGGCGCCTGCTGCCCTGACACTCCTGCATCACTACCAAAGCACCATCATCCCTGCCGCCGCCCAGCTGGCAGTGGCGTTGCAGTCTTGGTGGGCGGAGCCCGAGCAGCAGGCGGCAGCTCGGCTGGAGGCGGCGCAGGCAGCCAGTACCCGCAGCTGCGCCTACCTGTGCTGCGCAAACCTGGAAGCCAGCGGCGGCCCTGCCGCGGGCCCGGGTCAGGGCACCAAGCGCTGCAGTAACTGCCGGTCTGTGTGGTACTGCGGCACTGCCTGCTCGCACGCTGACTGGAGGGCGGGGCACCGGCGGGTGTGCAAGGCACTGGCGGCGGCGCGGCAGGCAGCTGCCTGACTGAAGTAGCGTGGATTGACGATGACCAGCCGCGCACCTAGCACCCGCAGCAGAATTCCCTTGCCATGTGTGCTTAGTCCCTCTCAGTGCCTAGTGTACTTTGTTCCCTCGATTGCATGCTCAGCTTGTGTCCACAAGTGCATGCATGTCTCACATAAAGCTCGTGCCAGCATCATGCCTCTCTCTACATAGCGAGGCTCACCCATACACACACAATGTCATGTCATGGCCACGCCGACGCTGCCCCAGATTGTCGTTTTTTTTTGACAGTTCTTTTGCTTTTTTGTGTGCGTCTGCCTTGCTCCCCTGATCAACTTGAATCGCGGGGCACGCTTGTGCGCCAGAGCTCTGCAACCTCGGCCTCATCAATGCCCGCTGCCTGCCAGCTGTCCCGTGCCGCCCACTCTTCAAAGTACCTATCCAGCCGGGGGTACGGCCCTCCTGCACACAAGCACAAGGCGTGGCAGCGTGAGCGCCTTTTACTTTTTGCCTCTCGCTACAGGCTGCCAAGGCCAACCGGCACTTCACAGGGGGGCTGAATGTCTATTGAACTACCAGCTGCAGACCTCAAACCTAGCATGCCAAGGAATGAACCTGCCGCTGCCAGCAGTGCTCACCCAGCGTGCTCGCCCGCCTCAGGTTGGTAGCGGTGAAGACGTGCACCAGCTGTACGACCAGGTAGCAGTCTGCAGGCAGTAGCCAGCAAGAGCAGGCAGGCATGTGGGAGCGCTGAACACAGTTCTCCGATAGTTGATGAGTCAAAGAGTCAATCAGTCAACGAGTCATTGAGTCAACGAGTCAATTGAGTCGATGCTCCCACAGAAGCTCAATCCAGGCAGACGCAGTGGGGTGTACAAGAGTGGCTACGCCCCACAGGCGCCTCTGTGTTTGAGCTGGCAACCCGGCGTGCCGCATGGGCATGTAGCAGCGGGGCACTGCACGCATGTGCACGACTCACCTGTGGCGTTGGGGTCGTCTCCCCCTACATACGCCATCTCGTGCTCTGCCAGCCAATCGTCCACGGCCCACAGAGTGGCCTGCAGCCCGGATGAGGAGGCAGCCTGATAGGGTTAGAAGGGGTTGGAGAAAAAAAAACCCTAAACCCTTAACCCTTAAAACCCGACATGCGTCCTGCTTGGCTGCTCTTGAAGCCGCACATGCAGGCAGGAGACAGGTGCCCCAGCCAGAGGTGTGCATGGCGGCATGTAACACATGCATCGTGGCTTCTCATCAAGCTTGAAATTGGGGAGCCAGCGGAGCAGACAGCAGTGGCGACAAGGCAGGAAGCATTTCAGCAGGAAGGCAGGAAGCAGTTCAGGCGTGCTTCAATGATCTTGGCTTCGCAAAAAACTGTCCCATGAGACCTTACTGGCTCCCCCTGGACTCGAAACATTTTTTTGATTGAAATCAGAAAGCAATGGGCGCGCCGCCCCACCTTGAGCTGGGCTTGAGCATCAGCCGCCTCTGCCTCGTCTGTGGCACTCAGCAGGCAGCTCAGCGTGCCCAGCAGGACGCTCTCTGAGAGATGCTGGGATGCCATGTCATCGAGGACCACCTCCCCGCCGGACAGCCGCTCCTGGGGCCTACAAAACGGGTGTGAGCAGGTGGTGGGCCGGGCAGGCGATTTGTGATGAGGGCCAACCTCGAATTCGAAACAGGCTAGGCGGGCAGGGCAGTTGCGATGCCCGCCTGCGATGCCGCGATGCCTGCCGTGCTACGTAGCTATAGCTACTAACTTCCTGCGTGACGCACACACACACACGCTGCCGCTCCTGCCAGTCCGGTTGCTTCACTTGGCAAGGCAGGGTTTAAGAACATGGCTGAGCTCACCTGCCGAGGTCGGGGCCGCCCGGAAAGCGCTGCTCACAAAACTCCCAGATGGCTGGGGCGCCGCAGAAGCAGCGCCCGCTGGCCGCGTCGCGCGCTACCGGCAGGGCAGCTGCGCCTCCCGGGCTGGCCTGCAGCCCCAATGCCAGCGGCAGTGAGGCAGGGCACAGCACCTTGAGTTCCATAACAGGGTGGGTGGCGGGAAAGGCACACGCCCCCTCCAAAGAATATAGAAGCAGTGTCCTGGACCAGTAATCCCACATGCCGAATAAAGTAGCTGCCCGGAAGGCGGGCGGGCACAATGCATGCCGCCGGCCACCTCACCTCCTCCAGCCAGCCCTCGCTGCTGCCAGCCTCGTCTGCTTGCTGGGTCATCAATTTGACAGGTACACCCTTCTCTCTCAAGTAGAGCAGCGTGCCGCGTGTCGTGGCATGCAGGGCCTGCAGGGCCAGCTGGCATGGGACGCCTCATGTTGGTCATACCAGCGGACACCCTAGCACCCCCCAAGGCATGGCTTCCCTCCCGCCCTGCGCTGCATCTTAAACAACACACCTGGGCCTCGCCGCCTCGGCCGCCCGCAACGAAGAGCTCCAGCTGCGGTCCCGGCGTCTCGGCTGCTGCGTTCTCAGCACTGGCAACCGCACCAGAGCGTGTCGAGGCAGGCAGAGCGGCTTGCCGGGGGGCCCGTGCGCGGGCAGCGGGCAGCCAGCCGGCAAGCTTTGATGACAGGCCTTTCAGGGTTTGCATGTCGCCGCCGTGTAAAGTAGCAGAGATGAAAGGACGACGGTGCGTGCAAGCCATTGAGATGGAGGGCAAAAGGGGCCCGTTGGCGCCATGCTGCGCCAGCGCGCGAAGCGGCGCCACCTCAAGGTATCTGGTACCATGCCAGGACCGCCCTCTCGCCACTCATTCTGGGGCAGCCAGCTTCCTGACAGGTTCGTTTGGTAGCTGGTGACACGGGTGTAATCAAGTGTGAGCCAAGGCGCAGGTGTAAGCAGGTGTGAGCAAAGGCGCTGGGCATGCCGCCCCACAGCGCAGCAGTGAAGCTGCCGGTCACAGCACAGCAATAAAGCTGCCGGTCACAGCACAGCAATGAAGCTGCCGGTCACAGCACAGCAATGAAGCTGCCGCCCGTACAGCACAACAGCGAAGCTGCCGGTCACAGCTGCGCCCCTGCTGCCTGCTCTGGGTGAACCCGGCAGCCAGCACCAAGGCGGCAGCGGTGCTGTTGGGTGCAGCGCTGCACCTTGAGCAACTCCCAGCCTTGCTCTGCCTTGCACCCTTTGACTCGCGGGGTGTGACAACCTTACATGTGCACACGTACACTAGTACATGTGCCGGTCATGGGTTAACAGGCTACCAAGACACGCCTACCGCCCTTGCCGTGTCATGAACACGAGGGCGGCCGCACAGGCCAGCAGCACTAGCACATCTGGGCGCCCCAGCAGCACATCTGGCCGGCGCAGCTCCAGTGCTGCCAGCACCGCGACGCCCAACGGCTCAAGCAAGAACACAGGCAGCGCCGCCACTGCACTGCCGGGGTTCAAGTGTGCAGCCAGCTGTGATGCACCGCCAACGCAGCGCCCGCCTGCACCCGCAGCCGCCTGCTCTCCCTCGCTACCTGGCCCGCACAGCACCCGAAGGCTGCCGGCTGTTGGATGGCCTGCGGCAGCCCAGGCAGCCTCCATTCGCTCCAAGGCATGTCGCAAGGCTTGCTTGCGGCGCAGGCGGAAGCGCACCAGCTCCCCCTGCTTCCAGCTTCCCGCCAGCTTCCCGCCCGCCAGCAGCTGCTCGTCCTGCTGCTCTGTCGTGGGCAGGCTGGAAAGCAGGCCAGCCAGGCGGCCATATTCTGTGAGGAGCTGCAGGTCTGCCAGCCAGCCGCCGGCGGAAGTCGGCACTGCAGTGTCACGGGCAGTGAGGCGGGCAGTGGGCGGGGCAGGGAGCGGGCGGTGAAGCGGGCAGTGTGTGGGGCAGTGTGCGAGGCAGCCAGCAGACGGAGAGAGGGCAGGGAGCGAGGCAGTGAGCGGGGCAGCCAGCGGGCAGCGAGAGGTCAGTGAGCGAGGCAGTGAGTGTGGCAGCGAGAGGGCAGTGAGCGAGGCAGGGAGCAGGGCACGTCGCGGCAGCGAGAGGGGCAGTGGGCGGGGCAGCAAGCGGGGCAGAGGGCAGGCCAGGCTGGGTCGTCATCAGTGACGCCTTTGGAAGCATTGCACATCGTGCCTGCCCATCTCCCTGCATGGCCTGCCCCACCTGTCACCCGCTCAGTGATCTCACCGTAAAGATCGTCGTTTGCATCGGTCCCCCACCAAGGGTTGGAAGCGCTATAGGTAGGAAGATCAAGGGCACAGAGGAGGGGAGGGCTGTGCGCCTGCAGAGGCGGGCAAGGGCAGAGTGGGCAGGCAGGAGAGCGCGTTATGTGTCTGTTGGGGGGCCTTGTGGTGCATGTCTCGTCAACCTCGCAGCAGCTGGGTCGTCTTGAAGTGGAATCCCCTTTCAGGTCACGTGAACAGCTGTAACGATTGGACTCGGCTAGACTAGGAGAGCACATGATGTGTCAGTCGGTTGCGGGATCATGATGATGGAGGCGTCACAAGGCTGACAGGGGGTTGGTTGCATGGGAAGGCTTCACCACCCAAGCCGCTTCACCTGAGGCCTTCCCACCCAGGGTGATCAGCTGCAGCGGCACACAGGCAGGCTGATCAACGAGGTAGCAAGTCAGGGGCGCCAAGCTGCCAGCACAGAGATGCCAACAAGCCACTTGCCTTGGGGAGGTAGCCATAGAGGAAGAGGGCGGCGTCATCGCGGTGCAGTATGCCCGACTTGTACCGCAGCACAAGCTCCTCTCCCTGACCTATGGGCCGTACCGCCTTAAGCAGCACAGCCTTGCCTCCGGCTTCACCTGTGCAGCGGGCATGATGGGTTGTTTCAGGCGGGGATCTTAATAGAAAACAGGACATCAAAGATGTTTCAATGGTAAATATGCCGAACTTTGTGCAGCAGGCAGGATGGGTTGTCTAGGGTTGGGACCGCGTGCCAGGCATGCTGTGCCAAGGGCGGGCGGGCGGGCGGGCATTTTGCAATGGAAGCAGGGCCTGGGAGACCCGAGTTGTGGTGTCGGGATCACAGCTGGCCTTTGCATCACCGCTGCCTCAACTCCCATGTCCCCAAGCACATCCAGCGGCTGACTGGCGCATGCCCTTGCCTGTGCCTGCTCGCCTCCCCAGTGCCCTGCCTGAGCAAGTGTCATGCACGATGATCATCTGATCTGATCTTGCAGGCATGTTGGCTTCAAACTCACCCTTGATATCAGCATTGTCCTCCTCCCGGTGGTTCAACATGTCTACTGCCGGCACCAGGCGGCGGGCGTCCACCAAGCTTGCAAAGCTGCGGGTGCGCAGCTGCAGGGTGGGGGGGCGGGGATAACAATGCCTGGTCAGTGGCGTCACCCCAGCACTCCAAAGCCTTGGGAGCATTTGGTCGAGGGGAAACCTGCCGTTTGCGATACACGCGGCTGGTAGGGTGTGCGTCAAGCGGCGCACATGCACAGCACTGCCAGGAGTGCTGTTCTGGCAGAGGCGGGTGCGTCAAGCGGCGCATATGCACGGTGCTGCCAGGAGTGCTGTTATGGCAGAGGCGGCTGGCAGGGGGTGCGTCAAGCGACACACATGCACAGCGATGCCGGGAGTGCCGTCCCAGGCCCCTCACCAGTGCCGTCATGTGGTGCAGCTGCTGCAGGGTCAGCCAGGGTGGCACTACTGTCTGCTTGTCCAAGGCAGCCGTGACCTCTTGCTGCTGATTCATAACCAGCCTCTCCTGCGGGGATGCAGGGAAAGATGGCAATGGGTTGGCAGGGGCAGCAGGCACAGCGGTGGGCTTCTTCAAACGGCGGCAGCAGGACCAGCGGCGAGGCGGTGGCGCAGCAGCAGCAGGCTCAGCAGTGGGGGGATAGCCGCAGCGGCAGCAGGCTCAGCGGTAGGGTGGTGGCTGCAGCAGCGGCAGCGGCAGCGATGGTGGTTTTGGCAGCGGCGGCAGCAGGCACAGTGGGTCAGCCGTGGTAGCCGCAGCGGCAGCAGGCTCAGCGGTAGGGTGGTGGCTGCAGCAGCGGCAGCGGCAGCGATGGTGGTTTTGGCAGCGGCGGCAGCAGGCACAGTGGGTCAGCCGTGGTAGCCGCAGCGGCAGCAGGCACTGCAGTGGGGGGATAGCGGCAGCGGCAGCAGGATCAGCGGTGGGCTTTTGGCAGCACCGGCAGCAGGCACAGTGGTACGGCCGTGGTAGCGACTGTAGTAGACAGAGCAGCAAGGCGGTGGGCACAGCGGCAGCAGCACTGCGGTGGGGCAATGGCAGCAGCGGCAGCAGGCACGGCAGTGGGTCTTGAAGCAGGTGCGTCACAGCATGCCCATGCCCCAAGACCCTGTGTGCCTCCCACTCACAAGCTCTGGCATTTGAAGCTCCGACAGCTCTTCTGGCGACAGGCTGGAAAGTGCCAGCATGCCGTCCAGGCCAGGCATGGAGCTCAGGAAAGCAGAGAAGATCTGGTTGACCCCCGCGTCCATTTGAATCTGAGTGAGCAAGTTGATAGCCTCCTCAGGCAGGGAGCCCGGCCCCACGGCCAGGGTGCCGTTAATGGGCAGCCGGGCAATCACATCGCCCGGAGCAAAGGCGCGCGCCGCCAAAGCGCCCCGCTCGCAGCTGCTGCATGTCTTGCCTATGGTGAAGTGCACCTGCGGCAGGGAGATGTTTGATAGTGTGAAACTCGGCTTAGCCCGACATGCTCCTTGGGAGCCAGCTGATGCAGCGGGCCACACGCAGCGGTGCCGCCACCCGCGGCAGTGGCGCCGCCGGAAACCCACCAACTTGCCTGTCCGCCGTGCTGCTCAATCTCGTGGATCACATCGAGTTCCGGGCTGCCCAGAGCAGAGCTGCAAGCGAGCAGAGCCAGGCAGGCGGCCCACAGGTGGCGCATGTCACCGTGGTAGCACTACCACTCGGCGACGGCACTTGCTTGGTGGCCGGCTCTCGTCGGATGCGGTTGATATCAGAGCAAATGTTGACAAAAATCGTGTTTACACAGCTAAATTTGGATGAGGTGCACTTGGATGAGCCGTCATGATGGGCGCTGGGCGCAGCAGGCAGCCCATTTGAAGGGTGGGAGCTTCTCGAGTCGGATGGGTCTCGAATGGCCCTTGCCAGGAAAATCAGGAAGACAAGCCAAGGAGAACAACATGTCAACTGCATATAGTTGGTGCAGCGCCCCGCCCCGCCGCCAGAGTCGGCCACTGCCGCCCGCCGAGCGTTTCGCCACATGCACAGCCCTGCCAGTGGGCAGCATCGGGAGCTGTGGGTAGCCTGCAGGGTCGGGTGCCAGATGGCATGCCGTTGCACTCCGGGCCAAAGGCTCTATCATGAGACAGGGCATGACCTTCGGTGACCCTACGGTGTTGGAGCAGCGCTCCTTGAGCCTGGGTGCTGGGCTCTCGTCAGTAATTAATTGGGAGGTAATGTCAACATTCGAATACTGCTCTGTGCTGGAATGACACTTGGTGCAGCAGTGCTGATATTTTGGCAAAGCCCTGGCAGCGGTGGCGTCGAGACCGAAGCGGTGGCGAACGTGCCGTGTGAAATTGGGCGACAGCCGGGCTGACGGGAGCGGGGTTGGGCTGTCATTTTTTAAACGTGTCTGCATGGTAGGTCGAGCACCTATCCGTGCACTGCTAGGAGACACGCTCCCCAAAAAGCGGCAGGACAGCTGGCGGCGAGCGGTGGCGGTGGCCCTGGGCGTGACTCTAGCGTCCTTTACCGCCCCCAAGGTTTCGTTGTCTTTGCAGCTCGCACGAAACGCAAGTTGGGCATTCTCCAGGACGCTGGGGAGGCAGGGGCGGCCAGCAAGCTACCGGTATGCCCCAAACAGGCGTCGTGGACGAGCTACACCGTCGCGGCTTTGTCGTGCCTGACAACGGGCAAGGAATGGACGTGGCTATAAGCCTGATGACTATGGGCTTTGAGGCAGAGAGTGAGTGTTGCGCTTTGCTGACCGGCCCGCTTCGCACCCCTTTTAGCGCAAAGTAGCGGTCAGTGATCCGCGGGGATGCCGTGTCGGCACGGGGCGCTCGTCGCAACCACCCAGCCAGTTGCAAGCCCTGCCGCCGCTGCCTTTGTGGGTGCTGCCGCCGACGGAGCCGCCGCTCACCGACCGCTGTGACCCCCACTCCTTGTGTAGTTGGCGCTGTCACCGGGAAGGATGGGGCGGACAGCATCATCCACTGCCCCACGCTGCGGGATGAGCTGGAGCCCAGGTGCGGTGACGGCAGCTGGTGGCGCACCCTCTGAACACCCAACTGGCGGGGACGGAGGCAATCTGGCGCTGTGTGTTCAACGCCGGCCAGATTGATTTTCTCTGGTGGTTCCGCTGGCGTTTGGGAGAGTTCCACACGCTGTGCGTTATGTATGCTACACAGGCGCTGCCCATGTGCACCCCATCGCCATGCCTCACCCACCTCGCCGCCGTCTGCGCGCATCCTTATGCCTCCCCAGCAGAGAGTCCCCCTTTGTGTCGCACAACTACTTTGGCGGCGGCTTCGGTGAGTGGTGCTGCAGCTGCAGAGGCCTGCAAGTGGGTGCTGCTGAGCAGCAGCCACAGTTGGCTGTGCAGACGGACATGCCTCACGCATAGCTTCCGCTTGGCCTCGCCACATGCCGCCCCGTCCCGCCCTGCCCCCGCCCCGCCCTGCTGCACTGTTTTTCAAGCCCCAACACCCTGCCTGACTCTGCCTGCCTGCAGTATCGGACGAAGACCGGGTGTGCCTGCAGTCCATCAAGTTTGCCAACGCGCGGTCGGCGGGCAGCCGCAGCCAGAACAACTTGGCGGTCATGCCGGTGCTCCCGCCCGGCCAGCACATCACCGAGGACACGCCGCCGCTGGAGGGCTACCTGCACCTGCCAGACCACGCCATGCGCTCGGGGCCTCGGGAGGTGCGCAGGCCACGTGCTGCGGGGAGCTTGCTGCTGAGCTGGAAGTGCCGGCAGCGTGTGGGGCGGAGGGAAGCGGATGCCTGCTGGGAAGATGCAGGGAGGCTGTGTGCTGCACTTCAGTCCCATCGCCCACCACAACCCACCACCCACACATTACCTTGAAGACGGCTCTGCTGTGTTGTCATGCAGTTCGGCCACTCCGCGCTGCCCATTGTCCCTCTGAAAATTGCACATGCATGCGTGCATGCCAAGCCTGGGCTTCCACCCGATCCAATGCCCACCCCCTCTTTTTCGGCCCAATCGTGTGCCTGCAGACCATCTACCACAACCCCAAGGACACAAACATCGCCATCTGCACCGTGGGCGGCATCTGCCCCGGCCTCAACGACGTTGTGCGCGGCCTGGTGCACAAGGTGTGTCTGGGGCAGCAGTGGTGGGCGGGTGGGTGGGCACGGGCAGGAGCTATATACATGGCATGTGTTCAGCATTTGATGCACCAACAGCTGTTTTGGGGTGAGGGAACCGAAGTTGAACACCTGCCACGCGTGCATCTGCTCAATTTGTTGGTCTTGGCAAAGCCGCCCAGCACTCAGCTCCCTCCCTGCACCCCCTCATGCGCTGCGCCCACCAGGCGCTGGACTATGGGACGCCTGAGGGCAACATCCTGGGGATCCGGTACGGCTTCCGGGGATTCTACGACCGGGCGCACAAGCCGGTCACGCTGACGCGGCGGTGAGGGGTGGGGCAGGAAACGGGCGGAGGGGCTGAGCGGGGCGTGCTCTGCTGCACACTGCCTGCTGGGGCCAGTGCCCTGCTGCCTCCCATGTGTGGGTTGCACCTGTGTGTGCAGCGCCCCTGCGCTGCCCAGCCCTGCCTCCGACCCTCCCGCTCTGCCTGCTGTGCTTTGCAGCATGGTGGAGGAGATCCACTTGGAGGGGGGCACCATCCTGGGAACCAGCCGCGCGCTACCCAACGTGCATGAGATTGTCAAGCGGCTGGGTGAGGCCGCGCTGCTGTGCTTCGCTTTGCTGAGCTGTGCAGTGCTGTACTGTGCTGTGCGCTCTCTATGCTCTGCTCAAGGTTGAGCTTGGCAGATGAAATGCCCATGCTCGAATCAGGAGCGCCAACAAAACGTGGAGTGTTGTGTTCGTGAGCAGGGTGGGTGATGATGGCTCATTCTCCCATGGACTGCCTGCAGACCTTTGGAAGATTGACGTCCTGTTTGTGATCGGCGGCCGCGGTGGCAACGCAGCAGCAGAGGCCATCAACAGCGAGTGCCGCGCCAAGACGGTGCCCTGCCAGGTCGTGGCAATACCCAAGTCGATTGACAACGACCTGCTGCTGGTAGGCAATGCACCTGCTGCTGGCTGGCTCCCAGTGCATGCCGTGCTCGTGGTGTTTGCGGGGACAACGCTGTGATGCAAGTGTTTGCTGTTGCTGCAGAGGCTGAGGCAGCAGAGCTGGCAGCTGCGCCTGCTGTGCCTGCTGGGGTGCCTCTCTGAATCTGGGTCCAAAGTTGGCGCACTGCATGCGTCTGCAAGCAGATGGCACACAACTCAGAGGATGCTGGGGGGGGGCACACACACGTGCCCCCACCTCGGCCATCCTGCCTCTGCTCCCTACCCTGCAGATCGACAAAACTTTTGGTTTTGAGACGGCTGTGGAGGAGGCGCAGAAAGCGATCCTGGCAGCCAAGGTGGGGCGCCTTTGCGCCTTGAACTGGGGCTGTGCATTTTGCCACTGCTTGGCGCGGAAGGCAGCACTGCTTGGTTTGATGGGCATTTGGGGGAGCACTATGTGGGCCGCCCAATGTGCCAAGCCTGGGCACCTGTTGGCATGTTCACGTGCCCATCCCTTTGCAGCCGAAGTCTTGAACCCCCCCTGTCCCAGTACGGTCTTTACCTGCGCTGCCCTGTCCTGCCCTGCCCTATCTTTACCTGCGCTGCCCTGCCCTGCCCTGCCCTATCTTTAATTGCCCTGCCCTGCCCTGCCCTACCCTGCCCTGCCCTATCTTCAACTGCGCTGCATTGCCCTGCCATGCCATGCCCTGCCCCTGCCCTGCCCTTGCAGGTGGAGGCCAGCAGCGCATTCCGCGGCATCGGCATCGTCAAGCTGATGGGACGACAGTCCGGCTTCATCACAGTGTCGGTGCGTGCTCGCTTGGGAGGCAGAGGGTGTATTTGGTGCAGCAGGGTGAGCACTGGGTGAGCTCAGGGTGCATGTGGCAGCAGTGTATGGGAGTGTGAGACAGGCAAGCTGGTGGCCAGCTGACGTGGCGTGCCTGCAACCATATCGCTGCCACATCGCACCACTGCTACCCCCGCCGCCGACCGCTGCCTCACCCCTCCACACATGGGCTGCCTGGCCTTTATGCATCCTTCCTCCCTTCTTGGTACTCCGTGCATCTGCCAACACAGATGAAGGTTCCCTCTGCAGCACACCACGGGGCCTGATCAGAGCCGCAAGATAGCACCTACGCAGCTGCTGTATTCAGTTCGGTTCGATGCGACTTCTTATGTGCTTCCCGCCAGCACTGCAGGCTGCCCTGGCATCCGGCATTGTGGATGCTGTGCTGATCCCGGAGGTGCAGTTCACACTGGAGGGGGAGCACGGGCTGTTTGCCTACCTGGAGGGGATCATGGAGGAGAAGGGGCATTGCGTGGTGTGCGTGGCCCAGGGCGCGGGGCAGGTGCGCAGGGGTGCAGGCAGCAGGGATTGCACTTTGAAGAGGGAGAAGGGGGCGGGACGCTGCATGTTGTGTGTGCGCGGGGCAGGTGCGCAGGGGCGGAGGCAGCAGGGAGGGTGCACGTTCGAATCTGGGACAGGGTAAGGGGCACTGCGTGGTGTGCGTGGCCCAGGGCTCTTTTGCTCGCCCTTGACTCACGGGTCCTGCCTGCCTGGAAGAGGGACTGCCTGCCAGGCGCAAAAATCAGCATCTGATTTCCCCCTGCTCCCGCTCATCCTGCACCCACGAGCCCGCCTGCGCCGCAGGAACTGATTGATTGCCAGGTGGCAAAGACGGACATCGTGGGGCGGCCCAAGCTCAAGGACGTGGGCATCTGGCTCAAGCGTAAGTCTTGGGGGCCACATTGCCTGGACATAAAGCGGGTTGGCTGGCTACATCCAAGGGCGTCACACGAGCAATTGGCCCCCTCAGCACAGAGTCATGTTTGTCTGGGGCAATCCTGGGCAGGAGATGGGCAGGGTGAGGGTCCCGCCGTGCCTGGGCCGGTCGCGCCCCTCGCCCCTGACCCCACACGCTGAGGCAGCACCCTGGCCGACTGCGCTCCCTTTCAACGCCCATGATCCCCCGCCCCCCTCCTCCCGCCCGCTCCTGCAGGCAAGTTCAAGGAGCACTTCAGCAATGCAGACATCAAGTACATTGAGCCCACCACCATGATACGGTGGGTGCCAGTATGCCAGCAAGCGCCTGTGTGGGGAGCCGTGAGTGGTGGTGCCTGTGTGGGGATCCATTATTGGACGGGCGCCTTTGTGAGGCACCCTGCGCATCGATGGCTTTGAATTGGAGGTGTGCACGAGGCAGGTGATGAACGCACCGCCGTTAAGGGTCGCACCAATGGGGGAGCAGAGCGGGGGGCGAGTGTGATGAGGAGGTGCGGGTGCCTGTTGTTTTTTGCGCACCCAGGGGCTCAAGATGGGCCGAGTAGCACAGCCGGCGAGGGAGGGGTCCAGCGAGCCCAGGAGCTCATGCTGGGCCGTGTTCCAACCAATGAATCAATAACTTTTCAAGTCTAGCCTGCCCCGGCATCGCTGGCCAGCAAAGCTCTCATGGGACAGGGTGGGGGATGAGTGTATCAGAATGTAGTTTGCGGAATGTATTGCTGCATGGGGCATGGCAGGTTGCAGCGGCTGCCCGCCTGATGGGTGGGGTGGCACGCAATTTGTGACCGCCTGTCATTGACCATGAGCCTCCTCTCACTCTAACCGCTGCCACCCCTGCCCCACCCAACCCTGCAGCTCTATCCCTACCACTGCCAGCGACCGTGTGTACTGCAAGGTGCGCTGCAGTACAGGCAGGGCAGGGCAGGGCAGGCCGACAGTGCAGGGCAGACCTCCTGTTTTGGGTGCCGCCCCCTTGCTGCTGCTGCCTGCTGCCAGGGCTTGAGGTTTGCGGTGAAAGTCGTTGCCTTGGGGGGGCGCTGTACCGCTGCAACCTGTCGCCAGCTTGCTGTGCCAGCTTGCCTGCCCGCTGGGCGCCACCCGTTGCCTGCCTGCAGATGCTGGCGCACGGCGCAGTGCACGCCGCGTTTGCAGGCTTCACTGGGATCACCGTAGGCCTTGTCAACACGCATGTGAGTGGGTGCGAGTGTTTGACGTAAGGATTTGTGCTGCCAGTCCCACTCGTCGGCTGCCACGTGTGCTGCTGCCTGTACTGCTTGGCTATGTGCATGTGCGCTAGCGTGCCCTGGTGCCGAGACTGGTGCTTTGTTGGGCAGGCTTGCACTCCGCCCATTTTGACTCACCCCTTCGCCTGCCCTCGTCCCGTCTGGGCGCTGGATTTGGTGCAGTACTGCTACCTGCCCATCCCGCTCATCATCCAGGCGCCCCGACGGGTGGATCCCAATGGTGAGCTTTGGAACCGTCTCCGCAGCAGCATCGGGCAGCCCAACTTTGAGTGACCGGGCGACCGGGCGGCCTCCAGCTGCCTCCGGATGCACCTGGTATAGGCCGCCCAGCCGCACGTGCAATCGTTAGACCACTACCTTGGAATGCTGCAAAAGCGCAGCTCGCCGACGTCACTTGTGCCCACCACACCACCAGCATTGAATTCCCTTCTACCCTTTACCGTCTTTGCTCTCAATTTGGATTCTTTTCTGTGTGTGTAGTGCGCCCCGCTATAGCTCCCACCCTTTCTTGACATGCTGGCTCACCCCCTCTTTGAGCAACGCCATGCCACAATTTGCCTCCCGATCCTCATTCCTTTGGGATCCACCGCTGCTGAGGCAGGTCGCCGCACCTACTGTTCCTGCTGGCTGCCCATTTGTGACTGCCTCGTGCCTGGTTCTCATCATGCTGCTTGTATGTGCTGCAGCTACAGATATAAGTAACGAATCTGTAAGGCTTGGCCAGCGAGCTAGCAACACACCATAAACCCCCGCTCTGGTCAGTGACATGCTTTGAACGTGTGCTGGATGACGCAATCCGCCGCTGCCTCTGCGGCCGCGTGTGCCGCGGCCTGCATCCGCCGCTGTGTCTTCTCTGCTCTCGCCCGCTCCTGCTCTGCTCTCAGTGCCGCTGCCTTCATCCCATCCGGCAATGTGAGCCGTTGCTGGATCTGCAGGCCATTGGCTGTGCTGTGAACCAGCGGCCGCAACACACCCTGGAGGGCATGGGCAATCAGCAGCTCTGACACGCCCTCTTTAGAGAAA
The DNA here is from genome assembly GCA_002896455.3 of Chlorella sp. ArM0029B. NCBI lineage: Eukaryota > Viridiplantae > Chlorophyta > Trebouxiophyceae > Chlorellales > Chlorellaceae > Chlorella > Chlorella sp. ArM0029B. The sequence continues at coordinate 2,493,531 of JTEE01000026.1, forward strand.
GGGTCGGGGTGCAGCTTGCGCTGGAAGTCGTTCAATGCCTCCTCCCCAGGCAGCACCAGATTGATATGCCTCGGATTGACTGCATGGCTGCCAGACCCGGCACCCACAAGGCCGCGCAGTTGCATCCAGCACATTGCATGAAAACCTTTCAACCTGCTCCACATTCTGAGAGTGGCACTGTGCGCCAAGCTCCGGAACCCCACCGTCCCGGTGATCACCTGAGTGCTGCAGGGCCGCCGCTGCAGCATTTGGCAGCCACCAGCAGTGTCTCAAGGCGGTTGCTGAAGCGCCAGCCGCGTGTGCCTGCTTTTGCAAAGTTCTGGCAGATGTTGAGGAGGAAGTCAAAGCTGACAGTTCGGTGAAAGGAGCCTGCGCAGCGGGGAGCTGGACTCATTGGCCACGCAATGTATGGCACATTTAGCCAGCCGCGCCTCGCCCGTCCCACCCCGGGGGCCCCCAGGCCGTCCCGCACCTCGGAACGCCCGGTGTACTCTTCATCCCCGCCAGCCTCTCCGCCGTCCTCTGCCCCCTCTGCCACTGCATCTGCCCACACGGCCTGGCCCTCTGCTTCAGTCCCCTGTGCCAATGCTGCAGCTGCATCATTCAGGCAGCTCGCCCTCAGCTCCGCCTGCAAGTCGGCGTCTGCCTCGGCTGCCGTGCGCGGCACAGGCGCCAGGGCGCCCGGTGCATCCGCGGATCGCCGGACCCCCCAGCAGCACCCTCCGAGCGTGGCGGAGGTTCTTGCAGAAGCATGCGCAGCCGCTTGCTGCCTTCCTGTGTGGCGGCAGCATCCACCGGCAGCAGCGGTTGGCCCGTGCGGCCCCGTGTGCCTGCCGCTGGCGCGGCGCCGGTGGTGTTGCCGATCATGCCCTCTGGCGGCACTGCCGGTTCCCACCGTGGCCTCACAACACCTTCCTGACCTGCCCATTCCGGCAGGTAGGCGGCAGCAGGCACCCTGCTGCGCGTGGCTGCTGCTGGCGGCCCTGCCGCCGCCAGGGCGGCGGCAGCCCGCGCAAGGCGGTTGTGCTCCTGATAGTGCCTCTGGCACAGATCCGGCGCCTCAGGTGCTGCCAATATGTCGTAGCGGAGCGATGTGGGGCGCGGGTACCATCGAGGCCTTTTGCCACGAGATGCCGTGCGCACTGATGGCCCGCCATGTCGGGGCCTCGCCTTGAAAGGGCTCAGAAGACCTGTCCAGAGTCAGAGGTGTTGATCACAGATGAAACAAGGGCGAAATCATCATGTCACGGCGGAAATGTAGGGGCTGACCTGGGAGTCCCAGGGCCCCCACCTGGCCCCCACTGGTATGAACCGCATCTTTGACAGATTGACCCCCCGTCCGCTACCCATCCCCGTGTGGATCCATACTGTGTTTGCACTAGTACCAGTGAAAGCCAGTGAGTGTCAGTGTGAGGCACCGGTTGCGGCGCCCTTGCGCCGCCAGGTGCAGCTTTCCAGCGCTGCCGTTTGCACAGGGCCGCTCCCCAGGCGTGCACGGGACAGGTGCATCTGCTTCCTGTCTGCTTGTTATCGCATTGGATCACGCTACCTGCATGTTGCTCCTGCCCCATGGATGGGAGGGCCGTCAGTGGTTCCTCCCCCTAACCTGAGGCTGGGAGCAGTGCGCAAAACTGGGCAAGGCTCTCTCTCCCGAGATCTTCCACACGTTTTGTCGTGCGGCTCTTCCTCCCGACTGTGTGCCGCACCGGCAAGCGTCAACTCTGTGGAACGCTGTAACAGGACGGAAGAAAAGCAGGCAGGCCAGGTGCAATTGCCAGCAGTATCACAGCTGATGGCGGTGCATCGGGGGGKGGGGGGGGGGCAGGGCATAAGACTCGGCAAGCTGCAGGGAGGGGGGCAGAGCAGGGCAAGGGAGGGTGCTGCAAGAAGCGGAAACAAGGGTGGCATGCAGGCAAGAAATGGGGACCTTGGCAGCCATGATTTACAAGGTGGCTGGCACGTTTACAAGGCACAAGCGCCCTCTCGCAAGCGCAACACAGCGCTCACTCATCGCCTGCAGGCAGCGGGGGCTCGCGCCGCTGCTGCTGCTCCTGGCGCGTCAGCGCCGCCGTCATCGGCCTGCCCGTGTCGTCCTCCAGCATGCATGTAGGTCGCGCCACGCACCTACTCCAGGTTGTCCAGCGCGTTGTTGCCCCTTTTGCGACACTCGGCGCCCACCTGGTTGACCTTGTAGGTGATGTCAGCCACCGCCATGCCTACGCAGGCCAGAGCCAGCACTGCAACAGCGCCTATGGTGCGGCCGCTCACGCGCTTGTTCAGGAACGACGCTGCGGGG
>JTEE01000026.1:2501546-2512116 GCA_002896455.3 Chlorella sp. ArM0029B
ATATCTAAGTGGCTTGTTGGAACACCCGTGCAAGGTAGGTCAATTAGCATCACTTGTGGGTGCTGCAAAAGTGACCCCTCGATGGGCCCCTCTGGTGGGAGGGCCACAGTCGGCTGCGGGCGGCGATGGTAAACACTCGGGTGTGGAGCTTGGGCTGGAGGCGGGGCGAGTCCTCGGACTGAGTGCTCTCGAGAGTTGACCACGGGTCCGAGTTCTGTCCAGACCAGGCAGGGGTCCAGTTGGCACCTCCGAGAGGCACTGCCCGTGTACAGAGAGAGAGAGAGAGAGAGAGGCACCAGTGCCACTAGACCGAACCCCCAGGCGGTTTTCTGACAGCCTTGGAGACCAATTCCCGTGAGTTCAACTCGCGCCGTGGCACTCGGTGCGCTGCTCTAATCTGCAAGCCTGCGGCAGGGCACTCGCCTAGGGGCACTGCAGGTCCGCTCCGGCTATCCGATCCGCACGCCAGAAAGTGCCATGTTGTTTACGTGGGCTGGACGATGTCTTTTATTGCTGCCAGCTGACGGCGGACCACAGCCAGCACCCGCCGCCCGCCGCCACCGCCGACCTGTGCTGCATACCTCTTTGCTTTTCTGCAGGCAGCATGTCTGCAGCATCCCACCTCCTCCCCGGCGCCGAGTTTTACTACGAGAGGGCGCAGCGTGCAGCGGCGCTGCCAGAGGCCCAACGCAGCGCAGACATCTCCGCCTGGGTGCGGTCCAATGCCGCTTTGGATGCGGCGGCAGAAGCGCTGCCGGTGATCCAGCCCGGCGATACGCTGGAGCAGCCAGCAGGCGGCAAGCCGGCGCTGGCAGCCCTGCTGCAGTACCTGGCGCACACCCTCTCCCGCCTTCCAATACACCCAAACCACCCACGGCTCAGCATCACGCAGCTGGGACCGCAGCTGCCACCGCTGATGCACGTTTGGAACGATCGGGGGGATGACAACAGCTTCGAAGTCGGCATGGGGGCGCAGCCGCTGCTGGTCTCCCTGGCAGAGCGAGCAATGGCCCACCAGGGCCTGCCCTGCGGGGAGGCAGATTTGGAGCTCACAGCCCGCATGCTGCTGCTGGCCCACTTGTCAAGTAGGCCCGGCCCTGGGATGATCTTTGCCCAGCCCATCCTCAAGACGTTCACAGCCTGGCTGTTTGAAACAGCCGGAGCGGCACGGCTGGAGAGCCAGCTGGCGCAGCTATATGCGGAGCTTGGGAGCAGCGGCAGCGGTGGTGGTGGTGGCGGCGGCGGCGGGAGCGCCAGCAGCGGCGGCACCGAGGGCAGCAGCGGCAGCAGCAGCGGCAGCAGCAGCAGCACAGGCGGCACGGAGGGCAGCGAGCTGGCGACGGTGGTTGACCTGCAAGTTGCTTGGTGCCTGGTGGCAATGGAGGCTTGCTCCACGGCTCTGCAGGCCAGCGAGGAGCCGCACGATGCCGGCACCGTGGCGCTGAACGACTTTGCCGCACAGACGCTGCACAAACTGGAGCCCGACAACCCGCGCAGCAGCCATGCCCTTTGTGGGGCGTGCATGCTCACAGCATGCCTGCAGCCCGGCTCTGCGGCAGGCTTCCCGCTGCCCCCGCTGCTGCGGTGCATCGAGCTGGCTCGAGAGCAGCGACATGACTTTTGGCTCATAAGGTGTGTGTGTGTGTGCGTGCGTGCGTGCGGAGGTGTGTGTGTGTGTGTGTGTGTTGGTCTGTTTCCGTGTCTGTGTGTCTGTGTGTGCGCGCACGTGCCTGCTTAGTGTGCGTGTCGTGTGTGCGTGTGTGTGTGTGTGTGTGTGTGTGTTTGGTGCATTCAGGAGTATGCGAGGGGCGTGGTTTTAAACGGGGAGCATGCCGCCATGCAGGCAGGGCGAGGTGGCCAGCCAACTGGTGCACGACTAGCTCGTGTGTGTGTGTGTGTGTGTTGTGCCACACGGTCGTGCTGTGCTGCCACTGGCCCCTCCCTCTCCCTCAACCCCACCTATGCTGCCTCGATTGTACTACGCGGGCCCTCCTTTCTATGCTGCCTCGCCACCACCCCAGGGGATCACACACAGCCTCCCCCTGCCCCCCTTCCCCGCCGCAGGGCCGGCTGGCATGCCCCCATGCAGGCCATGTACCAGCTGAGCCCCCTGCTCACCCCAACCCAGGCGGCCGCCGTGCTAGCCGACGCGCATGCCACCTACCAGAGGAGCAAAGCGGTGATGCCGCCTGCCTGGTTGGACATGCTGCGTCAAGAGCGTGAGATGTACCGTGCCGGGTGGGACGTTTTGGAGGCCCACATGGCAGGCCAGCGCTCGCCCCACGCTTGGAGCTTGGAGATCAGGCGGGAGCGGGCGGGCGCGGTGCAACGGCGCATTGAGGGAGTGGCGGTTCACACTGAGCTGCCGCGGTGCGACGGGTGTCACAGGGAGTCGATTTCGCTGAGGAAGTGCCAGGCGTGCAAGCAGGTGGCCTATTGCTCAAAGGAGTGCCAGCGGGGGCACTGGAAGGAGCACAAGCCGGCATGCGTGGGGGCACGCCCTGCGCCGGCGGCGGCGGCGGGTGCCGGCGGCAGCGGCAAGGGCAAAGGCAGTCGCCGCTAAGCCATGGGTTACTTGACCCTGTCGCCTGATCCATGTGTTCTTCCTGATCCGCAACTGTGTGTTTACGTCATGCCTTCAAGTGGTAACACCGGGCTAGCCAGCAGCATGAGCCAGCAGCTGCCGTCGGTGCCGTGAGCCGCCGCGGCGTGGCACAGCATGCATTGCCAAGTCTTGGTCTTTGGGGCTTGTTTGCATATCGACCAGTCTTCGGTAGTGAATACTCACGTTATACCAATCACCCGACACACATGGCGGACGTTGAGGCGCAGCAACCGGAGCCGAAGCCTGCGGAGGCCCAGGTAGGGCATCGAGACTTGGCGGTATCTGCAACTGTTGCAAACACACCAAACATGCCCACGGTGCATGCGACGCCGGCTTGCAGGCCGATGACGCCGTGCAGGCAGGAGCGGAGGCGGGCGCTGACGGCGAGCAGCAGGAGGATCAGCCCGCGGTGATGTCCAAAAGCCAAATGAAGAAGCAGAAGAAGCGGCAAATGTGAGTTGGCAGGCCGCCGCTGCCGCTGCCGCCACCCGCCGCCACTCCAACAGCCAATCCATGCTCGGTCAGTGTCACTCCCCGACTTGTCCCTGCGCCCCTCGTCACATCCCCTGCAGTTTCGAAGACCGCAAGCTGAAGCGCAAAGAGGAGGAGAGGCAGAAGAAGCAGGCGGAGCAGGCGCGGCGGCGTGAGGAGGTGCGCAGCACAGGCCAGCGGGGGTGCCCCGTTGCCGGCCAGGTTGCAGGTTTGGGCCGGCACAGCCTGGCAGGCAGCGGCACAGCCTGGCAGGTTGTTTCGTCATCGCTTAACAGCTTGGATTGGCACAGTGTGGCAGCAAAGGCGGCCCAACGCCACGGGGTGCATTGAAGCCCACCCTTGTCTTGTCTTGCCGCACCCTGTATGGCTTTGCAACTGTTTGCACTTGTTTTGCTGCCCTGCCTGCTGCAGGGCCGAAAGCGGATGGACTCAATGACTGAGGAGGAGCAGGAGAAGTGGAGGGAGGAGCGCAACGCTCGGGGGGTGGCACGGAAGGAGGAGCGGCAGGCGGGCAAAGAGCGGATGGAGAAGGTGGGTGGGTGCGCGGGCGGGCGAGCGGGTTGTGGGGTGGGGTGGGGTTAACAGGGGTGGGGTGGGAGCAGGAGTGGCAAGCGGGGAGGGAGCGGATGGGGACGGTGGGGTGGGTGGACGGGAGGGTGAAGATGAGTAGAGGTTTTAGGGTTGTGCGCATCAAGCGGCTGTGGCACGGGAGGAGGTGGAGGGTGGCGTGGCGTGGTCGGGCGGTCGGGTGGGCGGCACTGGGTGCGGCTCTGGTCTGGTCTCAACCTGTGCAGGCTGAAGCATGAAAGGCAAGCATAATTGAATGGAAAGCATGGGTAAAAGGGCAAGCATGGGTACAAGCCTGAAAGCATGGGTAAAAGGTCTCAACCTTTTGCGCGGGCTCTGGGGAGAGGGGCAGGCAGCGGTGTTTCTGGATTTCCAAAAAACATTTTTTGGTTTGTTTTTTGGAAATCCAGAAAAACCGTTCTGGTCTGTGATAAACCTGATGGCCCCCAAGCTCTGTTTGCCTGGGCTCCAACAACCCTAGCCTACACCACTCCCATGGTACTGCAGGCGCTGGCGACGGGGCAGAAGGTGGTGGTTGGTCTGGGACCCTAATGCCCCCAACGTTGTAATTGCAAGGGTGGACAGCCTCTCCCCCGCCCCCGCCCCCGGGGTATTGACACCCCTGGCGTGCACCACTCCCATGGTACTGCAGCCGCTGGCGACGGGGCAGAGTGTTGTGATTGGTCTGGGACCCTCATGCCCCTAAAGCTCAATTCTCCAGAATTCAGAAAACAACCCTAGCGTACACCACTCCCATGGTACTGCAGGCGCTGGCAACGGGGCAGAAGGATTGACCTGGAACCCTGATGCCCCTCCAGCTCTATTTTCCAGAGTTAACAACCCTAGCGTGCACCACTCCCATGGCACTGCAGGCGCTGGCGACGGGGCAGAAGGTGGTTGTTGACTTGGACTTTGCTCACCTGATGCACGAGGGGGAGCAGAAGAGCATTTGCGGGCAGCTGGCCTACTGCTGGCACGCCAACTGCGGGGCGGCCCAGCCGGTGCACCTGGTGATGAGCAGCGTGCAGGTGAGGCAATTCTATCTTTCGAGTCTTAAAGGCGGTAGAGCTTGAAGGCAAGGAAATATCATGCATTCTTCTGTGGCGGTGCACCGCTGGTGATGAGCAGCGTGCAGGTGAGGGGAAGGGCTTGCTTCCTTCTTTCTTTCTTTTGTGAAGATGTGCAGCAAGGGAAGCACAGGGTTTTGTGTGGCCCGCTCTGGACGGGGCAGGGCGGCCCAGTCTGCGCACCTGTGTGACAAGCAGCGTGCAGGCCAGAGGAGTTTCTTGCTTTGTGGTCTTGTAGTAAATCTTCAGTAACTCAGTGGTCTGTGGTGGTGGCACCTAGTGATGAGCAGCGTGCAGGTGGGGGGGGNGGGGGGGGTATGTTTTGATAAAGGGTAAGGTGCAAGAGAAGGAGAGACTGCAGGCGTCTGTGGGCTGTCTGGCGATGTGTAGGTGGGGCCTTCGGGGCGGCAGGCCGGAAGGCAGTGTGAAGCACCCGCCAGCAGCAGCAGGTGCCACCCCGCCGGCGTGCTACACAGTGGGTGTGCGGCGAGCGCGAGGCGTCTGTGGGGAGCTTCGAACACGGCCGGGGGGGTGCACAGTGCGCGCATGAGGAGGGCCAGGCTTGTGGGTGGGCGGGGGCGGGTAGAAGGCTTACACGGCACATTGTGGGGCGTTCATTGTCTACAGGGCAAGAGGAAGGAAGTGCTGGACAAAGCATGGTCGGTCAAGCTGCACATGTACCTCATTGCAGCTAGTCACTGAGGTGTGTTTATGCCAACCATTGTGTTCAACTTGCAGGGCAAGATGAAGGAGGTGCTGGACAAGCAGGTTGCTGGCTACATTAACTGGAAGGCCACCGTCACTCCGCAGGTAGGCGGCCCCCGAAGATCTTCTTGCTGTATAATAGTGTTGCTCTCGTGTGTTCCCGTTGTGTTGTGTTGGCACAGAAGCTGGGAGGCCACCATCCCGCCGTGGGTAGGAGGCCTTACTGCCTGGTTCTTTTGTTTTTGTTGGTGCTCCCCTCATGTGTTCACGTTCTATGGACGCGGAAATTGGAAGGCCACCGTCACCCCGCAGGTAGGCGGCCTAACACCACGGTGTTTCTTTTTCAGTGGTCATGCTCTCGAATGTCGGTGGGGTGGGCGAGAACGTGAGCTATGCTCTTCTCCCGTCGTCGTCTGTGTGGGTTGGCAAGACATTGACCGGGCAGTCAATGGAGCCGGGGCGGGCCAATGGAAGGGATTCAGGGACATCAGGGAACCCTCGGCGGTCCGCAGCGCTTGGCAGAGCAGCAATTGAGCAACAGCCGGAGGCGGAGTTTCCTGACTGCAGGCACCGGCACCCCACCCACTCTGCACGCACTTCACAACCCCGTTCCCCTGGGCCCCTCCTCTCTTGATGACCCCGCTTCCTTGCCCCCCCCCCCTCCCCTTTTACGTCCCCGTTTCCCTGCCCCCTCCTTCCTCACCCCGGTTCGATCTATGACCATGCTTCCCTTGCCCCCTCCTCGCTTGGCGACCCCGCTTCCTTCATGCCCTCGTTGTCTGCCCCCCTCTTTCCCCCCTGCCTGCAGCCCTACATTGAGCACTTTGCTGAGCAGAAGGATCAGCTGGTGTACCTGACGGCAGACAGCGAGAACGAGCTGCAGGAGGTGAGGGGGCACAGGGGAGGGAGACGAACAGGCACCTGGCCCCATCTACGCGTCTGGGCCCCTGTATGGTGGCACCACACAGGGGGCGCTGCGGATGCTGCAATGGGCTGGCTGGTCTGCCGGCAGTCAGCACAACAGTAAAGGGACTGACTGACTGATGGTGGGTTACACGTCGTGTCCAGCACACAAACCTGCGGTGCTCAATTAATCAAGTGAAGTAAAGGGAGGGATGGGCTGCTGCCTCTGCTGCTTCCTCTCCGCTGGTGCTCCGCTGGGGCCGCCTGTGTGCTGGTAGTGATCATCAAGAGTTTAGCAACCAGTCCAAGCAGGGCAGGACCCTGCCGGCGCTTACTGCGCCGTGCAATTGGGCCCACGGTTCTTTGAGCGAGCCACTTCACAGGCATACGCCTCCTGTGCTTGAAGAAGAAGACGATTACAGCCCGAGGGCGTGGTGTTGAGAAGTCCGACAGGAAATTAAGCCAGAGGCACCAATCAGTTGCCATGCCTCCTGTGCTTGTGCAGCTGGACCCCGACAGCATCTACATCATTGGCGGGATTGTGGACCGCAACCGCCACAAGCTGCTGTGCTTCAACAAGGCCAAGGAGCAGGCGAGTTTGTGTGTGGAAAAGGCCCTGGTTGGCAGCTGTGGGCATGCTGTGCCTGTTGTGCTGTGCATGCTTTGTTAGTGGGGCTGCTGTGCCTGTTGTGCTGTGCATGCTGTGTTTGTGGAGCTGCTGTGCGTCAACAAGGCAAGGGAGCAGGCAAGCCCGTGCTTCAACTGGGCAGTGTGTTGTGCCAGATGTGGGCCGCTGTGCTTGCATGCTGTGCATGTTGTGCATGCTGTGCGTGCTGTGCTATCCTGGCAGGGCAAGTGGAGCTGCAGTGTGACCACAACGCGGAGGGGTGGGCAGGCTCCTGGCTTGAGGGCTGCTCATAGCATGGTACCTGCCCACCAAGCAGTACTTCAAACAAACACACAAACAAAACTGCCAGTGCCCATACCCCTGCACATTCGTGCTACGCATCATCGGTTCCTGAGGCCCACCCGCGCGCTGGCCCGCCAGGCACTGCCCGGCAAAACAGCCCGGCTGTCCACAGGCAAACACATGAAGCTGGCCAGCACCTGTGCTCCATGTATGCCTCGTCATTGTGACTGTCACTCACGACCTGTACTGCCTTATGACTGTGCAGGATGGCACCTGACTGGTGCCTCTGGCTTAATTTCCTGTCGGTTTCCTCAACACCATGCCCTCGGGCTGTAATCTTCTTCTTCTATGACCGTACTGCCTTAAAGTTCGCGAACTGTACTGCCTTATGACTGTGCAGGGCATCCAGCATGCCCGCCTGCCAATTGGCGACTACATGAGGCTGGCCAGTAGCCAGGTGATGACCACAAACCACGTCGTGGACATCATGCTGCGCTGGAACGAGCTCAGGTGGGTGCCTTTTCAACTTCATCGTGTTTTGGTGGTACGAAAGTTCTACGGACGGCCAACAGAAAAGGGAGAGAGTGGCTGGGGAATGACTAGCACTGGCGCAACCAACTTTTTGCAAAAGGTTGCATTCCGTGCGAGGGTGGGTGAGTGGGTGTGAGGGACTGCCCAAAGGAGCTGCGCTGGGGCCAGCTCAGGTGGGTGCCTCTCTAACTTCATCTGGTTAGCTTGCTTCAGCACGAATGATGGGCAGTCGAGCTGCCCACAACCTGGGGTGCTGACTAGGCTGATATGGAAGCAGGTTTGGTTTACGTAGTGTATGTTTGAAGGGAGGGGGCACAGATCGTGTGCTGGGCATAGGTCATGTGCTGGGCATGGAATGGAAGAAGACGAAGGGGCACAGGTGGGTGACTGGTTGGGTGGGCCATGCGTGGGGCGCAGCTGGCCGTGCAGGTCGCCAAAGTGTTGCAAAGGTGCTGGGGAGCGGCTGGCACAAGTGACGGCTAAAGGGCCACGCCTGTCGGACAGGGGATTCGGAGAAGGCGGTGAGACACCCTCTGCTCTTTGCATTCTGCCGGACGGGGACAGAACTAACCGAGTACCCTCCGCCTCCCTCCCCTCCGTTTATGTGCAGGGACTGGAAGGAGGCTTTTGAGGCAGTGATTCCCAACCGCAAGCGGAAGCATGGGGAGGGGGGCGAGGAGCAGGAGGGGGGTGAGGAGCAGCAGCAGCAGCAGGCAGAGGAGGCAGAGGAGGCGGCAGCAGAAAAGTCGCAAGCAAAGCGGCAGCAGGCAGAGGGCGGGGAGCCCGCAGCGGTTGCAGGGCAGCAGGAGGAGCAGCGGGAGGAGCAGGCGGCTGTGGCAGCAACGGCAGAGCTGCAGGAAGAGACCGCCACAGAGCAGGCACAGGGGTAGCAGCAGCCAGAGCAGTATGCTCTGCGTGCATGTATGCAATGCTGCTGTGTGCGCTACAAGTTGCAGCCCCATCTTTGCCCACTACAGTGCCCCCACCGTTTTGCACTCCTGTTCACTTTACAACTGTCGCTTTTACAGCGGTGTACGTAATCAACACTTGACTCGAGTAGTTTGTAAGAAGTGCAGAAGGGCAAGGCGGGTGGCGGTAGGAGCATACAAACGAGTTACTGCGGGTACAAGAACGGGCAGCGGTGCGGCTAGCGGCTGTTGCGTGGGTAGCTGCGCACTTCTTTGGCCGAACCCACGTGCTTTTGCAGGCGGTGTGACATATACTGGAGCACAGTCAATTTGGTGAAGTGTTGCCTGCCAGTGCTAGCAGCTGCTGCGGGCGTAGCTGCACACCTCCTCGCCATTGCTGCCTGGCTCGTTATTGTTTCTGTCTGCAGTGGAACGGTTGATGCCAGACACCTGCAGGGAGGGCGGGCACAGGCGGGTGGGCTTGCACGTCGGGGTGAATAAAAGCAAGGGGCAAGCTGGAGTGCGGGAAAGCAAGCGGGATGTGCAGGCTGCCTGGACCCCACAACCTCCCGCTGCGCATGCTGTGGTCCCCTGCTGCGCACGCCATGGCAGCCTACGGACTGCTCACCTGCTGGCGGCTCTCAAAGGCGACCACCGTGGCCTCCACACCCTCGGCTCTGCCATCAACCTGCACCAGGCCGGACAGGGCAGGTGGGGGATAGGTGGGGTGGCATCCAAGCCAGTGCGGGCCAAAGTGAAGTGGAGGGGCTGGGAGTGCCTAACAGGTGGTGGACAGCGGGCCACGTGTGCAGTGCCCCGGGTTTACAGCACCCCCTTGCCGGTGCACCTGCCCAGGCCATGCAAGTGTACCCATGCACCGTGCCCTGTGCACCGTGCCACGCCCTTGTACGATTTGTGCACCTGCCCATCTTGCAAACTGCCAAACTGCCAACATCGAAAATGCTACAACCCTAACGCCAAAATGCCAAAATGCCAACAGTGCGCTGAACGCATCTCAGTGTTTTATTCATTCATTCATTTCGTGCTTCAACGATTCATTGCCAGGTTTGTGCTGAACATACATGACGTGTAACCCTTAACCCTCGCTCAGTCAGTCAGCCCGCGCCTCGCGCCTGGTGCTGCAAGGTGCCGCTGAGGGGGACCACTCAGCTGCGGCTGCCACGACACGCCTTCATGCGCAGCAAAGCGCTGCTGCCCCTGTCAGCTCGGCGCAGGGGCGAGGCACAGGTACAGCGTGGGGCAAGAGGGCAGCCCTGCCGCACGCCTGCTGAGAAGAGTGCTGGGCAGGAGAGGCTGCCGCCGACCGCTGCTGCCGCCTGCGTCTGCAGCGGCAGCAGCTGAACCCAGCGGATGAAGCCGTCCCCCAAACCGAGCTGGCGCAGCACTGCCAGCAGGAAGTCGCGGTCCACTGTGTCGTATGCCTTGCGAAAATTGCAAAAGGTCACGAGCGCCCAGCGACCGYGACGAGCTAGCAGGTGTGGCAGCAGCTGCAGGAGATGGGCATTCTCACCGATGTGCCGCCCCCGCAGGAAGGCTGTTTGCTCTGAAAAGCTTGCCTTTCTGATTTGGCTCTGGGTGTTACACGCGCTGCGGTACTACACGTACCGGGGGTACATACAATCGTGAATGAAAGCATGCATACCACAGGCGAAGGAAGGCAGGAAGCTGGGCAGGCCGTGTGGCACGGTAAGGTGGCCAGATCACTTTGGATTGATGCACACCTTCACTAGTAAACAGAGCCGCGTATGCCCCCCTTTTCTACCCACATAGCAGCAGGAAAACCCCATTCCAGGGAAGTGGGTGAAATGGAAAAGGGGTACCCCAGTTGTCAACCCATATGTCCATCCCCTTTCTTCCAAAT
>JTEE01000026.1:2543727-2554865 GCA_002896455.3 Chlorella sp. ArM0029B
AGGGGGGGCTGGGATGGGCTGGGAGGGGATGGGATGGGCTGAGGGCGCTGCTGGGCTGAGTCGCCACTGGACTGGCTAGATGCAGTGCTCCTTTTCAAGATCTGCCGACAGACGCTTCTGCTCATGCATGCATGCATGCATACCCACCTGCTAATCCATGCCTCCTGAGGCACCCACATGCACACCCACCCACTCCTCCTGGCTGCACCAAGGCAGCATTTGCATGGTGCACCATTTGCAGCCCAGCAAGAGCTTGGCAGCCCATTTGGCACATGCATTCAATCAATCATTTGGCACAGGCATTCAATCAATCATTTGGCACAGGCATTCAATCAATCATTTGGCACAGGCATTCAATCAATCATTTACAGCGCTGCAGCGACACAAACTTGTGCTGCAGCTGCGCCATCCCAGCATGATGCCTGTGCAAGCAGGCCTGCAAGCAGGCATATCCACAGCGTGCTGGCGACCCCTGTGTGCCCGATTGTGGATAGGACACGACTGCCGCCAACACGTGGCACCCGCCCCATTGTCCATGACTGCCCCCTCCTCGCTATCTTTGCAAGCAGGCCATCATTGCCAGCCTGGCCCGGGGTGGTGAGCTGGCGGGAGCGCTGCCTCCACCCCGCCTACCTGCTACCTCTCACATTGCTACCCTGGTGTGCCTCCCTTTAAATGCCTCCCTCCGCCTCGTCCCCTGCCTTTCCAAATTCTCTTTCACAAGCCCTCTTCCCGCCCGTTGTGCCTCCCTGTCCTTGCAAGCAGGCCATCATTGCCAGCCTGGCCCGGGGCGATGAGCTGGCATGGGCTCTGCCTCCATCCCGCCTACCTGCTACCTCTCACATTGCTACCCTGATGTGCCTCCCTCTAAATGCCTCCCTCTGCCTCGTCCCCTGCCCGCCCACACCCTCCTTCACAAGCCCTCTCCCCGCCCGTTGTGCGTCCCTGTCCTTGCAAGCAGGCCATCATTGCCAGCCTGGCCCGGGGCGATGAGCTGGCGGGGGCTCTGCCTGTCCTGGACGCCTGGCTGCAGCAGCAGGAGGAGGCACTGGAGGAGGATGCACACGTGCAGGCGCCGCTGCAGGTACGGCTGTGTTCCTCCTACCCGCAAGTGCAGGCCAGCTCACCTGTCAGGGGTGTGTGCCTTGTGGTGCATGCCTCGTCAACCTCTCAGGATGTGGTTCGTCCTGAAGTTGAATCCTCTTTCAAGGGATGTGAAAAGCTGTAATGACTAGACTAGACTAGGATGTGAGAAGGGTGACTGGGGTGGAAATAGGAAGCGTTAGAAGAGGACGCCCATGCGCAGGCACCGCTAGTCTGGTCTAGTCGTTCCAGTTTTCCACATCCCCTGAAAGTGGAGGAAACTTCAGGACGAACCAAATCCTGAGAGGTTGACGAGGCATGCACCACAAGGCACCGCTGCCGGTGCGCGTCAGTGCGCCCCACCTTTTGCCCTCTAACAGGCAAGGTTGAGGGTCTTGAGGGTGGGATGTGGGAAGTGCCGCAGAGGATGATGCACACAGGGCAGGCGCCGCTGTAATTGCGGTTCTTTCCACTGATTTTTTCGCCCCCTGCATGTTATCCTCGTGTTCATGGTGTTTCCCACCTGCGCCACTTCGGTGCCTCCTGCTTTATATATTGCATACTGGGTTTAGGGTTCCCCCACCATTGCATGCAAGTCATGTCGCTTCTGATGGGGACCGCCATGCGTGCAGAGCACACGCAGCACATGTCTGTTTCTTCTCTATTTTGCTTTTTTTGGTTAACTAAAGCCGAAACACTGGCGTTGCCGATGCAGGTCATGTCCCTTTTGATGGACACCGCCACCTGGGCAGAGCACACTCAGCATGTGCTGCTGCCTTGCCTTCTTACTATCGTCCCTCACAACCTAATTTTGCCCCACCACTGCTGCAGGTCACGTCCCTTTTAATCAATCAATCAATCAATCAATTTTGATGGACACCGGCACCTGGGCAGAGCACACGCAGCACGTGATCCGGTTCCTTCATATTACATACTCAACTTGTTTTGCCCCACCAATGCATGCAGGTCATTTCGCTCCTGACCCACCGCCACCTGGGCAGAGCACACGCAGCACACGATCATGTGTGCTTCATATTACTTGCGCAATTTGTGTTGCCACACCAATGCGTGCAGGTGATGTCCCTTCTGGTGGACACCGCCGCCCGGGCGGAAAACACGCAGCGCATGTCTTCTTCTTCTCTATTTTGCTTTTTTGGTTAACTACAGCCGAAACACTGGCGTTGCCGATGCAGGTGATGTCCCTTCTGATGGACACCGCCACCCGGGCAGAGAACACGCAGGTGGTGCTGCAGGTGCTGGCGCGCATGGCGCGCATCGGAGTCACGCCGTCCCCACAGGTGCGCTGCGCCCGCTGTGCCTGCTGTGCCCGCTGCGCCCGGTGCTGCTGTGCCTGCTGTGCCTGCTATGCCTGCCGCGCCGCTGCGTTGTTGGAAGGCGCGCATCGGAGACTACAATGTCCCCCCCTGCCCTGCCCCCCCCTGCAGAGCCTGACCACCCTGCTGCAGTGCTTTGTGCGGCTGGGGCAGGTGCAGGTTGCGCACCAGGTGCTGGACTGGATGCGCAGAAAGTGAGTGAGCACATGCATAAGAAAGAGGTGCCAAGGGAAAGACAACTAACGAATTTGACATAAAATGACAAAAGCAAGGATGCCACAGCGTGCCGATTGATCTGCCGCTGGTGGAACTCTGGACTTGCCGCCGACACGCGTGGTGCACTCGCAACTGCACCCGTGTGACTGCATACTTCAGTAGCATGGGAGCCCAATGTATATTCCCTCACCACCATGGTGGCAGTGCTGTCGTCACCCTGTGTCTTCACAACAGCAGGACCTCACAACCCCATTCGTTTCCTGCACGTTTCAGCAATCTAAAACCCAGTGTGTATTCCTACACCGCCCGGCTGCTGTCAGCGCCCTGTGTCGTACAAGTAAGAGCTCACACCCGCTCTTTTGTTTCCCTGCTTGTGCAGCAATCTGGAGCCCAACGTGTATTCCTACACCGCCCTGCTGGCCATGCCACGCAACATGAGCGAGGCAGCGGCATCCCAACTGCTAGAGCAGGTAAGGCTAATTGGGAGGGAGAGAGGGTGCCAGAGGAGGGGTGGGTGGGGAAGGCGTGTTGATGGGTGGATCAGCAGCGGCATCCCAGCTAAGGTTGATGGGGAGGAAGGGAAAGCGAGAGGGTGGCAGAGCAGGGGTGGGTGAGGGTGGTGGGAGCGGTAGGTGAAGTAGCAGCAGCATCCCAGCTGCGAGAGCAGGTAAGGCTAACTGGGACGGAGTGAGGGTGATAGAGAGAGGGAGGCAGAGCAGGGGTGGCGAGGGTGGTGGGAGCGGTAGGTGAAGCAGCACGGCATTCAGCTGCTAGAGCAGGTAGGGCTACTGTGGGGAGAGGGTGACAGAGAGAGAGGGTTTCAGAGGGTTCAGAGGAGGTTAGTCAGAATGGTGTGGGCAGCGGGTGGAGCAGCAGTGGCCACCCAGCTGCTAGAAGCCAAGATTTCGTGCTGCTGACCAAACCATGACCAAACTGTTGCGCCCCTGCAGGCCCGGTCTGCCTACGGCAAGATGCGGCAGGACGGGGTGCAGCCCAACGCCCGCTTCTTCACCGAATACATACGCATCTGCGGGCGCGCCAACAACCTGGCGGTGGGTGGGCGGGCGGAGGGCGGGTGGTACTGCAGGTACCACGTGACAGGTTTTGGGTGTGGGAAGGCAGGGAGCGCCAACAACCTGGCGGTGGGTGGGTGGTAGGGAGGGCGGGTGGTACTGCAGGTACCACGTGACAGGTTTTGGGTGTGGGAAGGCAGGGAGCGCCAACAACCTGGCGGTGGGTGGGTGGTACTGCTGCAGTACAAGTGTTGCATTCCAGTACTACTGCCCAGGAAACCACCCTGAAGAGGGTGGTTTGATGGTTGGGTGGGTGATCGGGCGGGGCGCAGAGGATGGGTGCTGGTACCGAGGCGGCAAGTGGTGTGTGCATGCTAGGGAGGCAGGGCGGTGATGTGTGCATGCTCGGGAGGCAGGACGCCCTGTGAGACAGTCGGCACCATGCTGGCAAGAGGACCCTCTGTTGCCTGGGGCCTGCTGTGTTCGTTAAGCAGCAGTGTTTTGCTGTGGCCCCCTGCAGGCGGCGGAAGCAGCGTGGGAGGACGCGCAGGAAGCGGGGGTGCGGCGAGATCTCATCCTCTTCTCAGCCATGATTGACACCTGCGCCAAGGTGGGCGGGAGGTACTGCCGGTACTGCACATTCGTATTGGTTGCTGGCATGTGTGACTTCATCCTCTTCCCAGGCACGATCGACACCTGCGCCAAAGATCACCTGGGTGGGAGGTACTGCGGGTGCAGGGAGGTGCGGTATGCGTGGTAATGCTTGTGCGTGGGACGCTGAGGTGCTGCATCCCACTTTTGGGTGACATGATGTATGCATACATGTGTTCCCTCACTTTACCTAATTGCCTGGCCTCCCACGTTTGCCCACATCCCTCCCTGCCGCAGTGCCGGGACCCGGCTGCGGCCATGCGTGTGTTCATGCAAATGAGGCAGACCGGCCTGCAGCCTGATGTGGTGGCCTACACCTCTCTGCTGACCGCCCTCCAAGGCTCCCCCAATGTGAGCCTGGGGCTGGGCCCTGGGCGGGATGAGGGATGGTAGGAGCCGACTGGGGCCTGCCTATGATTTGACTCTCTGTTGGCTTGACTTCCTCCACCCCCACGCCCGCAGGCTGTGATCTAACTTTCTGCTCCTGGGTGGGAGGAGGGACTGGGGCGTGAAGCTCTTGTGTATTTGAATGGGGCAAGCATGCACCTGCTTGGCTGGGTTGGCTGCCGGCGGTGCACCTAGCCGCCGCATCCCCTTTTTGCCCCTTCCCCGTGCCGCCTGCTCTTGATTTGAACTCCCCTCCCTTCTTGGCCTCTACCCCGCGGCTTCTGCCCCCGCCTTCACCTCCCCATCTCCTCTAGGGTTCTTTTCAGTATGCCTGGCTGGACCCCACACGGCACTGACTACATTTGCATACCCGCCCAGCGCATGCCTAACTAGCCACCGCCTGCCTCAGAGCTACCACCTGCCACACGAGAGGAAGGAACACCCTCACTGACTCAACCTTTTGCCGTCCCCGTTCCACCCGCCTCCGCCTCCCCTCTTGCAGGCGGCGGCCACAGCGCGCGACCTGTGGCGCAGCATGGGGCAGGACGGCGTTCGGCCCAATGGGATGGCGGTGGCCGCTTTTCTGGAGATCCTGCTGCTTGAGGGGGAGGTAGACGAGGCTCTGCAGGTGCGCTGTGCCACGCTGTGCTGTGCTGCAATGTGCTGTTGCTGTGCCACGCTTTGCCGTGCTGTGCTGTGCCACGCTGTGCCGCGCTAGGCTGTGCCATGCTTTGCTGCTTGAGGGGGTAGACGAGGCACGTCACAGGTGCGCTGTGATGGGATTCGCTGTGCTGTGCTGTGCTGTGCTGTGTAACGCATCGCTGCTTAAAGGGGAGATAGACGAGGCTCTGCAAGCGCGCTGCCGTGCTTTCTTTGCCGTGCTGTGCCACGCTTTGCTGATTGAGAGATAGACGAGGCACTGCTGGTGCGCTGGTCCGGCGGACTAGTGCTGTGCTGTGCCACGATGTGCTGTGCTGTGACACGCTGTGTTGCTTGAAAGGAGATGGATGGGGCAGTTGAGGTGTGCCACATGTGCTGAACCGTCCTGTGCTGAGCCACGATGTGCTGTGCCGTGCTCTCTTTTTACTGCATAACGCTGACAGGCTCTTCATCAATCATCTGTATCACTGCTCCCCGTCTCCCCTGCCAAACCAAACCAACCCAAACCCGCAGACGCTGGCAGCGGCGCAGCCCGGCAGCCAGGGCAGCCGCGCCAAGCGTGGGGGCGCCAAGACAACATGGCAACGCAAGGGGGAGCGGCTAGCGCAGGAGGCAGGGCTGGCTCTCGAGGGGGAACAGGGCCGGCGCATGGCGGCGGCGGCGGGGCCGGAAGAGGAGGAGGAGGCAAGGGACTTGGGGGCTGTAGACCTGCCGCGTCTCTACGAACACTTTTTGTTTGCCATGGCTCACAAGGGGCAGAACGCAGGTGCGCTAGTTTTGTTTCAGGCCTTTGTGCAAGACGCTGGCAGCGTGGTCAGTGAGCCTGGACAAGTGCTGTCTTTTCGAGCAAGGGCTCCTGTCTGCTCTTGCTCACAAGAAGCAGTAACCATTTCGAAAGCGCCATTTTGTGGGGGGGAAGATGGCACGCTCCGCGGCAGGCAATGATCCTGGAAACAGTGCAGCATGTGTCCCCATGTATGTTCCCACTGCACACGTGCCACAGCATGTGCGTCTGCACATTGGCACCCCGCCCTTATTGTCTGCAGGTTCGCGTGCCTCCACTCTCCCATTCCCGCCTTGGCCCTCCCCTGACTGCCTCCCTGCCTTCCTTTCCCCGCTTCCGCTGTGGTGCAGTGGTGGAACAGATGGCGCGCCACATGCGCTCCCGCGGCCTGCCTCAGACCCTGGGCACCGCCTCGGCACTGCTTACGGCGCAGGCGCTGCAGCAGGGCCATTCAAACGCCAAGTGGCTCCTTCAGCCCTCCCCACCTTCACAGCCGCAAGGCTCTGGCGGCGGCGGCGGCGGCGGCGGCGGCAAGGGGGGTGCCTGGTCGACTTCCGCAGCTACCGTGCAGCTTCCAGACGAGATGGTGGAGAGCTGCCTGCTGGGCAGGGGCAGCCCGCGTGACTGCATGCACAAGCTGCTGCAGGCCCCGCCTGTGGGGGTACTCCCAGGCGGTGCCGCGGCAGTGGCCCCCGCCGGCGGCCCGGGTGCGCCTCGCCCCGCCTCCACAATGCACGCCAACATTGTACTGGCGGGGCTGGCGGTACGAGGCAGTACGGATGATGCACTGCGGCTGTACGAATGGATGAAGGAGCGGCGCTCACAGGCAGCAGCCTCGGCAGCGGCGGCAGCAGCACCTGGACCAGAGAAGAAGACGCCTCAGCGGCAGCAGCAGCAGCAGCAGCAGCAGCAGGGCGCCCGTGGCGCTGTGCGCGCTGAGGCGGTCGCAGCAGCAGCCTCCTGCGCTCCCAATTGGTGGACACACCAGCTGCTGCTGTTCCTGGCGCTAAATGCGCCAAAGGAGCGTCAGCTGGAGCTGGCGCTAATGGCCGTCAAGGAGGCCAGGTCAGCAGCCTCGCACTTTCTTTCTTCTTTTCGGCGGCACGCGTGGTGATGCCTGCCCAGGTCGCTGCTTCTCAATGGGACTGGTTGACAGTGGGACTCGGTTGCCTGGCTGGCGCGGCTGTGCTGCCTGCTGCTACAGTACTTGCAGTACAGCGCACCACCCTCTCGATTGGCCCTGATCTGGGTGGCACCTGCGCCTGTTTTCTTGCAGGGAGTTTGCTGCCGCTGAGCGCGGCCACTCCAAGCGGCGTGGCGGCGGCGGCGTGCCGGCATGGGACGGCCGCACTCGGCACGCCATTGCCGCCGTCATTCGGCAGTCGGAGCAGGCGCGCGCGCTGCTGGGCGACGGCGTGGCAGCAGCGGCAGCAGAGGAGCGGGAGGAGCGGCTGCAGCAGCTGAAGGGCTTGCTGGGCTAGCAGGGCTTGCTCGCCTTGCTGAGCCGCATGCTGTGCTGCTGTGCCGGGAGTGTGCTGTGCTGTGCTAGTGGGCTTGAATATAACTTAAAGCTTGCGGAGCTGCGGCTGCGGCATTAACGGCGTGCAGCTGCGGTGCATCCCTGATTGCATGTGCCTAACTGTGACAAGTTGTTCCAGAGAATCAACGAGAGCTGCAGAAAGTGCCACACACATATCTCCAGCCAAATGAGATGCACAGCTGCATGGCGGCTCGGCAGCGGGCACACCTAGGAAGCTGGCAAGGAGTTGGCAGCTGTCTGGCCTGCCTGCTCCCATCCTGGACATGTGCCCGTTAATGTTGTTTCTGCAACTTGCTATCTTCGCTCTGATGGCACGGAACAGGGTGCTCGCGCTTGCGCAAAGGCTTGCACTTCTGCACCTGCTTGTGACGGCTGCGGCGCGGACACTGCCGCCCCGCAGCAATGACGTCGTGCATGGTGAGCTCGTTCATCGGGGGAGGGCCGCAGTGGAGAAGCGCGTGGGACGCGGGGCGCGACCGGTGACCAAAAGTCGTTTTGTCTTCATTGCTGCAGGGCAAGCTGTGATATTCAAGGAAGAGTACCCGGATGGAGTGTCGGAAATGTGGGCACGATGAGGCCGGCAGGGCACGCGGGGCGGCACTTG
Source organism: Chlorella sp. ArM0029B (assembly GCA_002896455.3). NCBI lineage: Eukaryota > Viridiplantae > Chlorophyta > Trebouxiophyceae > Chlorellales > Chlorellaceae > Chlorella > Chlorella sp. ArM0029B. The sequence continues at coordinate 2,552,000 of JTEE01000026.1, forward strand.
CCCACCTGCCGCCGCCGCTGCCTCTTGTCCCTGCCTGTCCCCGCCGCTGGCACTTGATACCCCACAGCTTGCTCTGGTGCACAGCAGTCCTTCCTGGCAACCACATTGAAGGCACCACACACACACATTCGCGCGCCTCGCATGCGCCCTCCCCACATGCCACCCGCCCTGCAGCACCCTTGCCATTGCCGTCCCTGGCAAGCACAAGCATGCCCAAATCGTATGGGTTGACCTTCCGGACCCCGCCCTGCTTATGGGTTTGAAGCCGGGACAGTCTGTGGAGGTCAGGGGCAGGTGGCGCAAGGATCCACGCGGAAGCAGGGTGATGGTGGCATCTCAAATCACTCCCACCCCCACGGATGGCCGCACCAGCAGCAGCAGCGACGGCAGCGGCGGCGGCAGCACCGCGACAATTGCCAGCGCGCCTGCTGCCAGCGCGGATCCTGCCATTGCGCCTGATGCCAGCCCGGGTGCTGCCACTGCATCTGCTGCCAGCCCAGAGGTCGGAATTGCAGAAGGCAGCAGCATCGCAAGCAGCAGCAGCAGCAGCAGCAGCAGCAGCAGCAGCGTCCTGGCAGATGCGTCCGACGCGGCTACCCCTGTCAGCCTCAAATCCTTGCTGGGAAGCCTCTCCACGGCTCGGTTTGAGCGGGCCATGCCCGAGCCGCCCATGCCCCGCCGTGCGCCCACCATGCCCACGAACCGCCTCATACCGACCAGTATGAGCGTGCTGGCCAGCACGATGAGGGTGCTTGTCATCCCAGGTGTGTGGGTTCGTGGATGGAAATCGTGGTGCGCCCCTTAGGGTGGGGCGGGGGCCTGCTGCCGCTCGTGAACGAAATGATCATAATCCGTGCATTGCCATGCTGTGGCGCATGTGCATGGGGGCCGCATGTGACAGCCTGGATGTGGTACGGATGAGGCATGAGTCCACTTGCATCCCCACCCCGTCCCCCCGCCTGCATGCATGCAGTGAGGGCTGCCAAGCCTGGCGGCAAGAGCTGCCTCGCCTACCCCGACACCCACCCCCGCTACACGGCAGAAGACGTCCGCAGGGTGGTGCAAGTACATGCCGACGAGCCCAACAGAATCACGCTGCAAAGCACCTTCCAGCAGTGCTCACATAACAACACTGTGGTAGAACCGTTGGTCTTGGACCCAGTGCTGCTCCCATGCAGGGGCACTAACGCCAAGTGAGGCAGGGCGGGCCCCGGGGTGGTATGGGACAGGCCTGGGCGGCGGGCCGAGGCAGGCTGCAACTGCTTGATGCTGCTGGTGTCTGCTGCTGCGGGTGCGGGGTATTGCGCCTGGACCAGACCTGCACTTTTGGCGCTTGAACTGCGGGAGGTCCGCTGGCCAACATACAGGAGCCTCTTTGCGCTCTGCCGGTTTCCATCTGCTGTGCTGTGCCTTTGCTGTGCTGCGCTGCGCTGTGCTGTGCTGTGCCCTGCTGTGCTGTGCTGTGTTGTGTTGTGCTGTGCTGGACATATATGAGAGGCTCTCAGCGCTCTGCCCTTCCTCCCGCAGCTTCCCCCCATATGCTATGCATGCCACGCGCTGACACGTGTTGCAGCTTGTGGTGCCCCAACCCACATGCTTCGCCTGCGCCTGCACTCATACTGCAAGCCCTTGCTCCCTCACCTGCCATGGCTTGCTGGGGGTGCCTCCTTTCCTCCCCTGCAGCGGCCACTCCTGGGTGTTTTCCTGCCAGGGCGACACGCAGCGGCACGACTTTGTCGGCTGGACAGAGGCTGCCCTTGAGGTCGCGGACAGGCGTTTGAAGGCGCAGGGAGATAACTTGGCCAGATACAACCACCGCCTCTTTGTGTACCCTCCCCGCCTGTGCCCCTTCGACGGGACGGCGCACACGGGGTGCTGGGGCGCCTACCCCTGCTGGGCGCACATTGGCACCCTTCCAGTGAATGAAGAGGCACCTGATTACTCGTTTGCCAACCTGGCGGCCCACGAGGTGAGGCCGTGCTGTGCCATGCTGTGGTACGCTGTGGTGCGCTGCGACACGCTGTGGTATGCTGTGCTGTGCTGTGATGTGCTGTGCTGTGCAGTGCACGGAACTGGGGCCCACCTCGCCTGCCTGCCTGCTGGGCTGGGCTGAGCTGGGCGGAGCCGTGATCTGCTGGCTGCACCATGCTGTGCATGCTGTGCGCCCCGCACAACATGGGCCAACGGCGAGGCCACTTGACTGCGTCAGCCAACCACCCATGTCCTGCCCCTGCTGCGATGCTCCATGCTGTGCCATGCTGTGCTGCAGCTGGCGCACAACCTGTTCAACGGCGAGGCCGCCAGCCGTGTATTGGATAGCACCGGCAACGGAACTCTGAAGATTCGGGATGACCTCACCTGGTCAGTGCACGTGCCTGCCAGGCATTCGATGCACCTTGCATGTGGTGGTGATGAGTGGCAGGCAGTCGGGCAGCTGCAGGCGGCCGGGCGTGCTTGCCGGCAGTCGTGCAGCTAACACAGCCGGGCAGAGCCACGCAAGCCACACAAGCAGCTAACACAGCCACAGTTGAGCAGCTAACACAGCCACACAAGCAGCGCTGTGCAGTGCCACGCCTGCGCACCGCCTTTGCTCGCACCTTGCACACCTCCCCCTCCCCGTTCCACGAGTCCTGCTGGCCCCAAAGAACAAGCAATCGATTGCTTGGTTGGCTGATGCACTCACGCAATCAACAACCAACCAATCGACTACATGTCAATTACATTGCACTGCACTGCAGCGTGATGACTTGGTGGTGGAAGGACCGGTGTTGGAACACACCAAACGCTTTCAAGGTGAGGCAGGTGCCGTAACAAAGACAAAGAACAGCAGCACCGTAACATGATGTGCCAAAGGGAGGGGGGGGAG
>JTEE01000026.1:2554890-2567530 GCA_002896455.3 Chlorella sp. ArM0029B
GGGGGGTTCGCAGAAGGAGGCTTGATAAGGCAAAACAAAGTGTGGGCAGGTAGATGGGCAGGCTTTGCAGGCAGGCGGGTGAGCGAGCTCAGGCAGGGGGCACAGGCTAGTGCGGGCGTGCGGAGGGCTGTGCCGCGTGGCAGCCCGAGGCAAGCACGTCTGTTTTGTTTTCAAATCAAACAACAGCAGCATGATGTTTGCCGCCTTCTTCTGTACTCATGCCGATGCACTGGGTACTGGTTCACACCAACCCCTGCGGCATGTGACGCCCTGACTGTAGCGCACTGGGAGAAGTGGCGAGCAAATCAAGCAATGCATTTTGTTTAAACCGTCACTGATTGGTTAACTAATGTTTTCTTGCCCTGCAGATGGGCTGGCTCGAGGTCCTGTCGGTTGACAGCACCCAGCTCACCGAGGGTGCCCGCATGACGGTGCAAATCGCCTCCCAAACCCTGTCCTCCGGGCCAGACGCCGGTGAGGGGGCACATGTGTGCATGTGCTGGCGGGGGCGGCAGCACGTGTCCTTGGGTTGCATCATGCGTGCCTACCCAGCCCCCACCTACACACCACGCCCGCATGCTGCCCGCCGCACCCGCCGATGGGTGGCATTCAGCCCACGGGTCTGCCCCCGCCCCCGCACATGCCCTGCCCCTCATTGCCAAATCAGAGGCCAAACCGTAAAGCTGTTACTGCAGATTTTAAAATCGAGGTTTCGTCGTTTTGTGAACACGTCCCCTGCCCCTCCCTCCCTCCCTCCCTCCCCACAGGCCTGCGCATTGTGACCGACGGCTGGGCGTAGAGATGCTCCTGTTTGTTTCTCGGGATCCTATTCATGCAACTCGTTCGTGAATACTTCCCCTGCTCCTCCCCCCCACACATACCCAGGCCTGCGCATTGTGACAGACGGCTGGGCGCCCCTGGTGCAGCACATTTTTGTGGGCTTCCGCACGCTGCCTGCCAACAGCAGCCACCCAGACTCACAGCTGTTGGTCGAACACACCAACAAGGTTCACATCTATTCGGCCAGCATCACTTCTAACGTGGATGGAGACACGACGGAGTGGCACGCATCGTTGAACGGTGCGTAATGACAAAAGATGCCGTTGGGGGCGGCGTAATCAGAAGAGGAGAAGAAGCAGAGTACAGCCGTAGGGCGTGGGGTTAAGGAAACCGTCAGGAAGTTGATCCCGCTGGGGGCGGCGTAACTAAAATGATTGCCGCCCTGTCCCATGAGACCGTTGCTGGCTCCTCGTGTGATTGATTGGTTCATTGATTGACTCTCCCACTGCCCGCCTGGCCCGCCCTCGTCTGTGCATGCAGCCACCACGCCTCGCTGGGAGCATCCTCTTGCGGGGCGAGGCCTCGTCATCCAGTTCAAACGCTACATTCGAGATGCTTCGGGAGAGCCCGTCAAAGCGGTGGTGGCGCTTTGCCGGAGGGGCGCTGGCGTGACGTGCAACGACCTGTGAGGCAGCGCCTGCCGCCTGTCGCCTTTGACTACGCGGCGTGCAGGCTGCTGCCGAGACCTGCCTTGGACTCACCTATTTCGAGACTGTTTCGAGCTGCATACTTACCCCTGTAGCTTCCACTGTCATCCAACCGTCCCTCTGCCCCTGGCCCCCCGTCGCGCCACATTCAAACGCCACTTGGCATTGCATGCTGCCCCCATACCGACGCTCATGTGCTTGCTCGAGACGTGAGCGGGACAGTGAGGAGGGCCGCTGGCTTTACCACATGCATAACGATCCCTCATAACGATCCTGGTACTGTTATAATGTAACGCAGCTTTTTGCTCAACGCTGCTTGCCCTGCCACCGTGACCCCCTTTGTTTTCCATATGTCCTCGCACACACCGCCTCCACTGCCCATCTCACCCGACTTTTACCGACTATTCCTCCCACATCTTCTCTTCATTTAAGCAAGGCGGACGCATGTTCATATCGCCACCTCAGGCGCCTGATCGTGAGAGACCTCACCCAACGCAGGCAACCTCAGGACGGCGGGAAGCTGGCGGCAGGCTGAGGTGGCGGCGGCGGCGCCACAGCAGGATAGGTGACTTCTAAACAGCGCGCATTGTGCACTGCCGACTCTTCGCTAATTTTGCGAGTGAAAAGGCACCACTGCCGCGCTGTGAGCGACACGCACTCTTGAATCCAACTCGCCGACACGCAGAGTTTGCGAGTGGGGTAGACAGCAAGCTGCCTAGGTGTTATCTGACGCCACTGTATACGAAAGAGGCGCCCGCCGAGGGCACCCCACGCCTACTTCCACCCGTGCCGCTGCCGCCGCCGCAGCTGCCGCTGTTGCCGCCGCAGCGCGGCGCCTGCTGAAACCTGGGCGCCAACGCTAGCGCATTGAGGCGGGAGAGGAGAGAAGATGATTGTGTACCGAAAAGCTTTCCTGGGCCTGCATCTACTCTTCAGGTGCGAAGGCGCTGTGCCAGGGTGTGCAGGGAGCGCTGTTTGGGGGCAACTGGGCAGGGCGTTTTTGGCCGGCAGTGGAGCCTGCCTCACCTTGCCCTTCCCCCGCTGGCTTTGTTTGTGTGTGGGGAAGTTAGGGCGCTGTTACATCAATCGGCGGGAGGGTCCTTTTCGCAGCTGGCTTTTGCCTGCCTCTGCTCCCCAATCGCCTCGTGTTCCACACTTCACAACCAGCGCCCCGCCCCCGTCCAACCTCGGTGCGCACGGCCCTGGCAGGCGGCGCCACTCCAGCACACACTTGAGCGCTGCCTGCCTTGCCCCTGGCCTGCCTTCCCTGGCCCCATTCTTTCGGCTTCTATTCAATCACACCCATTCTTTTGCGTTCTTCTTCCGCATTCTTCCGCATGCTTCTGCTGCAGGTTCTATGGCAGCTCGGTCGTCCGCACCGGCATCTGGGGCCTGCTGGCAGCGGCGCAGACGGCACTGCTGTATGCCCTGATACCTGACCACACGTCACGATTCTACGCGGGTGAGTGTGCCTGAATTTTGTGCCTAAAAAACCTAAACCCTAAACCCAGGGCGGGGTTGAGGTGCTTTCAGAGGTGTGTGTGGCAGTACACCTTGTGGCCGCCACGCCTGAGCGGTACACTTTGTGGCCTCCTGGGCGGCACCTTGTGGCTGTCCCGCCTGCGCGGTACACCTGGTTGTCTCCCTGGCCGCAGTACACCTTGTGGCCTCCCCGCCTGCGCAGATACCTTGTGGCCTCCCTGGCGGCAGTACAGCTTGTGGCCGTCCCGCCTGCGCGGTACACCTTGTGGCCTCCCTGGCCACAGTACAGCATGTGGCCTCCCTGGTGGCAGTACACCTTGCAGCTGTCCGCTGCCGCTGCCTTTTGCACTATGCCAAGTACTGTTCGTTCAGCAGCATCTGCGGTTGGCGACGGGCTGCCACCAGTACCTTGCGCCAGCAATGCCTGCTCCCCTCCCTGCGTAGCTGGCCAGTACACCTTGCGGCTGTCGCCGTGGCACTGAACAATATTCTCTCCCCTTGCCTCTTTGCACCCACTCACGTGTTCCCTCAATGCCTTCCCCTTCCGTGCCACCCACCACCCTGCAGAGGGGCGTGTCATGTCTTACACCGTCTTCTCAGCCCTGCTCTCCCTGCTCGTGGTGTTCCGCCAGAACGCCGGGTGGGTGACCACTGTTGCAGGCGGATTCAGGGTTTGGGGTCTGGGGTTCTTGCTGGCCACTGCTGTCTTGCTGTCTTGCTGACCACTGCTGCCCCCTGCCTCCCTGGATGCCCTGCTCACTCAGTTTGAGGTTGGGTGGGAGTGGGGAGGCGGGGCAGCAGGCTGGCGACACCTCACTGACATGCCTTCGTGCCTCATGGGGGCGTCTCCCTCCTCCTCATCCCTCTGTGCTCGGTTGTGGTCGTCCCTCCTGGCAGGTCTGTGCAGGCACGGCCTGGTACGTGGTGCCTGGCACCTGCCTCGTAACTTCCTGCTGGCTTCCTCAAATCTCACGCCCCCGGGCTGTACCACGTGGCTTCTTCTTCCCTTCCTGCACATGTGGCTGCGTCGGCGAGGCCACATTGAGTTGTGTTCCACTGCCAGCTGGTTTCCTTTTGTTGTTCTTGAACCTCTGGGGCTGCACCATGTGTGCTCTTCTTCCCCTTCCTGCAGGTATGGCCGCTTCCACGAGGGGCGCACCCGCCTGCAGTCCATGTCGGCAGCGTGGACCGATTCCTGCATCAAGGTGTGTGTGCCTTTCCTTGTGTTGTGTTGCATTGGCAGCGCCCTACCGTCGTTTGGCATGCACCTGTGAGTGGCCTGCATCAAGGTGTGTGTGCCTCTCTTTGTAATGCGTTGCATTCAGACGTGTTCAGTTTTGCCTGCACGCCCCTCGAAATAAGAGCACCCCCCAGCATATGGCCTTGCGCCTAAGCAGCAGCACAGCGCCCTCTATGTAACCAACAGAGTGACACAGCCAACAGAGTGACACAGCCCTCTATGGCATGCCGCCTCTCACCGGCAGTAGCGGCACAGCAAGGTCTCAAGGTGACCGGCTTTTGTACATTGTTTTTATCTGGGCATCTGTCCCCCCACCAAAGCAGCCTCCCTACAGATCGTTTCTTCCCCTCCCTGCCCCACCGTTTGGTGCCCCAGGCCCTGAGTTTTGACGGCGGCTGCAAAAGCTTCGGCCCACCAGATGAGGCGTCCCGAAGATTCTCTCTGGACTGCGTGCACCTCTTCAGGTGCCGTGCTGTGCTGTGCTGTGCTGTGCTGTGCTGTGCTGTGCTACACGGCCCCCGGGTCACCCAGGGCGGCGGCTATGTGTGCCCCTGCCCTTTGCCCTGCCTCTGCAGCATGCTCTGCATGCAGTGGCCCCGCAGTGCCTTCGCTCTGGCTGGCTTTTGCCACTGCATTCCGCATGCCACCCCTTCCACAAACTCGTGTCCCGCCTCGTTGTCCTGCGCCTGCAGCGTGCTGCACGGGGTGGCCCTCCAATTCCTTCGCTCAGACTGGCTGCTGGAGAACCTGTCGGAGCACGACCAAACCAAGCTGCCGCCCTGGGTGAGTTGGCACAGTGCAACACAGCACAGCACAGCACAGCACAGTGTTGTAAAGCGTCCTGCAGCCCTGCACAGCACAGGACAGTGCAGCAGAGCAGCGACCAAACCGAGCTGCCGGCCTGGTGAGCCGAGGGCCGTGTGATGCAGCCCAGCCCAGCACAGCACAGCACAGTACAGCACCAAACAGCATTCTCATGAAAGTCAAAATCGCACAGGACAGCGCGCATAGCAGGTGCTGCCCAGCCAGGTAGCAAGCTGCCGAAGACTGCCAGCCAGGCAACTGGCCAGCAAGGGCTCGGCGCCCACGTGGCCAGGGAAGGGCAGGCGTGGCAGCTGTAATGCGTGCGCCTACCTGCCTGCACTCCGACGCACAGCAGTGCGCTCTTGCCTGCCTGGTGCATTGCACTGCACTGTGCTGTCTGGCTCATCCCTCCCATGCACCGGCGGTCCACCCCACATTTGCAAAGCTCTCTGTTTCCACACATGTGGGGTCTGATCAAAAAATTCGTGCCCCCACCTCCCTGGCAGGACTCTGGCAATTCCCCCACCTACACTCCCGCCCTCATAGACTACTTTGTGCTGCGAAGGTGAGAGGGGTTAGGGTTCTGTGGTTTTGGGATTTAGGTTTGAACCCTCTCGAGGTTTTATAAATTTAGGGGGGTTTAGGGTTTAGGGTGTAACCCTCTCTTCCTTTGTGCTGCCAAGGTGAGAGGAGAACGGCAGGATGCTCACGCATGCTTGGGTGTTGGGCGGCCAGCGAGGGCTGCTGCAGGGCAGTGCAGTTAGGTGGCTGGCGGCGGCAGGGCAGTGTGGCAGGTGGTTAATGGCAGCACGGCAGGGCTTGAGGCAGGTGGCCGGCGGCGGCAAGGCAGTGCGGCGGGTGGCGGAGGTCGGCAGGGCAGTGTGGCAGGTTTCTGGCGTCGGCAGAGCAGTGCATGCAGCGGGAACACAGTGCTAGCAAGGATGAGCAGCGGGCCTGAAGGCAGGCACACATACCATTGGGCATGCCAGCCAACCACCTGCCTGCCCGCCCGCCCCTCCCCGCTTGCTCGCAGCGTGTCGCATCGCCGGCTGCGCAACAACGCGGCGCACCCTATCCCGATCATCGGTCGGCTGAATGCAGCAGAGGAAGAGTATCTTCGAATCAAAGTGAGCACACCTGCGACACACCTTTGTCGTTGCTGCAGCGCTGTGAATGAAAGAATGCATGGAGTAAGGGGAACATAGCATGTGACCTGGCAAGGTTTGGCGAGGCCATTGCCTTCCTGCTTTTAGTTGAAACTGTTCCACGAGCTCGATCGCACGGCGTACCACGAAGGCTGCCAGTGGTGCGATGCCACACAGTGCCAGCAGCGGCGTTGCCTCTTCTGGCATTGCTCGTCTTGGGTTTAGGGTTTAGGGTTTAGGGTTTAGGGTTTAGGGGTGTATGGTCACCCTATAGGGTTTCTAAACCCTACACCCTAAAGGATTGGCTGCCTTGATTTCACGGCTTGTTCTTTTCTTCTTCTTCCGCGCAGGGCATGCGCACCCGCACAATGGACCACGAGGACTGGAATGATTCCAAAGAGCGCAAGGGGCCCATGCAGCTCTTCATGCACTACAGCTTTGGACCCTCCCAGGCAAGCCCTCTCGCTTCAAAACAAGTAGCCTTGTAGGAATTAGGGTTTTAGGGTTTGGGGTGCAAAAGTATAATCCTGTAGGCCATTCAGCTCCGGGGGCCGGTGTGCTTGCAATCAAAGGCAGGCCTGGGGAAGGTGCAGGCCGTGCCACTGCAGCCAGCAGTGCCTAGTCATCTCCCTGTGTTGTTCTGTGCGTGTGACGCTGCTGACCACCGCCTCTCTCCTGCTTCTCTTTTGACCCATCTCGTCACCCCTGCTCTGCCTCTCCGCTGCACGCTTCCGACCCAGCCCTGCACTACTGCTCTGCGTCTCTGCTGCGCTCTGTTCTCTTCCGACCCAGCCCGTCACCCCTGCTCTGCTTCCCTGATGCACGCCTTTGACCCAGCCCGTCACCCCTGCTCTGCCTTCCTGCTGCGGTACTGTTTTCAGCCCAGCCCTGCACACCCGCTCTGCCTCCCTGCTGCTCTCTGTTCTCTTCTGACTCAGCCCGCCACCCCTGCTCTGCCTGTCGCTGCCTGCAGGGCAAGTATGTGCGTGGGGCTGCGGAGCGCACCTACCAAGTTTTCAACTGGGTGCACGAGCGGTTCAGGTGGGCAGCGGCAGGGCGGGCGACTGCCCCTCGCAGCCACGGAATTAGGGTTTAGGGTTTTAGGGTTTAGGGTTTAGGGTTTTAGGGTTCAGGTGGGCAGCGGCAGGGCGGGCGACTGCCCCTCGCAGCCACGGATTGGGACCAATGGCGTAGTATCCACCCCCTGGCAAGCTGGCGTGTGCCTCTACGGGAGCTGTAATGCAATGCCTTATGGCATTGTCTTCCGATAGCGTTCTCGGCTTGCCACACCGCCGCTGGCTGCAGGAAGTCCTGATAACATGCTGACCCTCTGAAAAGCCGGCTGCCGACGTTCTGGCTGAAGAAAGCCTTCTCGGCCTTCTTGCGCCAAAGCCTTCCCTGGCTGCACGCAGTCCAATGCCCTTCTCATTCCGCGAAATCAACTGTCACTGGCTGCAGGCAGCGCATGTTGGAGGGTGGGCTGGACATGCCGGCAAGCTGAAGCACTTGTGTGCCGCCAGGCTACCTGCTCGCACTGCCACTGCCCTATCTGTGCCCCCCCACCCGCACTTGGGCTCAGAAACCTGGCCTGCCTGCAGGCAGTCTGATAGCCCGTCGTAAGCTCTCCAAGCGGTCCGCTGGCTGCAGGCAGCCTGATGGCCCTGCCAGCTTCTCAACACCTTCCCCCTGGCTGCAGGCAGCGCTTGGTGGAGGGTGGGCTGGACATGCCGGCAAGCTGTAACACTTGTGTGCCGCCAGGCCAACTGCTCGCACTGCCTCTACCCTACCTGTCCCCCCCCACCCGCACTTGGGCTCAGAAACCTGGCCTGCCTGCAGGCAGTTTGATAGCCCGTCAAAGCTTTTCAAACGGTATGCTGGCTGCAGGCAGCCTGGTAGCCCTCCAGCTTCTCACCACCTTCCCCCTGGCTGCAGGCAGCGCATGGTTGAGGGTGGGCTGGACATGCCGGCCCCCATCCTCGCCACCACATTTGCCAGCCTGCAAAAGGGGCTGGATGCATTCGAGCAATGCCGGTGAGGGGGACGAGAAGAAGCGGGGAGGGGAGAGGGAGGGAAGCGGAGCAGTGAGGGGCGAAGTTAGCATGCGGCAGTGGTTTGGTGAGGCAGGCAGGCAGGCAGGCAGGACAGCCATTTGGTGGGGCAGGGAGGGAGGGAGCGGTGTTGGGTTTGGGGGTGTAGGGTTTCGGTTTTAGGGATTTTAAGAACCCTAGGGCAGAGGGTCTGTCGAGTGGGCTGTGCCAGAGAGGCAGACAGGCCCGACGGAGTGTTGATTGGGAGGGAAGGACAAGACGTGTGCACTCCCCTTCCATTTTCGGTGACAACATCATCTTGCTCACACCCAGCTGTTGCTTCCACGTCTGCCCCCCTCCCCTGATGCTCGGTGAGGACGACATCATCTCGCCCAGGCACACTCGGTTGTTGCTTCCCCTTCTGGACCCCTGACGCAGGCTGCAGCTACCTGTGTGACACCCCCTTTTCCTCTCTCGCTTGAATGCTATCACCATCTTGCTCGGACACCCCGGTTGTTGCTTCTCCTGTGCTCCCCCCTGCAGCTACCTGTGCGACACCCCCTTCCCCTTTGCCTGGGCCCAGCTCATCGTCGTCCTGCTGCTCTGCTTCCAGTTCACCCTGCCCTTTGTGGTGGTCAGCTCGGGTGAGTCAGTGCTGTACTGCTGTACTACTGTACTACTGGACCACTGTACCACTGTACACTGGGCCGGCAGTGTGTGTGCAATGAACAATGAGCACGCCCCCGGCTCAGTCGTCCCTTTCCCCCATTGCCCTGCCCTGTCATCGTGGCCAGACTTGGTTTGTGTGCATACGTCAATGGCGGTCAGCTTAAGTGTGCTCTCAAGAACCCCCCTAGTAGTAGGCTGTGCAAGCCACAGCCGCTCAGCAGCCCTTTCTCTTTCGTCCTTTCGTCCTGTGTTGCGTGCACATCCGGCTGCTCTGCTTCCAGCTCACACTGCCCTTTGTGGTGGTCAGCTCGGGTGAGCGGCACACTTGCTCACTAAACAGTTGTACTGCGCGTGATGCACGCATGTGTGGCAGGCTGCGTAGCTGTGTCACGCCAGGTGGGCATGCACAGGCGTCCAGGGGGATGGATTTGCGCTAGGCGCCGCTAAAACGGTGGCGCACATATGATGGCGGCGCACACATTGCCAAGCTGCCATATTGCCATACTGCCCATAAAACGGCGGCGCACATATTGCCACTCTCACCCCCCCCCCCCCCCCCCCCCCCCCCCCATTCTTTCCTCCCAACCCTTCATGCCAGCAGTCGAGGACTGGGCGCTGGGCATCGTGTTTGCAACAATGGCGGCGCAGGTCGGTGCCCTGGGCGCATGCTGTGTGCGCTGTGGTGCCTGGGCGCGTGCTGTGTGTGCTGTAGTGCCTGGTTGCATGCTGCGTGCGCTGAGGTGCCTGCACGTGCGTGCTGCGTGTGCTGTGGTGCCTGAACGCGCGTGCTGCGTGGGGCCTGAGCGCGCGTGTTTGTGAGCTGTGATGCCTGTTCGAGTGTGCTGCGTGTGCTGTGCGGGAAGCGCGGGGGGCTGGTCATGGGGCAGGCACGCTGCAAGCATCCCCCTGCTCCGTGCGGCGGGGGACCATGATATCAGTGCAGCAGCTCTCTGGCGTGCTCTGAAGAAGCTTCCCAAGCCTCCCAAGTACACAACCCTCCAATGGTGTTACACCAGCAGACACAGTAGCAGTACCGCAGTGCCACGTGGCACCGTTGCCGGCTTGCCCACCCTGGCCCTTCCCTGGTGGCCCACTCATACCTGCAGGCATACTGGGCGATGAACGAGGTGGCGCGGGAGATGGAAGGTACTGCATGGTACTGCATGACCACTGGGGATGACGCTGCCCCTCTCCTGAGTGCACCCTGTACCGTTCACCTGCCATGCGTGCCTGCGGATGACCCCGCAGCACTCGGCCGGCTGTGCCCCCGACACCCTCCCACCACACTCACCCCACAGCCCCACGCCCCTCCTCGCCCTCCTACCCCTGCCCTGCAGACCCGTACTGCTTCGAGCCCAACGACATCCCCCTGCCGCGCCTGCAGTACCAGTTCAACGAGCGCCTGCTGGCCGCCGCCAACTCGCAGGTGGGAAAGCAAACCTTGGGAAGCGTTTATGTCACGCAACGCGGCTGTTCGTTGGCACCGCACAGGAACCCCCGCGCCCACCCGCATGCCACTGCCACACTGCGCAACTCTGTCGTGGCCGGGCCTAAACATTCAATTTGTTAGCATTAACAGGAGCTTAATTTTTACTCCATCAGAGATTGCGTCACTGTGCGAGTGCCCACTCGTCACCCGCTACCTGCCCTACCAGCTGCCCCGCCCACTTGACCCGCCCCCCCGCCTTTTTGCCACCCCTCCCACCGCCCCACCTGATCCCCGCCCCGCCCGCTCTCCTGTGCCCTTATGTCCTCTGCCCCCTGATGCAGCTCCCCGGCCCGGCCTGCTTCGACGCGGCATTCCGGGAACAGATTTGGCGCACGATCCAGCGGGCACAAAGCGGCAGCGTGGGCGCCCCAGATGCAGAGATGAGCCTGGATGCTGACATAGAGATTGGGGTGCGGTTGGACGCCCCCCGGACGAGCGGGATCAGCGGGATCAGCACGTGAGGCTGGGCCAGGCGGCACAGCAGGCACGGCAGGCACGGCAGGTACGGCAGGCACGGCAGGCACGGCAGGCACGGCAGGCACGGCAGGCACGGCAGGCACAGCAGGCACGGCAGGCACGGCAGGCACGGCAGGTACGGCAGGTGGCCCCGGGGGGGGAGGGTGCACAAGAAGGGGCTGGCGCTGCCTGCAGATGCCCGTCTCCCGGTGTGAAGAAGGTCAGGAGGCACCCGTGGCGGGCTGACTGGGCACATGCTCAGAGGTAGTTTCGCCAGCTGGCACAGCAGGCTGGCGCAGCAGGCACAGCTGGCACAGCAGGCTGCCATGCGGGCTGGGCAGGCAGGGCGACGGTGTTGGGCCGCCCTGGCTGCACTGGGGCACAGTGGCCGCTGCTTTCACCCCGTCTCCTTGCTTTCCCCGCTCAGCAGTACTTCTATTCGTACCCCCTCTCAACTTTGATGACCGTCAGGTTTGACAAAACTGTTGATAATAACATTTTATTGGATTGTAAAACCAACCCCTGAACTTCCTGTTCCTGAGTGCACGACATACAGGCAAGATGCCGAGGGGAGCAAGCACACACACATACAACGCCTATGCATACTACGTCTCAAATCCACGGGGGGCCAGCAACGGTCCAGCATGGGACAGGTTGGATGGCAGCTGCTGCTGGCTGGGGTGAAGTGCCCGCAGCAAGCGAGCCCTACACATGCTGGCCTGTTGGACCATAGGCAGGTTTTCATATAGTGTGCAGTGTAGTGTGCATAATGCAGAATGGGGCAGGCAGAAGGGTGGCTGTGCCAGCTGTGCAGCTGTGGCCACCTTGTGCAGACAGGTCGCGCCACCTTATGTAAGCTGTGCAGCTGGGGCCACCTTGCGCAGAGAGGCCGCGCCACCTTGTGCAGAGAGGTCGCGGCAGGTGCAGTATAACCCTGGATTGGCCGGTCAGGTTCGGAGAAAATCAGGCTCCTGCAAAGCTAGGGCGCAAGTGAGTGGGGTGGCGGGGAGACACGGGCAGGCACGGACAGCATGCCTCAATCCCCCCAACAAATCTCCTGTCTCGTGAGACCTTCCCGGCTCCATATGGACATTAAACGTAACTAACTAACTAAAGAATGCAGGCTTCCAGGCAGACCCAGCGGGGAGTCCGCCAAGCGCAGCGCTGGCGGCATGCGGGAAGCGAGGCAGGGCAGCTGGGGGGCTTGCACTGCTCGATTGTATACAGGCTGTCTTTTCAAGCACCCATCCGCCAGCATGCGTATGCCAGTCTGCACACGCCCGGAAATACGTGGTCTGTTGCAGGGTACCCGCAGGTCTGACAACGGTTGTGGTGGCATGGCGGGCGCGGGAGGGGTGCAGCTGAGAGCACCGGTGGCAGCAGGTTGGCATTGCAAATTTGTTTAAACTGAGGTGCCAGCCCATCAAAGGGCATCACCACGTGAGGTGCAGGTGCGGTTCGAATAGCCCACAGTAAAGGTTAAGGATACGTGCCGCACCCATGATCAGCGTGTGTGGCAGCTGTCCAGGTGGCAGCCGCGGCAGCCGCTGCGGTTGGCTGCCAGGCCAGCAGTGCTGTCTGACGTTGTGCTGTGTCACAGGGCAGCAGCTTGAAAATGAAACGGCTGCTGT
Source organism: Chlorella sp. ArM0029B (assembly GCA_002896455.3). Classification (NCBI taxonomy): domain Eukaryota; kingdom Viridiplantae; phylum Chlorophyta; class Trebouxiophyceae; order Chlorellales; family Chlorellaceae; genus Chlorella; species Chlorella sp. ArM0029B. The sequence continues at coordinate 2,567,321 of JTEE01000026.1, forward strand.
TAGGACCACATTATCAGTAGTCAACCACAAACACATCTACGCAGAGCAGTGAGATCGCCCCCAGGCAGGCAGCTTCGTCGGAAATTAGGGGCCCGCTAGAACCCGATGGAAACTCCGCTGGAAGACCCCGCTGGAGGGCCAACCCTTCCATCCCACTTGCAAGCACGCCTCCAGTGGGTTCCAGCGACGGCCCGCTTCGCTGGAACACGC
>JTEE01000026.1:2568675-2591224 GCA_002896455.3 Chlorella sp. ArM0029B
TTCTTGCACGTTCCATCAAGTATCCAGCGTGCCTCGCTTGATTCCAGCCAGGCGTTCCAGCGGGCCCCTAATTTCCGACGTTGTGCGACGGCGGCGGGGGCGGCGGCGGCGGCAGTGCTGCCAATTGCCGCAGAGCACCTCTACTGCCTGTCGCCGTCATAAACCACGCACATAACACAGTATGCCGAAAGGGTGGAGAACAACAGCCCCTGCATTTCCCGAGGCTGATGGAAAGCGAGCCAGGCGGGCCTTCATGTGCTGGGGGCACCCTCCGGCAAGGTTAGCTCAGTTCCAAAGGCGTGCACAGTGCCAGCGTTTGCCGAACTCAATATCTCCAGCCGAGGCAGCGACGCCGCAGCAGTGTCGCGGCATGGCGCTGAGAACTTGGATAGCTGTCCTATGTGGGATGTGGGCGTATCTGTGGGCGCTGGCTATGCACTCGCTTGGCTGGCAGGTGAGCCTGCCACCATCATGCCTCCTGCCCTGCCGCCCCGCCACAGCTCACGTCCGCCGCTGGCGCCCGCTCCAGATCAGCGTCGGTCAGGCGCGTGTCTCAGTGCAAATCCGGGCTCCCACCCGGGTCCGAACTCCAGGGATTGCACTGTTCCTCCCATAACACACGCAGGGCCCCTGGATCACCCCCTGGATCACCCCGTTGCTGCGTGCTGCCGACCTGTTCTTCTGGGCTCTCGTTATCGGCTGTTACATCTACGTATACTCCGTCTTTGGGTTAGCGGCACCGCCGGACCACCCTGCCCGCCTCAAGGCTTTGGCGCTTATAACGTCAGACCAAAGTAAGTTGAGCGCCCACCGCTTGCAGGCAACTTGTCTTAAAGACATGTCATTTGGCAAACCTTGCCGGTGAAACATCCCCCTCATGTGCCTAACCCCCTGTGCCCGCGTGCACCTTGCAATGTGTTGTAGTGGTCATCGGAGGCGTGTTTGTGCTGCTGATTCGAGCTGAAAAGGCGCCGGCGCCGCCGCTCAACATGTTCTGTTTGATGGGCCTCGCTCTGACTTATGCCAGGCAAGTCTTGGGCACTGATGGGTCAAACTGGCACAGCACCCAGCTCGCTGCCCCTTACTTGACGGAGTCGCAAGCTGGCAGCCCTTGCGCCGGCAAGTGCGTCTCGTAGTCGCAAGAGGCCTTCCCATGTCCTCCCCCGCCCAACCTCACGATTCCCTCCTGCCCCGCCCCCTTGCCTGCACCCTGCAGGTGGCATGCAGAGCAGGCGGACGCACTCGACAAGCGGGTTGTAGTGCACAGGCTGCGCACGCGTGCGCTGTCCGACCCTAGCTTCAAGGCCAGCCTGCTGATGACGATGGCAGCCAGCAAGGGCAACACAGCCGCCGTCCAGCACCTCCTCAGCTCAGAGGGCTGCAATGCGGCCACTGTGTTTGATGAAGGGCAGACTGCCACCCACTGGGTGGCAGGGGCCGGCAACGCCGCAGCCCTGGAGCTTGTGCTGGCAGCGGCGCCCGCCACGGCGGTTGCCAGGGACGGCAGCCAAAGCACGCCGCTGCACTGGGCAGCAGCCCAGGGGCGAGCAGGCGCTGTGCAGGTGCTGCTGCAGCATGCGCCCGAGGCTGCTGCAATGCTCAACCGCTACAAGCTCACGCCGCTGGGCGTGGCGCTGTGTTTGGATCGTGCAGCAGTGCTGGCCGCCCTGCTGGCCGCCAGCAGCGTGCCAGCTGCCGCCGCAACCATCCTGTACGCTGCCAAGGTCACTCCCGCCTGCCGTGCGCTGCACCGCTTCGCGGACCTGTTTGCCATCCACCGTGGTCTGCCGCCTGAGGTGTGGCAGCTGGTGCCCCACCCCTGCCCCGGCCTGGGCCGCGCGCTGCCCACTGCTTTGGCGCTGCCCCCGCCCTCCATGGCGGGGCAGGTGCGTGAGATCATGTGCCGCCTGCCGCCGGCTGACAGGGCGCGGCTGCACATGACGCTGCTGTGCCTGGCGCGCGCACAGCGCTGCATGGGGCTGGATCTCCCGGCAGACATCCGCTGCGTGCTGCTGGCTGTGTGACCGGGCAGGCAGCCTGCAAGGCTGCAGTGCCAATGCCAATTCAAGCGGTGCTTTGACCAAAGAAGTGCTGAGCCTGCTCCCATCCCCGACTCTTTGTGTGCTAAGGTGTATATTCAAGGCATACAATGTCACAGTTACATTGAGTTAGTTAGTTAGTTAGTTAGTTACAATTCATGTCCTTGATTGAGGCTTCGGTAATGAACGGCAGGGCAAACAAGATCAGAAGACCGGACAGCAGTACAGTGCCAGCATCGTCACACTGGGCGCCTGCAGGCTCGGGAGAGGGTTGGGCGGCCTCAGGCGCAGCTGCGGCGGCGGCCTGAACATGGTGGTCCCACCACAGCACACCAGGTCGGGCACGCAGCAGGCAACAGCACAAAGGCAGCGCCCGCAGATGTGGCCAGCAGCGCTTCTGGCTGTACGGGAAGTACGGGAAGGGCGGCGAGGGCAAGGCCGGACTGGTGCCAGGGGCGGCTGTGCCGCTGGCTGCGGGGGGTGCTGATCTGATGCGTGAGGGGGCAGTGTCGAATCTGAGGCTGCACGTGGCTCGGCGGGTGAAGGAGCTGGCCGAGATGCGGGGGGGGGGTGGCAGCCCTTGGGCACACACAAGTTGTTGTGTGCTGTGATTGTGCCGGACTAACACCCTGGTGCTTGTGAAGGTTCCAGCAGCCGGGGAGGTCCCCCTTTGTTCGCCGGCGGCGCTGTGCTCTCCGTCACCGTCTCCGTTGAGACCATTGCTGCCCCCCCCCCCCCCCCCATCAACTTAGGTAGCATTCGACTGATGCATTGAGTGTGCCCCACGACAGTCACACAGCACGATACCTCACTTCTCACTGAACCGTGACCTGCTCTCCAACCGCCACCCCAACCACAGGGCCCACCCTTGCTTTTGGTCCTTGCACTGCGTTGCCATGGCGGGTGTAAACAAAGGAGCCACAATGAAATGTGAGGAAACAAAGAAATCAATGTCAGTGCCGGAATGGGCAAAAAGAGACGCAACGGCTGAAAAGGACACGACAACCGGGAGTGAGCAGAGCTGGAAAGGAACCCACCGACGGCCACCCGTCGGGACTGTGCGGCATTTTAAGTGCAACAACGTCACGGCAGCAGACAGCCAGCTCAGCTGCTGCTTTTCGAAAGGGTACCACGCTGCATTGCGCTGGGCAAGGCTGGACAGCAGGAACAGCGTTGGCGGCATGTCATGCCAGGGTGCAGTGCCGGCGGCATGTCTCATGCAGCTACGTCACCCCAGCGCTGACGACAGCAGCGTCATGCCAACTGGCAGCGTGCCCAGCGCAGCCGCCACGTCATGCCAGGGGCAACGCCGGCGGCTCCTGCGCGTCGTACTTGCACTGTGCCAGTATGCCCGACACTTGGCCCGCCAGGTGGGCATTGGTGCCCAGCACACGGCGACTCATGATGTTGAAGGGCCCGCCTGCAAGGGGAAGAAGAAAAAGTCGATTCTGTAATAAGTGGGAGGACCCCAAAGGGGCGGGTTGCAAGTGTGCCCAGCAAGCAAACAGCGGCTCAGCTCATGATGTTGTAGGGGCCGCCTGCAAGGTTCGGCCGTTGTCCACCACGACTACAAAGTCAGCAACACATGCCGAGTCACAAGCACACACCTCTGCCCTACCTGTCGGGTCCAGCACGTGCCCGCCCGCCTCCTCCAGCACCAGCACCCCCGCACACAAATCCCAGCACCCGCCCAGCCCCAGCTCGTAGAAAGCGTCCAGCCTGCGGAGGAGAAGAGGGAGGGGCAGGTGGTGGGGCCTGGGTGGGGAGAAGATTCCCGGAGAGCTTCACATCATGCACAGCATGCACAGCAACCGCCCAGCCTCAAGTCGTAAAGTGCACGCAGCTCGGGTCGGGGAAAGAGAGGGTGGAGGGAGATCACAGAAGACGAGCAGCGGGCCGCGCTGCACCGGCCGCCAGCACTGCGCATGCATGCTGCCGCCAGAATGCAGACCTGCCAGCCTGCCCAGCCCACAGGCCCCCCCTCACCTGCCCTGCGCCACGCTGCACAGATTGAGAGCGCACGACCCGCTGCAGCGCAGGGAGCGGGAGGCTGCGCCCAGTGTGCGTATGCGGTCAAAGCAGGCGTCTAGGAAGCCGGCATCCCGCCGCGTGCCCAGCTCTGTTGCTATCACAGCCTTCTTCAGTTCTTGCGTGTCTGACACCTGTACAGGGGAAGAAAGGAGAGGGACAGAGCAGAGGAGGGGTTGAGCCAACTCTTCAGTTCCTGCGCGGCTGACACCAGCACATAGGGAACAGATATGGAGGAGAGGGACGGAGCAGAGGAGGGGTTGCAGCCGCGCAAAATGTGGGGCTGGGGAAGGCAGCGGGAAGGTGCAGGTCGGCCTGAAGAGGCACCTGCCAGCTCAGTGGGGCGGGCCCCAGGGTCGCTCCCACACTGTGCTTGCACAATGAGAGACGAGGAACACGTGGGCAGACAGGGACGGTGAACAAACTACAGCAAAGCAACACTGTCTTCCTCAGCAAGAGACGGGAAAAAGGGGCAGACACAGGGACAGTGGACCCAGGCAAGAAATGCTTCTCTGCAGTGTGAGATTATATTAGAAACACTAGAGCACAACCAAAAAAGTCCTGCCAGGCTGGCGCCAGCTGGCAGCTCACCTGGATGGGCTGGTCGTTTAGGAAAGCGCCGCCGCCGCGCACAGCATGGTACATCTCCCCCAGAATGGGGTTGAACACCACGCCCACCACCGGCTGCTTGTTGACTGTGAGCCCGATGCTGACGCAGCTGAAGGGGTAGCGGTGCACAAAGTTGGTGGTGCCTGCAGGGCGGGCAGGTGGCCGTGGAATCGATGCTTATGAGGAGGCGAAATGTGGGACAAGGTCCGGTGGAAGGTAGGGGGTGAAAGGGTGGCGGTGCACACAACTGGAGGCCTGCAAAGGCGGCAGTAGATAGGGGTGGCGGCAGCAATGTGGGTGCGGAGAGCGGTGGCCTGGCAGCGGCGGCGCTGAAAGCAGCGGTGCAAGAGCCGCGGGTGTGCGGCGCCCGTCACTCTATTCTTGCGCCTGCCATCCAGCCTGCCCACCAGTCGCCCCTGCCTCCCCAACTGCATGCCCTCTACCAACCGACCAATCAAACTGGCTACTTCATCAAACACACACCATGCCAGAGTACACCGCCTCAGACATGGGTGCCAAAGGCGGGTGGTCCCAAAACCCCACCCACCCACCGTCCACTGGGTCCACCATCCAGGTGGGCGCATTGGTGAGCTCAGCTGTGAACCCCTGCAGCCACAACACAGCGCAGCACAGCATGCACAGCAGCAGCCAGTCAAGACTTGGGTAATGGAGGGAAGGTCACCAAAGTCGAGATCATCCCTAGAGCGCCTCTACAAATGCAGGCCAAAACTGTGCTGCTGTGCCGTGCTGTGCTGTGCTATGCTGTGATGTGCTGCGTTGTGCTGTGCGCCACATAGCGCCGAATTGCACGCCACGTGCCACGCTGCAAGAGTGTGCAACAGCCACCAGCCGTGCATGCTCCCCGCCCCACCTGCGCCGCCAGATTCTTATCAAACTTTGAGACGCTCTGACAGCAGCAAGTGAGCAGGACGCCAGCAAAGCATACGCCCACCCCTCCTGCGCCGTGACCCTTTATTGCCTTTATTGCCGACACACAAAAGGCTGCGGCAAAGAACAACCACGAGAGATAGCAAGGACAGCAGAAGAGCACATGCCCAGGTGCGGCCCCACCTGCGCCGCCCACACCTCTCACAAAGTCACGTAAGGTTGCGACATCAGGAAACACGGAGCGAGCAAGGACGCCTTGACATGACCCAGGCCCCACCAGCGCCGCCAATACCAACGACCAAATCAACACGACTGCAACATGACCGTCACGAGTAAGCACAAGGAAAGCAGAGAAGCACCATACCCCCGGCCCCACCTGCGCCGCCGGCCCCTCTCACCAAATCACAACAGGCGGCGACAGGAGCAAAAGAGAGCCAGCAACGACAGCAAAAGAGCACACACTCCCGGCCCCAACTGCGCCGCCGACCACTCCCAATAAGCCCCAATACTGTGCGGCGTGAGCAGACAAAAGAGGGAGCATGGACAGCAGCTGGCCCCACCTGCTCCGCCGACCCCTCCTCTCCGATAAACAGGTCTTCCGGGAAGGCCTGCCGGATGCGTGACAGCACCAGCGCCTCGCCTGCAAACAAAGAAGTGCAGCTTCTGGTGTAAGGACACGTGCATGGCATGTGCCTGAGTATGGGTGGCCAGCAAGCAAAGCGTGGGGAGACGAGGTGTGCTATGCACACTGACGGGTGAAGTGCACAGACGTGTGCAAACTCACACTTGCGGTCCGTCTCTGTCACCAGGTCGGCATCTCCCGACTTGGTGTCAACCTTCTTGGGCTCATTCCAGGCGGCTGCAATGACAGCGCCCGCCTCGCGGGCTGCTGCGAGGGCCACCTCAAGCTGAGGCTGCCACTCAGATGGCGGGCCTGCGGGAGGCGGCACCGCGCCGCCAGCGGCGGGTGTGGCGGCCATTGCTGCTGCGGCCGCGCGCCGGGCGGGGGAGGGCAGGCTGTTGCTGGGCTGGCGGGCGCTGCGTGAAGGCTGCAGTTGGCGATGGAGCCTTGGAGGACAACAAAGGGTGGCAGATGTGGGGGTGCAGGGCTGGGCGAGGGAGGGCTTCGGAAGCATCCAGCAGGGTGCCAGTAGACAATGCTGCAGCTTGGCGCGCTGCAGGGGAGGCGTGTTCCGCCATCGCTGCCACCTGTCCGATGAAGCTCCAAAGGGAGCCAGAAAGCCCTTGCTCGCGTCCTGCCTGTTGTCGGTGATATTGCAGTCCATATCAGTGTCTCTACCGCTGCCCTCGAGCCCTCCTGCTCCGACCGCGCCTGCACTTGCACTCCCAGCTTCCGGTGGCCCTCCCCGGCCCCTAGATTGGACCATACAGCTCAGGACAACCCATCAAGCCATGGCCAGCCTCGCCGCCTGCCCCGGTGAGTGGTTGTGCGGTCCTCGCCTGCCTGCCTCACCGGCCGACCCCTTTCCGGCCTGCGAACCCTCTGTGAGCAACCCGTGGACGCTGCTGATGCCCGATTTCTCCGCACGCTGCAGCCGGCGCCAAGCTGCAGACCGCCCGGCGCAGCGCAGTGACGGGCGCCCGCCCGCAAGCCGTGCGTGCTGCGGCCCCCGCCAGAGCAGCCCGCGGCTCCTCCCTGGTTGTCCGGTAAGCACAGAGGATGGCTTGCCATAGAAGCTGGGCCGTGCAGCGTACGCAACTGGCAATCATGCTGGGCACGGCAGGGCGGCAGCCGGTTGGTCGGCAGTCCAAGGCAGCGGGTTTTGTAGCGTGCCTGGCCGCCGGGACTGCTGCTCACTTGTGTGCAGCAGCTCTGTTTGGCCCTGTGCACCCTTGTGCCTTGGTTACAGGTTGTCATCGGAAGCTTCAGCACCTCATCCTCCGGCCTTTGATAGCACCCGCAGCCGCCCTCATCAACCTGACCACCCTCAAAAACCGCGCCCGCTGCCTGCTGCAGGGCGGAGCGCAGCAGCAGCACCTTTTGGTCTGGCTTTGTGATCGGAGGCGCCGTGTGCGGCGCCCTGGGCTTTGTGTTTGCGCCGCAGGTGCGTGCTGGCACTTGAAGGGGCACTGCAGCGGCCAGCGTTACGTTCTGAGGTCGGCAGTCTTGTGCTAAGCGCACGGCGCCACACAAAGCGTCCGCCTTGAACTACTCATGATGTGTATGCTAGGGCGGGGCGGGCAGGGACGGTGCGGCAGCCCATGTGTTGCAGGGGCTTGGCAGTTGGGTGTGCCACAGGCTGCACACGCGATTAGCGTGCCGTGGCCCGTGCCTGCGTTGCCACTGATGCCCCCTCCCCTCCCTCCTCACTCACACCCCGCAAATCTCCCGCGTCCTGCTCTGGGCAGACAGGCTAGGGGGCGTTTCATGGCTAGGTACTTTTGGTAATCTCACGGGTGCCCCCTCCCCTCCCTCTTCACCCACGCCCCGCAGATCTCCCGTGCCCTGCTGGGCGACGACGACCGCCTCAAGCTGCGCTGGGACGAGGCTAGCAACGACCCAGAGGTGGGTTGGAACACACAGGGTTTTGGTGCAGCTGCCGCAGGTGCAGCTGCCGCACTCGAAATTGGAAGTGTGGGTTTTGGTGCAGCTGCGGGGCAGGGCTAAAGGCAGGGGGTGTGGCCAGCACCTCGCCTGGGCTTTCACATGATGAGGCAAGCGAGAAGGAAAGGCTGTCCTCAGACGAGGCCAGCAACGACCCAGAAGTGGGTTGTTGTGCATCTGGTTTTCGGTCGGTTGGTTTTTGAAGAGCCCACCACTTCACCTGTGCTTGTACGTGAGGCTCGTGAGCCGTGAAGTGTGCGCTGGGGCGAGGCCAGCAAACAAAGCAGTGGGTTGGAATCCAGGTTTTGTGCAGCTGTGGGGCAGCGGGGCCAAACGCAGGGACCGCTACCCAACCTGGTTGTCTCACCCTTGTGCGCATTGTTTGCAGGTGACCAGGCAGAACTTGCCTGACAAAACTGCGTCCACACATGTCCTGTTGTGTTGTCAGACCTCGTTGATCTTCTGTGTTCTCTTCTCTCATTCTTTCTTACTCAACTGCTTGCAGGTGACCAAGCAGAACGTGGCCGACAAGATTGCGTGTGCCAATGCCACCCTCTAGTGTTCTCAGACCTTTTGCCACTTCATATGTTCTCCTCACTTTCTCTTACTTTCTCTTACTCTCAACTGCTTGCAGGTGACCAAGCAGAACCTGGCCGACAAGATTGCGCAGCTGAATGCGGCCATCGACGACGTCTCTTCGCAAATCAACGCCCGCGACACAGTCAAGGACGAGGCCACCGCCTGAGCTTGCTTGCCAACAGGCTGCTGCAGCTGCGCGGCGAAAGCCTGGGCCTCTCAGGCAGCTGCCAGCTCAAAGGAAGCCACCGCCTGAGCGGCTCAGTAGCTGCTGCAGCTGCGCAGCAAAAGCCTGAGCTCTCAAAGCTGAGCTGCGGGGTCTCAAGGCTGTGTGAAGCGTGCGCACAAGCTGGCTTGCTGGCTGTTGAAAGCAAGTGAGCTGTAGTGCGGGGCAAGGAAGGCAAGCAAGCACCTGTGCTTGGCTGGCTCCCTCTCAAGCTGTGTTTTTTGCTTGTTCCGGCTGACAGCCTGTTGCCTGCTGTCGCCTGAGCTGGCTTGAGCCACCAATCTGCTGCCCGCCGAAGCCTGGGGCAGCTGCCTGCTGCCCCCGGTTGCTGCGGATGCTGTTCGAGTTGCAGCAAGGCCGAGGCGAATACCTAGGGCTTGCCTCTGGCTGTCTTCCGGAATATGTGTAGTAGCAGCTGTTGCAGCTGTGCTGCACGGTGGAGGCAGTGACGTGCGCCACTTGCCCGCCCTGCATTGGCACCCCACCCCAGTCCACCCCACCCCCAAATTTTGTGCTGCGCGCATTGTGTGCCCTCCCATTCCCGCACTGCCTTGTCCCCTTGAAGCCTGCCTGCCGCCCCGCCCCCCTGTCCTCCCTGTGTAACATCCCTCCCAAGTGCAGCCCTCAATTTGCAAGCCCACAAGTGGCCCTGGGTGACACACTTTTGCACCCGCCGAGCGTTTGTGCTTGTGTTTGCACGAGGGGAGGGCACAATTGGCAGAATGTGGGATGCACGCGGCACGTGGCTGCAGTGGCAGCAATGCAGGCAAGGGGTACAGAGGCTGCCGTGGTGTGGGGTGACGCCAGGCGGGGAGGGGGTACAGGCGCAGGCGCCAGCGCAGGGGAATGAAATGAGTGCTGGCGATTGGTTGGTTGGTGGAACGTTGGTTGGATTGGGGGGGTATCGGACAGGCAGTGTGGGGGAGCTGGGGGAAGATCCTGGCTGAAGATCCTGGCTACGAGGAAAGAAATGAAAGCGCACGCGAAGCTTGCAAGGTGTGACGGACGTCGACAGGCGGCGGCACTGGGAGGCCTGCTGGGCACACGCCAGGCCGCCCTGCCCGCCCATGAAATACAGTCCTGAAGGGGGGTAACTTAACGTTGGTACAGGGCAAGCCGCACACAGCAGCGAGGGGGGAGGCACGTCGCTGGGCAGATGTGACACTGCTGCAGAAGGCAACCAGAGGAATGCAACACGTGCTGCAGATGTCCACCTTCTCCCGTAGCGGAATGCAACACGTGGTGCACATGGCAACCAGCGGAATGCAACGCGGGGGCAAGACAATTGGCCCTGCTTGTGGGCGGGCAGAGCGCGGCGGGGCGTTGTGCTGCACTGCTCTTCCAGCAGTCCGTTTGTCCCTGAGGCCGGCTACCGGCTATCCTGGGATTCTTCTGTCACTGCGTGTGTCGTTATCCTATCCCGGGATGAAGGCAGGTTATCCTGGGATGAAGACGTCCATCTCTGTGACGGGCAGGTTCAAAATGTGCGTCTGCGTTTGCTCATGCGGCACTGCAGGGGAGGGAGGAAGGGGTGGGCGAGGGAACGGAGTGGTAGGGTTGTCAGCAGGGAAGCATGGGCAAGGGGAAGGGGCGGCCAGGTTTGTAGACATCAGCAGGGCAGCAGTGGCAGAGCAGGCCTCTTTCACAGCAAGCGCGCTGGGGCCAGGGGGGTCGAGGCAGGGCAGACACGGCCTGTAGGTGCCCGAAAGCCACGCCTTTGTTTTGGCCCAGTGCCAGCTACCCGTTAGTACAACCGTACCTTTGCCCCTCGTGAGCTTTGCCCCTCTGCGTTCCAGTGCCACCCCCACACATTCTCCCCCTCACGTGTGCGCTGAACGCATGCGTGACCCACAAACAGTCGGGCACTCCTTTCCCACGTGTACCCCACAGACAGCCAGGCTATTTTTTCACAGCCTACCCACCAAAGCAGTAGGAGACCATTCCTCTCCGGTGCTGCCGCGTCTCCGCCCCCTCCTCCGCCTCCTCGTCCGGCCGCATATCTGCAGGCGGAGCAACAAGAGTGGCCTGGTCAGGAACAGAAGATGAGGGGAGGCGCCAGCACTCCCCTTGGGCCACTCCCATTGGGCCACTCGCACACCACGAGCCTGCCTCTGGAACGAAAAACAAGTTTGAAGCAGTGGCAAGCAGCAGCAGCAGCAGCAGCAGCAGCAGCAGCAGCAGCAGCAGCGGCAGCAGCAGCAGCAGCAGCAGCCCTGCTCACCCATCATTGGCACCACCTGCCCGTCGGCCCTGTCCCAGCTGACGATGGACTGGATGTCGAGCCGGTTGTTGGCGCCCATCACTGTGGAGCGTAGGCGCAGGCGGCTGCGGATCTCTGTGCTGCTGGTGCCGTAAGACCGCATCGCCGTCCACACGCGCTCGCCCTGCACACGGGGAGCAAGCGGAAGGAGGGCAGGGATGCACCTTGTGAGCAAACGGAGCACAGGGTTCATAGGGTACTTGTTGTATGGGCGAAGCAAGGCAGTCGACCAAGCATGAGGGGGGTGCCGGGTTTGAGCTGAGAGGGCGTCGCCAGCCACACGCGCACGCCCTGCACGCTTGAAGAAAGCAGAAGGAAGGCAGAGATGAGCGGGAACTTTCCGCATGCACATAGCTAGGCACTCTGGGAAGCATTAAGAGGGCGCCAGATCTCCGGGGGTGGGAGCGCACCGCCGTCCTGCGCAGGCCAAGCCTTTGCACCTCCCAATTAAAGTACAGTAGGCACACTTTTGCCTCCCCTCAAATGCCGACCTGCTCACCCGCCTCTACTCACGCCCTACTTGGATCGCACCCAAAGCACATGCTCGCCTCGAGCGTCGGCCCCTCAGACCCTTCCACCCGCCCCGTACTCACATCTCCTTACAACCGCAGCGCCCCAGTTTCGTGTTCGCCTCTCCATCCCAACGTTCCCACCCGTCCACATCCCGCCCCGGCAAACTTTCAATCTGTACTGGTCAGCACCGCCTCAACTGCACGTGCTCGCCTCCCTCTCCCTGCCTTCCCACCCGCTCAACCACCCGCCCCCGCCTACTCACATCCTGCTTGAAGCGCCCCAGGTGCACATGCTCGCCGTCCCTGCCCCGCCGCAGCACCGAGTGGCGCTGCGCGTGCGCCAGGGCCAGGGAGCGGTGCACTTTGGCCAAGGGTTCTGGGGACGTGCGGTAGGAGAAGGTGCCGTCAGGGAAGAAGCGGAGGTAGCTGTAGAGCAAGAGGGAGGGGAGCAGGTGTGTTGCTGCTATTGCAGTGGGGCTTTGGGCAAGGTGCCGGGTGCCGTGAAGAAAAAGGGGATGTGAGTGTGCAGGGGAGGTGCGGTAGGAGAAGGTGGCAGCCGGGAAGAAGCGGAGGTAGCTGCCGAGCGAGGGGAGGGAGCATGTCATGTCATGTCATGTCAACATGGCTGTTTTAGGCGGGGCTTGGGCGAGCGGTCCAAGTGTAAATGCACGGATGGGCCAGGACGTAGTGAGGCGGTGGCTAGTACTGTATGCTGTCGAGGGGTGGGAGAAACGCTCTCGGTGCATGCCTGGCTGAGACACGGGAGTGCAGGGGCAGGGCGCAGCGCACCCAGCGCACGAGGGCAGCAGCGCACGCCGCTTGCGCCCCACTGTGCCATGCCATGCTGTGCCATGCTGTGATGTGCCATGCCATGCTGTGCCATGCCATGCTGTGACATGCCATGTTGTGCCATGCTGTGATGTGCTGTGCCATGCTGTGCCATGCTGTGCTCTCACCGGAAGTACAGCACCAGGTGCACCGCATTCTGCAGGCAGGCAGGGGGACAGGGGCATGGAGAGTTCTTGTGAGGGAGGGCAGTAGGCACTGCTCACAGCAGGGCATGTGCACGGGCGCTGGCACGCATGGGCAAAACAGAGTGCTGTACGGATTCGCCATACAACATTCTGAGCCACACTCTTCGAACCACTGACCCAAAGGCAAAAAAGAAACCTTATACAGGGCTGGCATGCATGATCGGACATGGCTGGGCCCCAGCCTGCATGAGCAGAGCACCCGGCTCACCTTGACGTTCCACTCCACCACGCCCTGCCGCAGGTACGTGTTGCGGCTGACGTACACGCCTGCAGGCGGTGCGTCGGGGGGCGGGGCAGGAGCAGAGAGGGTTGTATGCAGGAGTTTGGGGGCAGTGGGCAGAAGATAGGGTAGCGTTTAGGGTTTAGGGTTTAGGGTTTAGGGACAGGGTTAGGGTGCGAAAGCAGGGGAGCTCAGCATACAGGGGGGTAGCGAGCTGGCAGGTGAACATCAGGTGCACAACAGTGTGGCCCACTGCTTGCCTGCTTGCAATGCTTGGCCAGGCACAGTGTGCCAATGGCACAGCTAGGCGTGCCTCCTCACAAAGCCCTGCCTCACGCTTGGGAGATACAGCCCCCGCAGCACACCCGCCCAGACATGGGGGTCTTATAGGTCCACAGGAAGAAAAAAAGAAAAGGCTCACCGTCGAATCGCAGGTGCGGCCGCTCCAGCAGCATGCTGCAGGGGGGAGGGGCAGGCAGGGAACGCGGGTGAGGAGCAGGCAGGCAGAATGGGCAGCCACAGGGGGAGGGGAGGTAAGGCGAGTGACGGGTGAGGTCCAGGCAGGGGAGCGGGGCAGGGTGAGGGGGGGGCAGGAGAGCATCAGATGGGCGGGCGGCATGAAGGAGGGAGGCTTGTTTACATGCGCTATTGGGCGGGTCCTGTGACCAGAAACTCACCCTTCAAAAGAGGAGCGCCTCTCTACAAGCCCAGGGCACACAGTGACTCAAATCCAGGGACCATGTTGCATTGCTAACACCGCTGGGGCACACCCTGCTGGCTTGTGCCCTCCCTGCTCCTCAGCGTAGCTTGGGGCCAATGCAGCACTGCGGGGCCGGAGACATCCTCCTCTTTGCATTGCCGCTGCCACTGCATGCCGTGCCTGTACTCTGCAGGCCATCCTTTCTAAGCTGTGCCTGTGCCAATCTCCCTGCACTAGCTACAGTCTGCCCCACGCCAACCCAGAAAACCCCCCTCTGGCATCAGCAGACATGGCAGTGGGAACGGCTGGCCGCCTGCCTGCCTGCCTGCCTGCCTGCCTGCCTGCCTGCTTGCTTGTGTTGAAAGCATGCCTGCCTGCTTGTGTTGAAAGCCAGTTTGCCCGATCGTTATGAAAGCCTGCCTGCCTGGCCCTGCAACCAACACATGCCCTGCTCACCGCTTCCAAGAGCCGCGGTACTGCGACCGTGCCAGCTCAGCATTCTGCTGGGCATTCAAGTTGAAGAAGGCGTTCCTGCGGGTAAGAAGAAGACGGAAGCAGGGGCCAGGAGCTGAGGGCAGTGTCAGCAGTAGGAGGGGAGCGGGGGAAGGGAGCAGATGTGCCAGCAGGGACAGGGGGAGGGAGGCAGGGAGTGAGACGGGAAGGGAGCACATGGCTTGAGAGGGATGGTGCGCAAAGCTTGGCGCCAAAACAGTGGAGGGCTGGCACCCGGCTGCCTCTGAAAGCGCACCCACCGCGCTCCGCACCCGGTGCCACTCCCTTACTCCCCGCCGCTCCCCTCCGGGCTCTCAAATACATGGAGCAAAGGCTGTGTGGAGACAGCAGCGCCCGGTGCGGTGTGTGCATTACAACTCCACACAACAGCACCACAACTGACCCTGAGGCCCTCACATGCATGCTGTGCGCCACAGCAGGGGCGTGGCGCCAACGCTGCGCCACTGCCGGCACACACACTGCGCCGTGGCCAGCAGCGGGACGGGCAGCCGCTCAAAGATGTGCAGCAGCATCTCGTCCGGCAGCATCTTCTCAATCAAAGACAGCTCCCCCTGCGGGCAGTGCGGGCAGAACAAGAAAGAACAAGCAGTCGGCAAGCAGGCAGGCAGAGTAGAACAAGCAAATTGTTTGGAGCCAAGCACGGCAGGTGGCTGGAGCAGCTGCCTTCAAAGGAACGAGCGGCAGGCAGGCAAAATAGAGCGGGACCGTGATTCGTCAAAACTAGGCACGGCACATGGCTGGAGCAGGTGCCTCAAAAGGGGCAAGAGAGGTGCGCATCCTCAGCGTGACGTTCTATGAAACTCAAACCAACAGAAAGGAACAACGCAGGAGCAAAACCGTGCACGTCTTGACACACAAGAATCATGTCGTCTTTCCTCCCAGCTCCTTGGGCGGGCACCCGCTTTGGGTCGTGCACCCGCTGCACAAGAGCAGATGACCCTTTAGAAACACAGAGGCACCCCCCGTTGCTGTATTTCAAGTGACGAACCTGCTTTGGGTCGTGCACCCGCTGCAGGCGCACGCCATAGAGGCTCATCCAAGGGCGATAGGAATTAAAATAGGCCGAGGCCAGCGGCCCCGCGCATTCCACCACGGCTACCATGGCCTAGCACTGCTGCTGCTGCTGCTGCTGCTGGACCACCTCTTGAACGATTGGAGAATGAAGGTCGGGTGCTGCGCACAGGCCCTGCAGGCGAGGGCAGGAGGACGGCGAGAAGCAGTGCAGGGTGTGTCGGTGGCGGCGGCAGTGGCGGCGGCGGCGGCAGCAGCAGCTGGGGTGTGAGCGAGCGGCACCCGGCTGTCGCCCACTGTGTGCGCTGAGCTGCAGGCAGTAACTGTGGCTGGAGACGTGCGCCTGCCAGAGAGCAAAGCTCGCAGAGAGCGAGGGACTCGCCCGCGCCGCTGCTGAGCTCCCCGCTGTTGAGCCTCACCTTATGGCAACGTCAAGTCCCGTAGTAAGCAGGCGACTGAGCTGGTGCTGGCTGGCCTGGCCGCGGCTCCAGAACCCCACTGGCTTTTGCCCACTGACGCGCAAGCCTTTGAGGCTGTGCTCGTCCCACACTGGTTTTAGGTTCGTTTCAAGGCCATGTGCTGGAGGCACCCCTCTGCCAAGGGAGGGCTGGTCCCTCCGCCACGTCGGTCCTCCTCAAACACCGCAGTGGCAGGCGACAAAGGGCCCCAGGCACGCTCGATCGGCTGCGTCAAATTGCTGTGTGTCGCCATGTTTCGTTCGATGCAGCAGGCGGCCCGCAGGGGCTTCGCCACCTCCGCCCACACCGGACTCCTTGAGCTCCGGGAGTACACCATGAAGCCCGAGTCTGTCCGGGTAGGGGCAATCGGCACATTCGCACGGAGCAAGACGGGCCTGGGGATGTGGACAAGCGCCCTGGGTGTGTGGAGAGTGCCCGTCGCCCTGCCGCCACCACCGCCGGCGCCTTTCTCCGATGGTCCAATCTGGCCGCCTGCCTGTGCCTGCCTGCGCTGCAGGAGTTTATGCGGCTTACAAGTGACAAGGTGGAGCTTCGCAAGAGTCTGTTACCCTTCCTGGGGTGAGAGCCGTTGTGGTGCAGTAAAGCTGCCCGTGCCCGTGCGCGCACGCTGTTTGTTGGCTGGAAAGCAAGGCTGCCAGCCTGCTCGTAGCATCGATATTACCAGACGCTTCTGTGCCTGGGTGAGACCGCCCTGATGAAAGCTCTGGTCCCTGCCTGCCTGTCTGCCTGCCTGCCTGCCTCATGTACCGCCCTGCTCGCCCGTTTGTACTGCCTGCCTGCAGGATGTTTGTGTGTGACACGGGCGGCCCGCTGAACAAAGTGGTGAGAGGCGGGCAGGCCCAAAGTTGCCGAGGTTGGCAAACAGGGAAACACTGCCAACACAGCAATGTGTAGTGTGCAATTACTGTCGGTACGCGGCCTCCCGGCTTACCAGCACCGCCCTGATTGTCGCTGGGCAGGCGGCTGTCTGGACCGCGTCCCTCATGAGGTCCTCTCTGCCACTCTCTCCTCTCTGCCCACGCACTGGGCACACTCATCATTCTGCTGCTGCCCATGCCATCCTCGCTGCCGTGCAGTCCCACTTGTACCACTACAAAGACTTTGACCAGCGCGACAAGCACCGCGCCATGAGCGCCGCAAACGAGGAGTGGCAGCAGCAGTACCTGGCCTTCTCACGCCTCTGCCTGACGCAGCAGGAGAGCAGCATCTATGTGCCAGCGGCGGGGGTGCTGGCGGCGGCAGGCGCGGCGCCGGTGCAGCAGTATGCCGCGCCGGAGCGGCAGCCGGGCAAGCAGCCAATCTACGAGCTGCGGCAGTACCAGGTGGGGCAGGAAGCCGGGTGGGAGGGGCTGCCCGGCGGAGCTCCGGCTGAGCTGGCACCCAAAAGGTGCAGGCGCTTGCCCACCGTCCTGTAACTTGCCCTGAGTCACTCCTGTGCTGTGGTCAGTGATGCCCACGTTGCTTCAAAAAATGCGTCATTCGATCTTCCTCACGCATCGGACTCCCTCTTTGTGTCTCACAGCAGCACCCAGCGATGTCACTGGTCACGTCTGTATGACACTTTTGCAGCTGAAGCCCGGATATGACGGCGTGCCCAAGCTGCTGGCGGCATTCGAGGCGGGCATCCCTCACAAAGTGGCCGCCGACCCGCTGGGGCAGCTGGTGTTCTTTGGATACACAGAGATAGGTGGGTGCTGCGCTGCGCTGTGCTGTGCTGCGCTGGGCTGCGCTGGGCTGTTGTATGAGGCTGGTGGGCTGCTCCCCACCTGCCACGCTCAAACAGCTCACTGGTCCATCAGACCGCCTGCCACACAGCCTGGATCCGGTGCGCTCGCTCCTGTTTGTGCGCGCTCCCACCCCACCCCACCCCGCCCCAAACCACCCCACCCACCTTGCCTTCACAACATGCCAAGTGTGTGCGTGCTGTCCCATGCAGGCATGCTGAACAACGTGATTGAGCTGTGGCGGTACCCCAGCGCCCAGGCGTGCCACGACGCACGCAAGGCCGCGCGCACGGTGACGCAGTGGCGGGAGTGCATCGCGGCAGTCACTCCCGGGGTGCTGCACTTTAGGTCGAGCTTCATGCACGCCTGCCCCTTCTCGCCTATGCAGTAGGCATGTCCCACACTCCCCCTATCTCTTGCTCGGTTCGGCGGAGCCTATTCGTCCCCCGTCCCGGTCCAACACGGCCCACTATGCGGGTCGACTGTAACACACAAACAGGCAGGCAGGGCAACAGCAGAGGGTGGGCAACACTCGCCAACCGCATGCCATCATGCCAGCCCCGCCGGACTGGCGGGCCCCGAAGACTATTTTCTTCGTAGCCTGCCACAAGTTTTGTGGCGCAAGCTGCCCTCTGCAATCTGCTTCGTGTGACAACTGTGGCGTGTCTCCACGGCGGAGCCGCCGCCTCTGCCGCCGCTTTGCCTCCAGGGCCACTGTTTGCTCAGGCATGCTCAGCCGGGCGGCATGGCAGGTGCTCCGTATTCACGCAATGGTACGAATGGCGCACAGGGCAATGCCAGGGAACATGGCAAATAGAAACCGAGGAGACCGGAGGGCTCGGCGCAGCCCAGCAAAATCTCGGCAGTCGCGGTTACATATTTTCCGTTTGCCCAGGCGAATTGCGGCTGTTCAACCGGCGCAGGGGAGCCGGTAGGGCGACGCACACTTCACCCGCTTGACTGCCCCCGCGCGGCCTCTGGAGCTGCAGAGAAGCGTGCGACTGCCTCGCCGCGCCGCCTGAAGGGCTGCAGTCATGCCGCCCAAGACGCCGGGCAGCAGGCCGGGCAGCAAGCCAGCGACACCGGCGGCGGCGGCACCTCTCGGCCTGGAGGAGGCCCACGCGAAGCTGGAGGAGGCCCACGCGAAGCTGGGCCTGTCAAAGGACAAGCTGCAGAGGTGAGTAATCGCATGCCCCCAAGTAATGCTCATTTTCGCCTCCACTGTCATTCCCAACTGATGCCCTCGACCCCCGCCGCCGCTGGCGCAGGCTGGCAAGCACCCAAGTTGCGCTCGACGGCGAGCGCACCAGCCTGGGCACTCAGTTGACCGCAGAGCGCAACCAGTTTGACGACATCAGCTCCTACCTGCGGACAGCCCTGGCGGAGCAGACGGCTCGTGCCGAGGCTCTGGAGCGTGAGCTGGCAGAGGCTCGTGACGCACTGGCGGCCACGGAACGGGCGGCAGCTGAGGCGGCAGCAGCGGCAGAGCGGCGTCTGGAGGAAGATGTGGGGGAGAAGGAGGTGGGCAGGCTGGGTGCTGGGAGTTTGTTGGGTGCTGCCCGTTTCGTGGGTGCTGCCCTGCTCTGCGCGCCACCTCTCCTGCAGGCATGGCCCTGGTCCGTGCGCCCCATCGCTCACCCACCAAAGCTGCACACCTCCCCTCCATCTGGCCTCCGCTGCGCAGGCTGCTCTGGAAAGCCAGGCACAGAGGGTGCAGCAGGCGGATGCTTTTTTGGCGCAGCGGGACGAGCTGCGTGCCCAGATGGTGGCGGCAGCGGCGGGGCTGGAGGAAGAGAAGCGGCAGCACAACAAGCGCGTTCTGGTGGGGCCCGGGTGGTGGGGTGGCTCGGGACAAGGGGGGACCCAGCCTGCGTGAGAGAAGGAATGTGGGGGCATTTGTGATCGAATGCGTTGGAGAGCAGTGGTCCACCAACTCTAGCCTAGTTTCGTCGTCGCAGCTTTTTTCATATCTACCTGCAAGGGGACTTAAATTCAGGACGAACCTGATCCTGAAGAGGTTGACGAGGCAGGCACCAGACCCTGAACACATGAGAGGTTAACAAGAGATTGCCAATCATAAAAAGCAATAAAAGGTCCGCCAATTCCACGCTCCACCTGGTTGCTGGCCTGCCCGCCACCCTGGAAGTCTAAACCCGCCTGCCCGCCTGCCCACTGCGTGCAGGATTTGGAGCGCAAGCATGCGTCCGACCGCGAGCTGTGGCGGTGCAGCACCGCCGATGCGGTGCAGGTACTTGATAGATTAGATGGCAGCTGGCTGTTGGCAGGTGGCTTGCCTGGCCTGTCGGCAGATGGCTGATGCTCTGCCAGTGGTCTCAATGACGTTGTCCTGTCGGCCCCTTCCGCTCCCTTCCTGCGGTCTGTACCAAGCATCCCGCACCTCCCCTACACATTCTCCACCGACTGCAGGCTGCCCGGCTGGAGATGGCGTCGCTGACAGACCAGCGGTTGGATGCCACCACCAAGCAGACCATCTGCGACAATGAGGCCATGGCGGGTGGGTGCAGGGGCCGGTGTGGGCAGGACGGTGAATGCCCGAGGGAATCGCTCGCTGTACTGGGCCTTGGACGCAGCTGGCTGACACATGTGATTTTGAGGCAGTGGCAAGTTGGTGGGCTGGGCGGGTATGCCAGGGGGTGTCGTTTTGGGAGCAGAGGCGGAACACCGGCCTGCATGCCCTCCAAACAAGCGGCGCCTGTCTGACTGCCAGGCATAACATGCAGCCTGTCTGCCATGAGGGATGTCGGCCCACCCAGCATCCTTACCCAACTGTGCATGCAGGGGAGCTGCAGTACCAGGGGCGGCACGTGCAGGGGCTGCTTGCCCGCAACACTGCGCTGCAGGTACGCCAGCGCCTGAGGTGGCTGTTAGAATGCGTGCATCAACACATGCTGTGTGCTCGCGTCAGCTATCCAGGCGGGCTTCACCTGTGCTGCCACCCGCACAACGGCAGCAGGAGCAGCTTCTGGCTGTATGGGAACTCGTGCTGAGCTCACTTTCTTCCCGTCACACCTCGCATGCCTCACCCTTGCTGGTCATTGCGCCTGCTGCCCACGTGCTTGCTGCAGAAGGAGGTGCATGATTTGCGGATGACGCTGAGCATCAGCCGGCATGCAGAGGATGAGCTTGTAAAGAAGGGGCTGGCCTGCGAGAAGACGATAGAGAGCCTGGTGAGGCCTGGGGTTGCATGTTGTTGATGTTGCAGGGACAGTGGGAGTAGGGGGAGGATCAGGCAGTGGGGCATGGCTGGCCTGCGTGGCAATGGCTGGGAGGGAGGCAGAGGGCCGCTCGGTGCAGTGTCAATTGAGGGAGAGAAGCTTGAAGTAGCGCCCTCCATACCTGCACATGCCCACCAACTTGAGTTGCCTGGGCGCGTGCGCCCCTCCACTGCTGCCCGTGCCCCTCAACTGCCTGTGCACCTGGCTTGATTAGAGGGCAACCCACTCCCCGTCAAGAATCCAACTCAAAGCGTATGTCAATGCATGCATTGAACAACACTGCCTGCCTGTTGCTCCTCCCTCTGTGCAGCTGGCCCGTCTGGAGGAGGTGGAGGAGCAGCGGGGCGCCGGGGAGCAGTCGCTGGCTGAGCTGGCGGGACAGCTGGCAGAGTGCCAGGCGGAGGTGCACTCCTCAGGGCAGCAGCTGGACGACCAGGCCAGCCGGATGGCCCAAGTGGAGGACCTTCTGGAGGCCAAAAAGTGAGGGCTTGCCAGCACGGGCGGACGGGGGCGGGTGGTGCCTGCTGGGCCTGCTGCGGCTGCAATGCAGCGGCACTGTCCGTTTGTTGCCTGGGCGTGTGTGCCGTGGCTGGTGTCCCAGTTTTGGGTAACGCACAAGTGCATTTCGGGCAGCCATGGGATGCAATGCCACACTCGGCACACCCTTCCTCCCAACCCGGGCAGTCCTGTTGAATTGCCAGGCCCAGTTACCGCTCTGCCCACCAACCTGCACTGGCCCCTTGCCTGTCTGCAGGGACGAGCTGCACCAGCTGCAGGCCAAGCAGAGCGAGGCAGCCGGCTTCCTGCTGCAGTGCCTGTCGGATGTGCGGCAGGTGGTGCTGGCTGAGCAGGGGCGGGCAGCGCTGGCGGCTGCCTCCTCCACCCACCTGGAGCCTGGCAGCTCTGGTGGCCTGGACGCTGGCACCAGCTTTGCCACCACCGCCAGCGAGGCGCAGCAGAAGCTGCCACAGGGGCCGCTCCACCTTGAGGCGCTGCCGGCGCCGCAGCGTGAGGCCCTGCTGCAGCGCTTGTTGGACCAGCTGGGGGTCGACTGGCAGGAGAAGGCAGGGCTGGTGCTGCCCGCCAGCATCAGCTCGCCCCGGGCGCCCATCCATGCCAGCAACAGCCTCTCCCTCAGCCCCTCTGCCCGCTTCGGTCAGGCCTTCCTGGCCAGCTTCCGTGCCTCTCCTTCGGTCACAGCCAGCCCCAGTGCCTGCTGCCTCAGCTCTAGCCCCAGCGAGGCGGCGGCGCCAGCAGGGCTGTGTGGTGGCGCCAGCGTGGAGCTCATGCAGGTGCTGCGCTCGGATGTGCGGCCCTGGGGGGCGGGCGGCCTGGAGGGAGGGCCGTCGTCGTCTTCGGTGGGTGCACCGCCCCGCAAGCCTGCACCGGCCAGCACCTCCGGGCACGGCAGCCGCACTGCTGCCGGCAGCAAGTGAGCCAGCCAAGCAAGCCGCCGGGGCGCATGTGTGTTGTTATGCTGCGCTGTGCCGGCCAAACCGCGCACGTACCACACACTCAGCTGTTCGAGTCACACATTTGATGTAACCGTGACATACACAATCACACAATGAAGAAAGTGTACCTGGTGCAATCAGGTGACCACTGTTGCATGCTGATTGGGCACTGTGCAGATAGGGTAACCCGCCGCCCCGCTCCTTCAGGGCCGCTCCCTCAGCCCTGCCTCTGCTCGTGCTTCATGTGTATGTTACGGTCTTTCTCTGAGCGGAGCGGCGCGGAAAACCCGGCGCGTTCCGAACAAGCCATACCCTGACCCAAACCTCCGACGCAACAACCGCCGCACCCGCTGCGAGTATAGACTGTATTACACCTCTTGATGACTCAGGGACCGGGGAAATGGCGGCCGTGCAGCTGAGAGTGAAAAAGAAAAGGTGGCCTGCCGCCAGCCAGGCGCCGCCTTGCGGCGGCAC
>JTEE01000026.1:2595019-2625383 GCA_002896455.3 Chlorella sp. ArM0029B
ACGCGGCGGAGCAGGACAGGCTCCGTCCCGTTCGGCACCACTTTGGTGTCCACGTGGAAGGTTTTGAGCACCTTTGCAGAGAGCAGCTTCACTCCAGCCTTCTTCGCTGCTGCTGCTGCATCCCCTCCCGCGCCCTGCCGCCGCTGCCGCCGCTGGCTGTTGGTCGGCTGGCCAGAGGTGGCCGCCTGCTTCTCGCCGAGGAGGGCGAAGACCCAGTTGGTGGTATCTCTGGCGAAAAATACGTTCTTGGAGCCGTTTGCAATGCGTTCTTGCGAGTACTTGAGAAGTTGGTCTGTCATTTTCGAAAATGACTGCGGCGGCAGGGCGCGGGAGGGGGTTAAAACGGGCCTTATAGGCCTGCAAATGCAAAGGGAATGCAAGGGCACGTGTCGATGCGTGTTTGAAGAGGACGGACGCCGAATGCCCACGTGCACGGTGCCACATCAGCACGCAACACATGTGACTGCGACGTGGCGCCCCGCCAGCGGGACCCAGGCTCCGCCACACTTCTAACGACCCCCTCCGCCCTGTGCCCCCACCATCAAGCCGGCACAATGAAGTGGCAACACCTTGCTCTGGCCCTGCTGCTGCTTTCGGCGGCCGCGCTGCCCAGCCGGTGAGTTCTGGCTCGATCGGCCCTTCCAGCGCCACGATCGGTGGAGGGGGCGGGTGTCCTATGTGTTGATGGACCCTCCGCGCCCCGGGAGGCCAGTTCTGGGCCAAGGCCTTGCACAGCGGGCCCTTCGGCGCGGCCTGGCACCCGCTCGCCCCGGCGTGACGCCAGCTCGGGGCGTTTTGAGTAGCCCCAGGGGGCAGTGCCGACCGGATGGCGCGCAGTGATGGGAGTGTGGCCGCTCAGAGCGGGGGGAGGCGAGGCCCTCTCTTGGCCTGCCACGCTGCCCAGACGCTGCCCAGATCTATGCTTCACCGCGAGACGGCGCGCCGCGCATCAGAGCGGGACTGCAGCCCCTCGCTGACCAGCACTAGCGGCACCCCGCCTTCGCTTGCCGCCGCCGGCGCTCGGGGGGCACATGGCGGCGGCCCCTTCCCCAGCCTGCGTGCTCACTCCCTTACTTGCGTTGTTACAGGGCGGAGGAGGACGCGGATGTTGACGAGGATGAGGATGATGACGAGGATGTTGACCGGGCCCTGCTGCTGGTGCGCCGCGTGGTGAGCGACGAGCGGCCGCTGGAGGGCAAACAAACAACAGTGACCATTTCCATCTACAACGCAGGAAACACGTGAGTGTCAGGCATGCCAACATGGGGGCTGGTGCTGTGTGTGCTTCCCTCCATCCTTGCGTCGAGTGTGGGTGGCCGCGGTGGCCGCAGCTTCCGCCCCATCTGCTGCCTTTGCCAGGGTGTGTTGGCGGCGAGGTGGGACAGGCACAATCACACCATCACTCACAACATGCATGCATGCATACCGACAGCCCCTGCAGGCAACAGCCTGCACAGCCCAGCCAGCAAGTCTTCATACAAAGACCAAAACACGCCGCTTGCTTGGTGGTTTTGTGTGTGCCTCCTGCAGCGCCGCTACCGGAGTCCAAGTTGAGGACCGCCCCTGGCCCGCCAGCTTTGCTGTTGAGGGGGAGCTGTCAGCCAAGTTTGACCGCATCCCCGACGGCTCCAGCGTGCAGTACAGGTGGGTGCTGCCACGTCGCCTGGTGGCCTGCGCCCTGGGTCGCCTTTCCCTTGCCAAGCCTTGGTTGGCATGCTCGCGTGTGTGCTCCTTCCCTTTGGAATCTGCCGTCCATCACATGAGGTTCTCCTCTCCCCTGCGCTCACGGGATTGATGCTGCCAAGGCTTCTGGCTTTCGTCTTCACCTGCCTGCGTTTGTGACCTGCCTCCGCTCAACCTTGGACCATAACCTTTATGCGTGCAGCTACAAGGTTGCCTCCAAGGAGTCTGGTGTCTACGAGCACCCCCCTGTGTTTGTGACCTACACCCCCGGGGAGGACGAGCCGACGCAGGTGCGTGCGCTGTGCTGTGCGTGCTGCGTGTGCTGTGCCGTGCGTGCTGCGTGCGCTGTGCGTGCTGTGCGCTGTGCTGTGCGTGCTGCGTGCGCTGGCGCCTCAACGATGAGAAGAGTCGGGCTGCCAGTTGCATGCACGGCACCTAAACACTCACCAGCTGGCAGGCGGCTGCACATCCCCCGGTTGCTCTTACCGTAGTTCCCAGCCTGTGTCATCACCCAACCCTCTTCCGCCGTGCGCTCACCCCCCTCACCCTCCTTCACACACGCGTGCAGGCTGTGTCAAGCCCCATCCTGGCTTTCCGCACCTTCACCATCTTCGAGAGCCTGGGCGCCAAGGTGGGCTGCTTTTTCTTGCCTACATTTTGGTATTCCGCAACAACTCTTGCGGAACAGCCCCTTGGGAGACGGCACTCACACCGGTGCCCTTGAAACTGAACGACTGTTGGTCCTGGTGCCTTGCTGGCGTGCCTGCTTGGCCCCTGTCTGTGTCCCTGTTCGCCTGCCACGCATGGGGCCCGCCCCAGCCGGCGCCTGGCATGCTTGGGGGCCGCCCCAGCCGGCACCTGGTTTGTCGTAATGTCAATGCCTGGCTGCTTGTGTTCGCCCCTGCGGCAAACAGGCCCTGCGGCAAATGAGCCAAACCCGCCGGCAGGCACAGCCAGCCAGCTGGGTCGCCAGCACCACCACCCCTCGGCTCTCCACCGCCCTTCCTGACCCGCCCGCTGCACCCCACCCCTGCCTCCCTCCCTCCCTCCCTGTGTGTGCCCCAGGCACTCGAGCTGGGCAGCACCGTGACCGGCGGCAACTTGAACACCCCCGCAGACTGGCGGCGCGTGGCTTACGTGCTTGCCGCACTCGGCGTGGCCTTCTTTGCCTACCGCGGACACACTACCGTCTCCGGTGAGCTCATGCTGCAGCGCAGATCTGCCCCATCATGCTGCCGCCCCATCTGGTGCCCACCCACCTCCCTGCCTGATGGCCTGCCTGCCTGGGCGCTTGCAAGCCACGTGTGTGTTGCGCCTGCCGCCCCGTTTCCGTACCCGCACCTCCCCTTTCTACTCTGCTCCCACCCCTGCTTTCCTGGCTGCGTGCTTGTTTCCCACCTGGCTAGGGCTTATGAACCGCACGAAAGCTGCTGTTCATCTCCAGCATCCCCACCTTCCCTCCCAAGAAGTGCAATGCACCCCTGCCTGTTTCACTTTCCCTAGCAAGTGAACGTGGCCTGCCCCGGGCTCGAAAGCCGGCCTGAAGCCTCAACCCTTGCCCACGTTGCTCCTTCACCTTGCAGAGTCCCAGCGCAACCGCAAGCGCGCCAAGGCGCTCGCCGAGCTGGGCGCTCTTGAGAAGGACAACTGAGGAGGCTCCAAGCGGCCCACAACAGCCCGGCGTGCACTCTGCACGTCCGCCACAGCTGTCTACCGTGACGGCGCGTCATGGTTGGCAGTGGCGGCGGCGGCAGCGTCATGTTTGGGTGCCAGGGGCGGTCACCAGCCCAACCCCTGGTCACGCAGCAGCAGCGGCAAGCGCCCCGGCCCGCCCTCTTCCCAGCGGCGGCAGTGGATGCGCTTTGAAGCAGCGGTGCTGGGCGGGGGAGGCTGCGCGGCAGAGGCACAGCCACCTGCCCGTGCCAGCTGTCAGTCTTTTTGGGAGGCGCGCACCGGAGGGACAGCAGTTGGGCAATCGCTCCGGCGCCGCCTGCGGCAACCAGCGGTTGAGGCTGCAGGAATAGTGGGGCAGCTCACTTGCCCTTTGCCTGTTGCCTTGCCCGCTAGGCTGCGGGTTCTTTCCACCCTTTGAAACTTTGCTCTACATTGTCAATCACTCTGCTCTGTTGAGCTCTCCTCTGCTGCATCTGATGACTGTATTGTGCAACCGGAATACACAAACACAGGCACGGTGTGGCAGGCATGCGGCACAGTCACAGTCACAGGCATGCGGCACAGGCATGCGGCACAGTCTTGGTAGTAAATTGCCTTGGCAGTCTGTGTCTTGGCAGTGTCGCCTGCATTTCGGTGGCATCGTTCCTGCTGCGGTTGCTGGAATGCCACTGGGCAGTGCCTGCCGGCCTGCGCCCAGCCTGCGTGCATCATCTGTCGGGGCTGCATGTGTCCCATGCCAGCCAGCGAGTGCGTGTTGCATTCCACCCACCGCCTCCCCTGCCATGCTGGCCGCGAGGGCGGTGGTGGCTCGGAAAAAGGGGAAACCCAGACTTTTGAAGTCATACAGGCCCTCCTCAGGCAGCCCGGCGGCAGACGTAACGCAGGCGGGTGGGGACAGTGGCGGCAGGGGAGTACTAGTGGGCGGAGCGGGGCGGGCGGCATGCATGCCGACTCGTCATCTCCCAGGTGGCACGATAAGAAGTTCGCGCTGCCGCGGGCATGCGCCGTGTTCCAGGTCCCCACAACAGGCCAGGCACAGTGTGCGAGTTCCACAACCAAGAGATGAGCTTGCAAGTCAGTTGCAAGTCAGGGCAGGCGTGGCGCCGGCGCTGGGGGAGCGCTTGAAGCGCTTAGAACGCTTGAAGCGCTTGAGGAGAAGCGCTTGAAGCGCTTGAAACGCTTGAAGCGCTTGAAGGGGAGCGCTTGGAACGCTTGAAGCGCTTGAAGGGAAGCGCTTGAGGACAAGCGTGTTTTCACTCCGGCCTGGATGGACTGCGGGCACCGCCACCGCTGCCGCCGCCCCGCCGCCGCCCCGCTGCTGCTGGCCACATCTGCGTGCGCTGCCTTTGTGCTTTTGCCTGCTGCGTGCCCGATCTGTCCTGGTCTGCTGTGTCTGTGCGCTTCGGCGTCTGCCGCGTCATGGTTGGCGGCAGCGGCGGCGGCAGCGTCACGTTTGGGCTCAGGGTTGGTTCCGCGGGTTCCGGCTTCTTTTATGCTGTGTTGCACAGGATGCCACCGCGCGGTTCTCAGGCCGTCTGCCCCTCGGATGCGCCCTGGCCCGCCGCCACCGCTGCCGCCGCTGGCGTTGCCGCATCTGCGGGCGCCGGCGTTGCCCTTGTGCTGGTGACCTGCCGCTTAGCCGCCCTGTACTGGTGCCAGCAGGTGGTGGGTGGGTGATTGGGCGGGTGTGCCTGTCCGTCTGTGTGTATGCATGGTTGTGTGCCCGTTGCCGTTAGCACCTTGCAAGTCTGTGGTGTGCTTGGGGCAGGGCGCCGCCAGCGAACCTCTGCCCAACCGATCAGGGGGCGCACTCCTGGGTCCTCCTTGCCTGGTGCTGCTGCGGGCTCCTCAGTAGTTCGATATTGCCAGGTTGCACATTGCGCAGACATAGTAATGCTCAGAAGAAGAAATGAATGACAGGTGAGCGGGCTGGGGGGAGAGGAAAAAACGTGCGGCATTATCGCAGGCTGGGGAAGGCACAAAAGACACAAAAAGCGCAGGCAGCCACGGGAGGCTTGGCTTGCACTGGCTGACACAGGCGCACGCATGCATCCAGGGTTTGCATGCTTGCTTGCATGCATGCATGCGTGTGCACAGGCACCGCACGCACCGCCCTCACGCGCCCCGCTCCGCCGCCAACGCTGCCAGCTGCTGCAGCGCCAGCATGCCGGCGGCCGCGGCGGGCAGCTTCTCCCCTCCGCTGCTGCCGCCCTCCCACTGCTCCCGGTTCTTTCCGGTGTACGAGTTGATCATGTACTTTCCAGAGGGGTCCAGCATGAAATGCGTGACAAGCTTGGCCTTGATGTTCACGGGGGCCAGCACCCACGTCAGCATGGCAAAGCTGAGCAGGTCGACTGCAGAGGGGGTGGGGGGGGGACAGGCAGGAGCGAGGTCAGGCAAAGCTGAGCAGGCCGGCTGCAGGTGACCCGGGAGGCGGGGGCGGCGGGGCGGGCAGGCAGGAGGGAGGGCAAAGGTGAGTGAGCAGGTCGGCTGCAGGAGGCGGGTGCGGGATGGCGGGGCGGGCAGGCAGGAGGGAGGGCAAAGGTGAGTAAGACGGGCGGCTGCGGAAGGTCGGGCACAGCTGGCAGGTCCACTGCAGGAGGTGGGGTGCCGGTATGGCGGGGCGGGCAGGAGGGAGGTTAAACTGGGCGAGCGGGGCGGTTCCGGGGGGAGGCAGTGCAA
Source organism: Chlorella sp. ArM0029B (assembly GCA_002896455.3). NCBI lineage: Eukaryota > Viridiplantae > Chlorophyta > Trebouxiophyceae > Chlorellales > Chlorellaceae > Chlorella > Chlorella sp. ArM0029B. The sequence continues at coordinate 2,601,059 of JTEE01000026.1, forward strand.
GGGAATCGAGGCACCAAGGCAAACACATTGGGGCAGCACAGAGACAAGTGCACGAAACACCACGGCACCCTGTGCAGCCAGTGCAGCCTGCTTCCTGCTGCCAGCCGGCACCCCGGCAACCGGTGCCCTGCCCCTGCCCCCGCACCCGAGTTCAGCTTGGAAGCCAGGAATCCCCGCCAGAAGGAGGAGGGCAGGCGGAAGAAGGTGGTGAAGAAGTCGGCGGTGGCGCGCGTGTCCAGCTGGCCCAGAAGCTCCATGCCAAACGTCTGGAAAGAGGTCTGCAGGGGCAGGCAGGACGAGAGGAAGAAGAGGAGAGCGGGTGCAACGAGTGAGCTATGGCGCAGGTTGTGTAAAGGGAGGGGCGTGTCAAGCTGGCCCAGAAGCTCCATGCCAAACGTCTGGAAGGAGGTCTGCAGGCGCATGGAATGAAGAGGAAGAACAGAGCTGTGAAACAAAGTGTGCAAAGGGAGGGGCGTGTCCAGCTGGCCCAAGAGCTCCATGCCAAACGTTTGGAAGGAGGTCTGCAGGGGCAGGCAGGACGAGAGGAGGAGAGCAAGTGCGGCGTGAGAGAGCTGTGGGTGTGTCAAGGAGGGCGTGTCCAGCTGGCGCAGCAGTTCCATGCAGCATGTATGGGAAGAGGTCTGCAGGGGCAGGCAGGACGAGAGGAAGAAGAGGAGAGCTGTGAAACAAGTAGTGTGCAGGGAAGGCCGTGGAGACCCACAGCAGCGCGGAAGGAGGTCTCCACGGCAGGAAGAAGAGAATAAAGAGAGGAGAGCAGGAGTGACGCGAGAGAGCTGTGAAACAAGGTGTGCCGAGGAAGGGGCGTGTGGACCCACATCAGATCGGAAGGGGCTCTGCATGGCCAGGCAGGGAGAAGAAGCAGAGAAAGAAGAAGGAACCAGATGGTCAGTGAAACACGCCACGGTGTTGTGCCCGGGGAGGGGCGGCGGGGCCGCACAGCGGCAGGCTGAATGCTAAACAGCAGCCTGTGTGGTGTTACACCAAATTTGCACCTCCGGACACACCGCTGGCGCTCTCCCTCCTGCCTCACCCCACCCAGCGTGCCATTCACCCATCCGCCCCCCACCGCTTGCCCTCTCCCCCCTGCCTCACCGCCCCCAGCGTGCCCCCCGTCCACATCCGCCCCCCACCCGCGCACCTGTCGCCGCCGCTCCTGCGTCCACAGCGCCTCCCACACAAAGCGCACCGCCGCCGCGCTGCTGGGCTGCTCTTCAAGCGCCACCTGGACGGCCCGCGCCACCGCCCCCGCCTCCCGCAGGCTGCGCGTGATGCTGTACCCAGTGGCTGCAGGCAGGCAGGGGAGGGAAGGAGAAAGCGCATCAGTAGGGGCTAGCATGGTGTGTGCTGCGCGTGATGATGTGGCTGGCCGCGTGGCTGCAGGCAGAAGTGGGAGGGCCACAGCGCGCGTCAACGATGGTGCGGTGTTGACAGGGGCTGCGTGGGCAGGATGCTGTGCCCAGTGAGTGGCTGCGGCAGGCAGGAGGGGAGAGGCAGGGAGGGAGGGCATCCAGAGTGGGGCAGCAGTAGGACTGAGGCCGGTGAATGAATGAAGACATCACACAACAGCGTGCCAGTGTGCATGCAGTGCTGCTGCGAGCGAGCGCATGCAGCTAAGCTCAGCGAGCGCAGCCAGCGGAGGGCGCTATCACAATCATGCAAGCGGCCTGCCTCTTTATCATGCCGACTGCAACCACAGCGCAGCTCAGCAACCTTTCCTCCAGCCCTGACATGCCACCTGGGTGTTCCATGTGGGCGGCTGTGGCCACCCTTACAAAGGCTGCATCAACGATATGCGCACAAAAAAACAAACAAACGACACGACTCCCCCCCAACGTGACGCACCAACTCAAACACGGCACGGCACGCCGACACTGCGCCCCCTTCCCGTCTGCCCCAGCCCACCTGGGTGGCGCACCTCCCTCCATGCCCTGCCCGTCCACCCCAGCCCCCACCAGCAAGTGCACCAGGTTGGCTGCAGTCAACCTCATAAGTCCCACACCACAGCCGTAAGCAAGAAGCACAACACGCCTCCCCCTCCCAAATCCCGCCTAACACGCACCTGGGTGCACCAGGTTGGCTGCCGCTCCAAACGCGGCCACCTGCTGGTCAGGCAGCGGCAGCGGGCCCCCCACGGGGATGTAGCTCCACTCCTCCTCGTGAATCTCTCCCACCTGCAGGGCAGAGCAGCAGGAGTGCGCAGCCATCAGTTGGTGTTCCAGGCGCTGCACATCACACAGCGATGGTGCAGGGAATGTGGTAACTCCGCTCCTCCTCGTGCACCTCTCCGGCAAGGCAGCTCCGCAACATCGCGGCAGCGTACTGATGCCCCCACCAGCACCCTACCTCCCCACCACTTGTAGGCAATGAAGTTACCGCACACTCCCGCCCCCTCACCTTGATCCCCAGCGCGCGGCAGCGCCGCTCCAACCGCCGCTTCAGCGTGGCAAAGGGCAGCGCAGGGCGGGCCACCAGGCACGTCTCCTCCAAGAACACTCGGTTGCCGCCCAGAGGCATGGCGTAGAGGAAGGAAGGCGTCTCCTTCTCAGTGCCCCACAACCCGTCGCTGCCGTGCTGGCTCGTGCCAGGCCTCTGCCTGCAGGGGGCAGAACAGAGTGGGAGGAGTGGGCAGCCAGGCAGACAGGTGGCGCCAGCGAGGCGGCGGACAGGGACCCCACCCCAGGCGGCCTGCTGCAACGCCAGCTCAGCACAGCAGGCGGAAGGTTGCAAGCACAGCACAGCACGCCAGGCGGCCGGATGCAATGCCAGCACAGCACAGCAGGAGGCCTGCTGCAACACCAGCACAGCACGCCAGGCGGCCGGATGCAATGCCAGCACAGCACAGCATGCGGCCTGCCTCCTCCACCCGCCACACGCTGCCCAGCTGCATCTCCCAGCCCAGAAGCAGCAGGCGGGCCTCCCCCCAAGAGAGGCTTCATTCAGTACATTCAGTACATCCAGTACATCCAGTACAATTCAGGCTGCACTCACTTGAGGGCGGTGCCATCGTAGAGCCCCGTGTGGTGGCGCCGGAAGTCCATAAAAAGCATTGCATCCGGAGGGTAAGCCGCATCGTAGCCCTCCACCTCCGCCTCTATGCCGTAGGCCGTCTGCGCCGCCATGGCCGGTACCCCCGCCTCGTACTTCAGCAGCTTCCCAGCAGCTACCCCGCTGGCCAGCACCGGCATGCGGCAGCGCAGCGTGCGGCCGTCCACCAGGGTCAGCTCAGCGGACTGGTCATCGGACGATGAGCTGGCAGCTTCCACCTCGCCTTCGAGGTACTGCACGCCAACGGCAGCACACCGCTCCAACAGGTGTGCCCGCAGCCGCCGGCGGCAGACGCGGCCGTAGGGCCGCCCAACCCGTATCATCTGGCCCTCCTTGAAGTAACAGACGGCATCGTCCCACACTGCAAGGGTACGGTTGCAAGGCGGTGCCAGGTGTGTGTGCAATGCAGGCTGGCAGCCACTGGGCGGCAGGCAGGGTCGCCTTAGGGTGGCAGACCTGAGTGCGATTCGCCAGGCAGGCAAGGACAACGAGCGGTGAACCAATAGCGGTGAACCAATAGCGGACGGAGAGCACCAGCGTCAACAGCCATTTTCACAAGCACCCATCAAGCCACTCTGCTGCAGACTGCACCCACCTACCCATTCAGCAACACACCAGCCCAATCACACTCACTGAGCCGCAGCAGATTGCCAGCCAGGCTGCACCCATCCACCCACCCACACCAGCCCACGCAGCCGCACGCCGTCATTCCTTCTGCACCCGGCAGCCCAGTCGAATGCAAGCAGCACCCACCCAACGGACGCATCTGCGGCACACTTTTGTGTTGCTGCGGCGATGTAAATGAATGAATGAATGAATGAAATAAGCACCCATCCAACTAGCTCACCCAACAGGCACAACAACTCTCCCCTCACCCGCATCCAGCGTCTGCTCCAGCCCCAGCTCTTTGAATTCGTCCAGCCACACCCCATAGTTGTTCACAAACTTGGCCTCCGGGCTGACGAGTGCCACGCTGAGCCCCTGCTGTGCCAGCTCAGCTGCCAGCACCAGGCCCGCCGGCCCAGCACCCACGACGGCGACGTCAGCGGTGGTGGACGGGTCAAAGGGCGTCAGGGCGGCACCCAGCGTGGGCTGCTCCGGGTCCTCCTTGCTGGCCTGCTGCACCACCAGAGGGGCCTCGAAATCGCCCGATCGTGCTGCCAGGTTTTGGTCGGGCGAAGCAGCCACGGCGGGTGAGGCAGCGGGTTTGGGTTGGGGTGAGGGCGCCGCGCCCGCCTCCCCGACCACCGCCGCCGCGCACGTGCGTTGCTGCCTCCTGCTGCCGCTGGCGCGGCGCTGCTGTTGCCGTCTGCTGCTGGAGCATCTGAACGCTCCGCTGCTGCCAGCCCTGCCGCTGCTTCCGTGGCTGCTGGAGCTTGCCGCCTCGCCCAGGCCACGGGCGCCCGCTGCTTGCAACATCGACATCGTATACATCAATCCCGTTGGGTGGTCTGCTGTGCACACGAAAAGACAAAGCGCAAGAAGAAGAGGGCGCTTGCGGGTGAGGCAGGCCCGGTGCAGGCGTGCGGCCTGCGAGCAGCGCGATGTCAATCGGACAGGGGGCCGCCCGGTTCTGAGTCTCCTCACCCTAACCAGGACCGGATTGCCTGCTGTGAGCTGCTGCGTGTGAGCGGGCGTGCTGCGCTCTCGCGAGCACTGACCTCACTCAAGGACCCTCTCCTCACCCAACCATCCGTGCCGTCTGCTTCTGAAGTCATCACCATCGTCATGCAAGCCTCTGTCGCAGGGCCAAGGGTGGCTTGCCCACCCGCCCAACGCGCCTGCAGGCCTTCGAGACACTCTTGCAGGGTGCTGGCCGTCGCCCCAGTCGCGCAGCACGCCGATCAAGCCGCTGGCACGCCGGCGCCCGCGGTTTCAGCTGGGGCGCCGCTGCTGCAGCGTCTGGCCGCTGCGGCGGTGGTGTCTGCGGCGCTGGCGCTGGCCCCGCTGGCCATGCCACCAGCCTATGCTCAGAGCGTAGCCATCAGCAACGAAACACCGGTCATTGACCTGGCTCGGGTGGTGCCCAGCAGCAAGCTAGAGGGCTTGCAACAGCAGCTTCTCGACCTGGAACGGTGAGCTTCGTGCCGGCCAGGCAGGCGGGGTGGGGGGGCCCGTGTGACTGCATTTCATGGAAACTGCTAGTGGCCAGCTGGACTCAGGCTGCAAAGGTCGCACTGCAGGAACTGTAGGGAATGTGCCGCACCGGTCCTGCTGCAGCCGTGCCGTTCGTGGCACCTTGGCACACATGCACTCAATCGGCTTGGCACACACAGGCTCCTGCCATCCCCTCCCCTCCCACTCCCCTCCTGCCTTCTGGCCCGGCCCGCCCCCCCGTCCCCCTCTGCTGCAGCGACACGGGCTGGCGGGTGCGCATGCTGACGCGCGTGGGTCCCTCGGCAGAGCCCACGGTGGAGCAGATTCGTGCTGGGTGGACTGTGGACGAAAAAACCGTGGTCGTATTTGTGGACCCAACATGTGAGTGAAGCGCTGCCGGTCGGTCGGTCATTAAGCTGTACTAACAGCTGTACATCCGGCTGTACATCCAGCTGTACTTACACCCCGATGGCACACTGCCAGGGTCAAGGAATGCCTAGAGTGCCGGGGGCATTCGTGGATCATCATCACAACCCGAGGGCACACTGCCAGGGTCAAGCTATGCCAAATGGCAGCCAAACTGCCAGGGTTTGCCCGCTGTTTGCTCCGGCAAGCGGCTCTGCAGCCATACTCCTTGCCTGGTCCTCCGTCCCACTCACGCTGTCTATACCATCCACACCCTCCCGCCTCCCATGCACGCCCTCCGCGCCACCCACATCACCCCGCCCGCCTCCCCTGCCTCTGCCCTCCCCTCCTCCCCTCCCACCGGCATGCAGCACCCAACATCATGAACTTCAAATTCGGGCGTGGCGTGCGCGAGGTGCTGCGCCCCCAGTTCTTCACCGAGCTGCAGGGCCGATACGGAAACATGTTCAACGTACGTGGGTTATGTTGTGCGTTTAGGGTGTGGGCACTGGGAGGCTGGTATTAAGCTGTGGCTGCAGATGAATGGGGCTGAATGCGGGAAGGAGGGCAGCACCGGGGCTTTGGTGGGTTGCTGTTGTGAAAGGGTGCAGGCTGGGGGGTGGCAGGCTGGGGGCTGGCCTGTGTTACAGACGGGCGCAGACCCCCTGCCTGGAGATTCATATCCAATCACGTGGCAGCACTGCGGCAGCACAAAGGTGTTCCTACGTAGGCGTCATCCTAGCCCTGCCTGGGGTGCGTGCCCGCTCAACTCCCGTGCCTGCCAAATCACGCTGCTCTCCCCTCGCTGTCCCCCGCCTCGGCCCGGCCACCACCCGCCGCACCCTCCTGGCACCCGCACTCCCGCCCCTCTTGGCCTGTGCTGCCGTATCACAAGTTTCCAATGGAAGCTGCTTCCGCACGTACTGAAAGCCCACTGCCGTGCCAACACTGCGCACACCCCCTTGGTGGCCTACGCTGCTGTTTCATCGACAGCTGCGACAGCTGCTGTTTCCTTGCACTCAATTGTTAAAAGCCCTCTGCTTTGGCAACACTGCACACCTGAAGGTGCGGGAGCAGGGCAGCTGACTGGTGCCTCTGGCTTAATTTCCTGTCGGTTTCCTCAACACCACGCCCTCGGCCAGTAACCTTCTTCTTCTGCAGGTGCGGGAGCAGGGGGAGAGCGCAGCTGTGATGAACATGATGGACTCCCTTACTGGCTGCCTGGCCCAAGGCGGCTGCTTTGCGGTGCCTGGCTTGTCTCTGGACCACTACGGGCTCACCCTGGCCATGTCAATGGCGGGAGGCGTGATTGCGGGGTCCGCTGTCAAGATCGAGCCCTCAGGTGGTTGCATTTCGTTATTTTCCTGTTTCTCTCTTTCTCTGGAACGAGGTGGTTGTGCAGGGGGCAACCGGCGGGCTGTGGGTGGGAGGGGTGGGAAGGATGGGCATGTGGGGGACAAACCGGCAGGCTGTGGGTCGGGTGTATGGAGGGGGTCGTGTGGGGGACAACCAGACGCGCTGTTCCGTGCAGGCTGGTGTGTGCCGTAAGGAGCGGGCAGACGCAACGGCTGCCGAGGAAGGGTGGCTGGGCGCTGTGCCACACACGGCGCTGCGTTTTCACTCGTCTTTCTCACGCTGCTTGACCCTTGGGCCCCACGCCTGCCTCTCGCTCTGCACCTGCAGGCTTTGTGCAGCGGCGCTGGGTCTGGGTGGCACTCTTTGCACCCCTCTGGGTGAGTGGGTGGCATGGCATGACATGGCATAGCATGGCATAGCATGGCATGCCGACAGCAGCAAGCACACAGCCCCAACTGCCGCACGCCCAGCTGCCTGCCTGCCTGCCTCCCCCCACTGTGCACGCTTTTCGTGAACTTTGGTCTGGGCCCCGTCATCTCCCGCACCTCTCCAGCCTGCTACTCTGCCCTCTTGCTCACCCCCCACCCTTGCTTTGCTGCCACACTACTTCTGGCCTTTGCCGTTGCCTCACGGCCTTTGCCGCTGCTGCCTGACAGCCGCTGCCACCTTACTGCTGACCGTTGCAGGGCACGCTTTTCGTCAACTTTGGTCTGGGCCCCGTCATATCCCGCACCTCCGACGTCCTGCCCCTGGTCGGAAACGTGGCCGGGTTTGCCGTGGCAGCAGCGCTGGTGGCCTTCTCGCCGCAGGTTGCCAAGGTGACAGGCCTCAGTGTGGACGAGTCGGATGCAGCATAGAAAGGAGGGTTCGCGGAGTAACATGATCCGCGAGTTCCGCGGATGCAGCCACGACATGCCAGCGCTTGCTCAATCAATCAACGAACTGCATTTCAATGTCCATGGCGAGCCAGCAACGGATGCTGATGACGCCAAGGAAGCGGCAGCGGTTACCTTGTTCTTCTCGTCTCTGTCCTAGAGATTTACTTCCCCCCACACACTCATCACTGGTTTCATGTGCGCGCTGCTGCGCCTCTTACAACCCACCCCCGTTTCGTTTACACTACTTGTACTACCCCAATGTACAAATGCCATGCCCACCGTCGCCCCCCAAGCCTTGCCTTGCATTTCATGGCTGCACCGCCCACCGTCCCTGTTCTGAATGATTTTCCCTCAAGCCAACGCACACCGCATCAGAGTGCAAACCTACTAGCACCTAGCAAGACTGTAAGCCACACGACTCAACCTATCCCAAGGTCACCTGCCGCCAGCACTGGCAGCTCAGCACAGCACACACGCTGCACACTGCGCTGATTTTACGGCTGTTTGGGACTGGTGGGGCCAGTGTCACAGGGGCAGCACGTGGCCACACGGTGATCACACAGGGTGCACACATGTCAAGGGCAACTAGGTGTGTGCGGAAAAGAGGTGCGCACAGCCGGGGCGAGGGGGGGCAGCGGTGGTCAGCGCAACGTGTCTGGGCAAGTCAGGACTGGGTGGGCATGCTAGGGTGGAATATGCAAACGTTGGGGGTGAAAGAATCAAAACACAGTTCAACACTCGGGGGTAGGTGGGGAGGTAGGTGGGGTGGAAGGCACACAGTGGGGCCTTCCTCCGCTGTCGGTGGTTTATCTCACTTTGCTAGCTCTCAAATGATCTCTACTCGGCTGGTCGCTAGGTTCTACGGAGCCAGCTTCTTTCTACAGCTGGCGGGCGTCCAAAGCAGGGTCTGACCCCCGAAACTAGAGCAGGTTTTCAACCCCAATCTTGCGTCTCTACAGGATGTTGTTGAGCACACGCTGGTAGAAGTCGTACTGCCGGGTCCTCCAGTTGTCCAGGCTCTCGCTGATCAGGGACAGAACCAGCTCCACCACCTGCGGGGGGCAGGCAGGGCAGGACAGGTGGCAAGGGGCCAGGATTAGCAGGGGTCACAAGCGGACGTTGAACCGAAAGTCCAGGCCTGTCTCCCTCCAAGGCAACAAACAGCGACAGCCCCTGTATCTTGGTGCCAAAGGGCAGACACCAGTGCGTGCACCAGCTGTGAGCACCCGCTGAGCTGTGCAATGCGCCAGCTGCGCTGTGCAAGGTTCTGCTTGGCGTCACATCCCCCCCGAAAATGGCTGTAAAACCCAGGCTGGCACACCCAAGCTGGCGCACACAGGCTGGCACCCAGGCTGACACCTGGTCTGGCACACCCAAGCTGGCACCCAGGCTGGCAAACCCGGACTGGCACCCAGGCTGGCACACCCAAGCTGGCACCCAGGCTGGCGCACCCTGGCATCCGGGCTGGCACCCAGGCAGGAGCCCCTAGGATGCCGCACCCGGGCTGGCACACCCAGGCTGGCACCCAGGCAGGAGCACACACGCTGACACCCCCAGGCTGGCACACCCGGACTGGCCGCCCACCCACCTGCGGGTCTGGCAGCGCCAGCTGGAAGCGCTTCCTCAGGCCCTGCACCGCCGACACGCGGCTCTTGAAGCAGGGGCAGCCGCTGCCTGCAGCAGGCGGGGCAGGGCAGGGGACGAGAGGGTGGGAGTTGAGGACTAATCGCTGTTGGTGTCCGTGACCTAACGCCCTTGGGCTGTAGCGATCTTCTTCTTTCTTTTTAAGGACAGAACCAGGGGTAAACGCCCACATACAGTAGGGAGCAGGCACGCCACTCTGAGGCGGGGTCACACGGCTTGTGAAGCTCCGTAAAGTGCTGCCTACGCATGCAAAGCATGCAGCCCGCCAGCTGTCAGCTGCGGCCAGGTCAGCAGCCTCACCCTGCATCATCTCGGTCAGCAGCAGGATGCGGTCCGCGTGCTTGCGCAACGCCAGGAAGCCCTGGATCATGAGCACCTGCGGGGCGGGACGGGTCAAAAAACAAAGGGTGATTGAAGGAGAGTCAATAGAAGCAAGCAACGAGCGCAGCAAAGGAAAGCCCTGGATCATGAACACTTGCGGGGCACAATGGGGCAAGAAACAACGGGTGATTGAAGGAGAGTGGATAGAAGCAAGCAGTGAGCGCAGCGATGGGAAGCCCTTGATTTGAGCACTTGCAGAGAAGCGGGGGGCAGGTAGCCGAACAACGACCAACGCTCATCGCCAACACCACCCAACAAGGCAAACATCCAGGTTCCCAGCAAAGGAAGACACTGTCTGCCAGCCCCACCTTGAAGTAGTATTGAAGCAGTAGTCAAACAGCTCTGACGCCCTGCCCTCGCTGTCCGAATCCAGCATTTTTTCGTCTGCCTTCTGACACAAACCAAATACTGTCTGCTCCACCTCATGCAGCAATCTAGCACCCACCCACTCTGCCACCCACCCACTCTGCCACCCGCCCACCTTGAAGTAGTCGAACAGCTCTGACGCCTTGCCCTCGCTGTCCGAGTCCAGCACCTCCAGCAGCTCACGCGTCAGCTTGAAGGGGGCCGCCTCAAAGTTGACGCCGCCAGGGGAGTTGCTGCAGCAGCACAAGCGGGTGTGCTATCAGTGCCAGTTGTGGGCAGCGGCGGGTGCATGCCCCTAGGCTGCTCCCTTGATAGGTGGCAGGGGTGTCGGCGGGCCGGTCTTTGCCAAGCTGTGACGGGCCCGATGTTGGCAAAGACCGGCCCGGTGTGGCGCCCCAGATCCCCACGCTTCCCCTTCAGTGACTTGACGCTCACAGCGCGCACTTGCATCACCAAAACCCTCCCGCTCCCGCCCATGAGCCCTCCGCCCCACCCGAGTCACCAAAACCCTCCCGCTCTCGCCCATGAGAGCCCCGCCCCCACCTGAGCATGAAGCCAAAGTCGATGTGAATGAGGTGCCCCTCATCGTCAAGCAGGATGTTGCCGTTGTGCCTGGAGGTAGAAAGGAGGGAGGGAGGGAGGCAGGGGAAGGGGCACAATGATGCAGGTAAGTACACAGGGGGGTGGCAGGCAGATAGGCAGGCAGGCAGCTCACTCAGCATACTTCAATGCTCTCCCGCCAGAACAGCACCCAGCCACCCAGGACAGAGCAGCCCCTGGCAGCAGCACAACCGAGCCAGCAAGCAGCAGAGGCGACAGACAACACACGCTGTCAACGGCCAAAGCGCATGCAAGCTGTTAAGAACCAGCAGCACACACGTCAAGTGTGTAAACTGAGCTAAGTAGGAAAACACACACACACACACACCTGTCCTTGATCTGCAGCAGGTAGCAGACCAGGGAGTAGGCCGCCAGCGACTCGGCAAAGCAGCGCTGCGCGCGCATGAAGGCGGGCGTGCCGGCGCCGCCGCAACGTGCCGCCAGGTGCTCACGCAGGCTGCAGGTAGGCATGGCAGAGGTGGCGGGTGGAGGCAGAGCGGGTGGGTCAGTACACGCAATTGAGGAATGTGCTTCTCCTGCACGCAAGCTGCAGGGCAGTAACAGCAGGGCCCAGGTGGGGCGGGCGGAGGCAGAGCGGGAGGGTCAGTACTTTACACGCAACTGAAGAATGGGTTCTCCTGGAACAGACACAGAAGAAGCCAGCTGGCAACATGGTGTGGCCCTCCAGGCCCTCCAGGCATGCAAGCACATGCCGCAACGCCTGCGCTGCCTGCCAGACTGCTCTCAATTACGAGCAACGAGGTCAGTACCTTGCTGCAGTACCAAATGTACTCCCGCCCAGTCCCCACCCACCTCATGCCGGGCGGGCACTTTGTTTTGACGGCGTGGATGGAGGGCGCATTGGGTACCATCTCTATGAGCGCTGTGCGGTTGCTCGTGGGCAGCACCTGCAGCGCGGGCGGGCGGCGCGGCACACACCCAAGGTCAATCGACAGCTGAGCCATCGGCAGGAGGCTATCCGAGGCCAGCGGATAGCTTGGTGCCGCTGCTTGCAAGCCAGGCTCTTCTTTAACGCTTCCGAAGAATCACCACCTCACCCAGCCACCCACCCACCCATTCACACCACCCCGTCCCTCTCACCCACGCACACACCCCTTCACAGCAGCCTGACCCGTTCACAGCAATCACCCAGCTCACCTCGAAAGGCCGCAGCCAGAGAGGCAGCTGCGCCTCGGCAAATATTTCGTGGAAGACGCGGATCAGCTGCATGGCCAGCAGCTCCTGCCGGCAATCATCCCCCGTCTTCACAATCACAGACCGCAGGTTCCAGCCTGGACGCCTGTAGGACGAATCGGGCGGGGCGGGAACGAACAGGTGAGATGCATGCAGGTGCGGGATGCATACACGCGTATCAGGCAGGGAGGGGGAGCAAGCACGGCCCGGCTGCTGGTGTGCATGACACAGGCGCAGGTGCGGATGCAACCAGACAGCACAAACCAACAACCAAATCGAGGCACGCCGCGCAGCTGTCGGCACGCTCAGCGCTGGCGAGAAAAGAAGGTGTCTATCGCGCTCTCACCTGCCATGCGGCGACGCCAGCTGCACCCGTGCCTTGCGATCTCCCCAGCGCTCGCCATACACGGCCTCTGCTGCCTGCTGCTGCAGCAGCGCCTCGGCGCTCGCCGGTCCGGCAGCCGCAGACGCCTGCCGCTCCGCCTCCTGCTCGTCATGCCTCAGGGCCGCTGCTGCCGGGCCAGCGCTGGCGACGCCGTTTCCTGCAGGCAGCCACACTGGCATGCACGCCTGCGCTGCGCTGCTGCCTGCTGCGATGGCTGCTGCTGGACCCTGCTGCTGCTGCTGCTGCTGCTGCTGCTGCTGCTGCTGCTGCTGCCGCCGCCGGCTGAGCTGCGCTGCAAACGCCTGCTGCTGCTGGGGGGCAGCCAGCGGTGAGGGCAGCTCTGGGGCTGGCAGTTTATGCTGCTTGGCAACCTTGAGGATCGCCTCGTTGGAGGGCATGCGCTGGTGCCTTGCTGACGGCTTGCGCACAGTTAGGTCTGCATGTGCAGCGAGGCAGGCAGGGGGGCGGAGTGACGGGCTGGCCAGGGGCACAGAGGAGGGACACAGAGGAGGAGCGGACCAGAGCACAGCAGCATACAAATGCAGACCCGTCCAACGCAGCTGCAGGCGCATGCACCTCCCAGCGCAGTTGCCCGCCGATGCCAAACCAAGAGAGGGGGCACTCACCCACGCCGCCCTGCACCGTGAAGTGCAGGCGCACATACGGCTCATCGTCGTCATCACCCATGGTTGCCAGCTTGGCGTTGCACAGCTTGCACAGCCCCAGCTTGCACGCCCAGCTGCTGCTGTCGCACTGGTGCGGCGCGCGACGTGCCGCGTCCACGCTAGCACGCCGCCGCTCAGCAGCGGCCATCGCTGCCGCTGCAGCACTGCTGGTGCTGCTGCTGGTGCTGCCGTCGGAGGCGCGGACCTGCTGCTGCTGCTGGTGGTCGGCCTGACTGCTGCACGTGCTGCGAGCAGAGCTCAGCGGGCGGTCATTCAGCACCTCTATCCGCACAGACACCAGGGGAGCCTCACCCCGCAGGCCAGCCAGGGCTGTGTCCAAGCTGCTGGTCACGGTGTACTGCCTGCCGCTGCTGATGCTCTGCTCCTGCTGCTGCAACCGCGCCGCGGCGGAGGCCGCCAGTGGCGACGTGCTGCCGCCAATCCAGGTGCCGGCGCCCGGCAGCTTCCCGCGCGTCTGCGCCGGCAGGTGCAGAGCTGACAGCTGCCGCTGTAGCTGCTTGTCTGCTGACACCGCCTCCTGCTGCACCTGCTGCGGCTGCTGCTGCTGCTCAAAGCTCACGCTCGTGGGGCTGGAGAGCGCAGACAAGCCGAGCGGGGAGTCGCTGCCCTCTGGCACCGTGAGCGGGCTGCCGCTGCCCTCACTGATGCTGGGCACATCCGACACAGCATCCAGATCATCCGTCAGCCTGCGGGGCCTCGGCAGCGGGCTGGCCAAGCCGTTGCCGGCGCCAGCACTGCGCGGCGAAGCGTCGTGCTGCAGCAAGCCCGCAAATGAGGGCTCTGACACCAGCAGGCTGCTGCGCTCGCTGCCATGCGGGCTGCTTCTGGGCGTGATGCTGCCGCCAGCGTCCGAGAAGTCGGGGCGTGGCGAGGGCAGCGCCGCACCCAAAGCGTCTCCATTCACCGCGCTGCTGCCCTGCACCGCCGCTAGCGCCGCCGCCTCTGTGCTGCCGCTGCTGTTTGACAGCATGGACACCATAGACATTGTGTCCATGGACACAGTGCGGTGGTGGTTGGCCAGGAAGCGAATGCCATGCGCTGCTGCCTCCGCTGCAGCGGCCACCGCCCCATTGTCTTCTGCAGCCGGCGGCTGCGCCACCAGCAGCGACTTGGCTGAGTCAGCACACGAGGCGCGCTCGCCTTCAGGCTTTGAGTGCGCGGGCGGCGCCGCGGCGGCTGCCTTGGCTGCCGCACGGGCATCTGCAGCTGCCATTGCCTCCGCCTCATCTAGCACCTCCACACACAGCGTGAAGGGCGCCTTCTCCCTGCACAACAACCATTGGATGGGCAGGAAACTGGCGTCATGAGCGTGCACTGCAGAAGCGCAGCTGCGGCGCGCAGAGGCAGCAAACAGAACGGAGCCACCGGGACGGCAGCTTCCCTCACAGAACAGGCAGGCCGCCGACATGCACCACTGCACACCAACATTCCTTGCCCTGCTGTGCCACCTCACCTGCTGTTGAGCAGCCGGCTCTCCCGTGGCGCCAGGCGCACCACCCGCAGGTTGCTGTCGCCCATGGGGAACCAGATGGCCACCCCGTTCTGGCTGGCCTTCTCAATCTCCACATTGATCTGCTGCAGGGCGCGGCGCAGCGCCCACTCCCGGTCCTCAGCTGCACGTCAAAGGCACAGCCAAGCGTCATGCATGCAGGTGAGCGTTGAGGCAAGGCATGTAAAAAAATAGACCTCAGGGCAGGGCAGGGGCAGCGTCACAGCCAGCAGCAGTCGATTCCCAGCAGCAGGCACCCATCCCCGCCTCACGTTGGAAGGCGGTGAGGCTGGAGGAGGCCTGGCAGAGCGTCTCCACAAAGTCCAGCGTCGCCCCAAACGTGGTCTGCCGCCGCCGCGGGCTGTTGGGCGGGCTGAGCAGCATCGATGCAGACGGCGACACGTCCCCGCCATTGGCCAGTGTCCCCACCGGCGCCCCATTCTCTGTCTGCTGCACCACGCCGGGGCCGCCGCCCTCGCCTGCTGTGGCACTACGCAGCAGCAGCTCTGACACCCCCTCGCCAGCACCCAGCTCCTCCTGCAGGCTGCTCACACGCTCAGCATGCACCCGCAGCGGCAGCAGCGGGTGGCCAGGGCCCTCGAGCAGGGAACCCTGTGAGGCACGCGGCGAGCTCACGAGGTGCTGCCTGCACACGGCATCACAGGTTGAGGCATGGGCAGTATATCAACGTCAGCAGGCGTGCACAGTGTGCGCGCAGCAGCCGCACGATAGCCTGCAACAGCTCCTGCAATGTGCCCCGCATCTCATGGCAGAACAATGCAGCAGCATCACAGCGGCAGCAGCAGCACGTCAGCAGCCTCAGCAGCCTCGGCAACAGCAGTCGCACTCGCAGCTGAGACAGCATGCGCGACTTCCTGCCCCACCCGCTCTCCCCACCTGATGGCACGCAGGTCCCGCGGCGCCTCCTCCCGCGCGTGTGGCAGCGGCGAGCTGTAGATGAGACCCTCCACCCCGGTGTCCATAAAGACAGACGAGTAGAGGCCTCCCCCCAGGCCATCCGGGCTCATGGGCCGGCTGTCGCCATCTGGGGACAGCGGCAGCATGCTGCCCCACCCGCCCGGGGGTACCACCATGCTGGCGCTGGGGCTAAGCAGCAGCGAGGTGCAGCCGCGGTGGCGCTTGGTGGGGCTGACGCTGAGCGGCGCTGGCAGGCGGCTCTGCTTGAACGGCAGCTGCCAGTGGCCCTGCAGCGCCGCCTGCTCGCATGCATCGCGCAGCCCCGCCACGTGTGCATTCTTGGGCAGGTCCTGGGAGATGGCCAGCAGCAGCCAGTAGGTCTGCAGGGGCGTCCAACCACACATGGTGAGCAGAGGTCAGCACACAGGTGGAGCAACATGCATCGCCAGGTGCCCGACCTTGCCCGGCCCAACGACCTAGCCAGGCGTGCTGGAATGTTCCCCTCACCGCAACCGACGCCCCTAGCCTGGCGCTGCGCCCTTGCAACAACAGCAACCAAGGCGCCGCCCACACACCTTGACTGCGACGCGCAGCGACTGCGCACACAGGTCCACAAGCACGCGCTCCAGCGGCGACCCCGGACGCTGGATGCACAGCTGTGTGAGCTGCGACAGGTATCGTTCGACGTCGCCCTCGGGGAGCGTGTAGAGACGGTTGCACAGGTAGTCCTGCACCCCCGGTGAGGTGCTCTTGTACAGGTATCTGCGCAGGGGTGAAGCAGGGGCAGCGAAGCGCATGAGCCGGGGCTGCTGTTTGCCTGCGTTCGCCCGCCACAGGGGAACGAGGGGCGGGCAGACGCTCCGCCGCCGCCGCTGCCGACAGCCAGCTGGGGAGGCCCGGCCAACCTCTGGCGCACGTCTCGACCTTCACTCACGTCAGAGCGATGAATGCGTCGAACCACTCGCTCTCAAAGAAGCGAACTAGCAGGTCGCTGCCCTTCTCCCCCCGACTGGGCTCGGCCGGCCGCTTGGCCGCCTCCGCCGACTTGCGACTAAAAGGCATGGCTCTATATCATTTCCCGAGAGCCCGGGGCCTGAGTGCGCCGCACGCCGTTTCTTCGTGAGGCTGACAAGACTTCAACGTAAAGGTGCTCTCCAGGGACTGCATCGACGAAATGGGCGCTAGAAGATGGGTAGCTGCGCAGGATAAGCAAAGGCCGTGTAAAAAATTGAGCACCTGCCACGGTGTCAAGAATTTCTTGAGTGCCAAGACGAACGTGAGCCCCAAAGAGCAATCGCAACCTTCAATTCAACTCTGCTGCAGCCGCATACACAGCTGCAGAGCCCATACGCCGCCCAGCAGAAGGCTGCCCTCTTGACCAAGCGGGGCGTGCAGAGAGCAACAATGGCGGCGCCTGCCGCTGCCCGGAAGGGCGAGACCTTCAAGTGAGCACCCCGCGTCTCGATGCATTCGCTGCCGCCACAGTGGAGCGCTTCGACTGCCGAATGCTGATCACCACTGCCTGCCCGCTGCAGGAACTCCTCCAAGAGTTCTGATGTGCGGCTGATGAACATCGAGGCGGCAAAGGCGGTGGCCGACGCCATCAGGACCAGCCTGGGCCCCCGCGGGATGGACAAGATGGTGCGGGTGGCGGCAGCGGCGGTGGCGTCGGCGGGGCAGTGGCCTGGGTGTTACTAGCAGCACTGTTTCCTGCTTGGGCACTTGGAACTGAGCATGTCGCCGCGTTACAGCCAGCCGCGCAGCAGCCCGCCCTTGCCCGCCGCTGCACCCAGTGCCGCCTGCCGCCCACCCGCCGCCAACCGCCGTCCGCTCGCCCCTGCGTTGCTCGCCCGCCTCTCCTCTCCTTTGCAGGTGGCACAGGCAGATGGCGAGGTGATCATCACCAACGACGGAGCCACCATTCTGAACAAGATGCGGGTGGAGCAGCCAGCGGCCAAGATGCTGGTTGACCTGGCCAAGTCCCAGGTGGGTGCTGCCTTTTATTGTGTATGATCAAATAGAAGCTTGCTGGGTGCTGCATCCTATTTGTGTGGCAGCGTGAGGTCCATCTGCTTCGCTGCCTCTGAACGATCAGCACTACAGGGTGCTGGGGGGTGCGTACCCGGGCTTTGCAAGGCACAGGTGGGTGCTGGGCCGAGAAGTGGGCGAGGCACTTCTGAGCTGCGCTGGTTCCTTGCATCTGCCTGTGCTGCGCTGTTGATGCTAGGCTGCAAACGGGCATGTGAGTTCGTTGCTTGCACAATGGCATCTCTGGAGCAAGATGCACCACTGTTACGCAGCAATGCAGGGTACAGTAGGAGCTCGGCCTTCTGGCTGGACATTTGCAAGTCAGCTCTCCCCACCTCCTCCTCGCCATTCCATTCCCTCCCTCGCTCCTCTGGTCCCGCTGCTTGCAATTCCCTGTGCCTGCCTTCTGTAACCCAAAATTGTCACACCCCTTGCAACGGCGCCTCTGTGAAGCGTGGTGCACTGCTGCATAAGTGTCCCAACCTGGCAGTTCTCTGGATGCTCGCCCCCCCTTCCCATTCGTCCCTTGCAGGACGTGGTGGCGGGCGACGGCACCACCTCTGTGCCCGTGATGTGCTGTGCGCGCTGCTGCAAAAGCCTCTGGTTTCAAAACTTTCTTCGACTTCTGCCTCCCCTCCCACTGCAGGACGTGGTGGCGGGCGACGGCACCACCTCTGTGACCGTCATGTGCGGCGCCATGCTGCGCAAGTCTCTGGAGCTCATTGAGAAGGGGGTGCACCCCACCGTCATCTCTGATGCCTTTGGTCGGGCGGCGGAGAAGGCTGTGGATGTGAGTTCGGGTGGGAAGGGGGGACGGGCAGCGGGAGTGGGTGTGGAAGGGAGCGGGGAGTGGCTGGCAGCAGGCAGTTAAGGTGACGCCCACGGAGTTGTAGGCGGGGGGGGGGGGGGGGGGGGGGGGGGGGGGGGGGGGGGGGGGGGGGGGGCGCCCCGGGGGTTGGGGGGGGGGCGGGGGGGGGGCATGCAGTGGGAGTGGGTGTGGAAGGGAGCGGGGAGTGGCAGCAGGCAGAGAAGGCTGCTGTGAGTTGTGGGCGAGAGGGGGGACAGGCAGTGGGAGTGGGTGCGGAAGGAGGGGGGAGGTGCAGCATGCAGGGAGCGAGCAGGGGTGCCTGTGTAACTTCAGGCATCTTCCCCCCCCACACGCTGCAACAACCGTCCCTCCTGCCACTATCTGGCTACCTGTGCAGCCCATTTGCCTCCCAAGCCACCTTGCACATGGCAATCCCTGGCCTTCACCCTTTCCCCCCTGCACCCCTACACTCTCCGGCCCCCTGTCACTCACCTGCCTCCCTCACCCACCCACCCACACCCCTGCAGATCCTTTCCGAGTATGCCATCCCCATCCGCAGGGTTGCAGCCCTCCACCCCTCGCGCTTTCTCACTGCCTCCAGCCTGCACATTTCTCACTGCGCACTCGAGCCGCGTCGGCATTGTAGACCGGCAAGCCTTTCCCTCATCCTCCCTCCCCTTGCCCCTGTCACTCACCTGCCTCCCTCACCCACCATCACCCCCACCCAAACCCCTGCAGATCCTCTCCGAGTATGCCATCCCAGTCAGCATTGAAGATCGGGACGCCCTGATCCGCGCCGCCAACACCTCCCTGTCCTCCAAAATCATCTCCCAGAACTCCAGCCTGCTCAGCCCCATGGCCGTGGACTGCCTGCTCAAAATCCTGGACCCAGAGCGCCCAGACCTGCTGGACCTGAAGGATGTCAAGGTGGGCAGGCCCTGTGTGTGTGTTCGTGCGTGTGCTGTGTGTTTGTTTTTGTGCAATATTGTGGTTGGCATGAAGGGTCAATGGGCAGTAGATGCAGAGAGACGTGCCTTGCTGGCAGGGTTGTGGGATCGGCGCCCAGACCTGCTGGACCTGAAGGACGTCAAGGTGGGGCACAATTGGGACTACTGTGCTTATTATGCACAGGTACTGTTGTGTTGTCGGGCGTGCTGTGCGGCTGGGATCGCCTGCAACACCAGCTCGACGTGCAGCGGGCCCAACCTGCTGAGTTTCAAGGACGTCAAGGTGGGTGCAGAACTTGTGCCTTTCCATCTTCCTGAGTGTGTCTTGTGGGGCGTGCTCTGCGGTGCCCTTACTTGTGCCACGTGGCTCTGCTCTCTGTGCCCTGTGCCCGCAGGTGGTGACCAAGTCGGGAGCAACCATCGACGACAGCGAGATGGTGGATGGGCTGGTGCTGGACCTCAAAGCAGGTGGGCGGGCGGGCTGCCTTTTTTTGTGTGTGTTTGAAATCGTGTGCTGCCTGGAGGTTGTAAGGGGTTGATGGGCTGGTGCTGGACCTCAAAGCGGGTGGGTGGGCTGGATGCAGTTTGTGAGGTTGTGTTTGAAATCAGGTGGATGGGCTGGTGCTGGACCTCAAAGCGGGTG
The DNA here is from genome assembly GCA_002896455.3 of Chlorella sp. ArM0029B. NCBI lineage: Eukaryota > Viridiplantae > Chlorophyta > Trebouxiophyceae > Chlorellales > Chlorellaceae > Chlorella > Chlorella sp. ArM0029B. The sequence goes on from JTEE01000026.1 coordinate 2,620,950, forward strand.
GGGTGGGGCACCCTTCTGCCTGCGCCATACCCTTGTGTGCTGCTGCGCTCGGCAAGCGAGGCAAGCGCTGCTTCACTGCGGTGCGACCCACGTGTGCCTGTGCGGCGGCTGCTGGCAGCAGAAATTCTTCCCCGCAAATGCCACTCACATGTGCCTGTGCGCTTGCTCTGCCCCCTGCCGCCCCTGCAGCCAAGGGCGCGGGCGGCCCCACGCGCGTGGAGAATGCCAAGGTTGCGCTCATCCAGTTCCAGGTGGGCTGGCAAGGGAAGCAGGGTGGGGTAGGGTTGGCAAGGGAAGCGGGGTGGTGTGGGATTGGCAAGGCAAGCGGGGTGGTGTGGGGTGGGGGGCAGCACGCCAGTTGTGTCATTCAGTTGCAACAGTCACGATCACGTACATGGAGCGTCCGCGGAGCCAGCATGATTTGTGGGCTAGTGTGAGCCAGCGGTGTATGCTGCTGAATGCACCTAACATCTGCCCTGACATGCTACTGCGGTGCACTGCTGTTGCTCTGATCCGCCCTCTGCCTGCCCCACCTAATTCACCTGATCACAAACCGGCCACCTGCCTCGCCTGTGCCCTGCTCCTCTCCACCACCTCACGACAGACCCAACCAAATATGCAACCCGAACGCCCCGCCGCCACTGCAGGTGTCCCCTCCCAAGACGGACATTGAGAACAACGTCATCATCTCTGACTACGCCCAGATGGACCGCATCCTCAAGGCAAGGGAGGGGAGGGGGCACAGGCGGCCTGTGGGTAGGAGGGGCAGGTGGCGAGCTTTGTGGGGGCAGGGTCGGATGGACCGAATTCTCAAGGCAAGGGAGGGGAGGGGGCAGGGGGCCTGGGAGCAGGTGCCAGGCTGTAGGGGGGCAGGGTCACATGGGATGCATCCTCAAGGCAAAAGGGAGGGGAGGGGGCACGTGGCGCTGGGGTGGAGGTGGAAGGAGCACCTTGGCTCAGAGTTGGTACCAACCTTCTCTTCTGTGCGCGTGTATGTGATGTGCTCTGCAGGAGGAGCGCAACTACATCCTGCACATGACGAAAATCTGGCCATTACAGCCCACAAAAGGCTTCGAGAATATCTGCTTCACACTGCCGTACCTTCCCTTGGGTTTTGCAGGAGGAGCGCAACTACATCCTGCAGATGGTGAAGAAGATCCGGGCCAGCGGCGCCAACGTGCTGCTCATCCAAAAGTCAATCCTGCGGGACGCAGTCACCGACCTCAGCCTGCACTACCTGGTGAGATGGGCAGCTGGTTGGAAGCTGTGGGCCTGGTGGGGATGAGGCACTCGTGGCATTTGTAGCATCTGGCAGGATGGCCACTATTCTGAGCCTGCCAATACCTGCTGACGCACTTGCCTGCCAGAGCATGCGGGCCAGCGCCTTCTAACGGCCTCCTTTTCTCTTTCCAAAATCATCTTCATGTCTCTACTCACGACGTGTTGCTACATGCCTGCCTCCCTCCTCCCCAGGCCGAGACTGTGATCTCATTATGAGTGCTTACACGTTGCCCCCTCCCTCCCTCCCTTCCTGCCTCCCTTCATTTCCCATTCTATTTACCAAGTGTCACTCCTTTTCCTGCCTCTCCCTTCCTTTCCCAGGCCAAGGTCATGGTTGGCTGGCAGGGAAGTTGAATGCTGTTCCGCAACCAGTGGATTCTCACTTTTCAGCTGCATCCCTCCCTTCCTTTCCTTTCCCAGGCCAACGCCAAGATCACATTATGAGTGCTTACACGTTGCCCCCTAACTCCCTCCCTTCCTCCCTCCCTTGCTCTGTCAGGCCAAGGCCAAGATCATGGTGGTCAAGGATGTGGAGCGGGAGGACATTGAATTCTTCCGTTCATGACCTTTGTACGTGTTGTTGACATAGCATGTTTGCCTATCCCTCTTCGTTCCTCTGCCAGGCCAAGGCCAAGATCATGGTGGTGAAGGATGTGGAGCGGGAGGACATTGAGTTCATTTCCAAGACGCTGCACTGCCTGCCCATCGCGCACGTGGACCACATGCGCCCGGAGAAGCTGGGGCACGTGGGCATGGTGGAGGAGACAGACGTGAGTGGCCTTGTCATAGTGTGTGAAGTTGTCAGGGTGTGGGCGGAAGGGCATGCTTCCACAGGCACATGCGCGCTGAGAAGCTGCGGCACGGTGAAGCCGCCGACCTCCTCACCAACAGCCGTTGCCTACGTGCCTCACCTACTGCCTGCCTCCTTCTGTTGTGCACTGCTGCTGGGCAAGGGCAGGCGGGTGTTCCGGCTAACACCCTGCCCTTTCACAACCCGCCCTCCGCCTGCCATCCCTCACCCGCCTCTATTGTCACCTTGTTGCACCGCAGCTGGGCAAGGGCTGGAGCATGATCAGGCTGCCCTGCTGCCTCCTCATCACCTGCCATCCCTCACCCGCCTCTTTTGTTACTGCTTGCCCTCCTGCCTGCGCCCATCGCTGCCGCTGTCTGTTTCATTGCTCTGCCTCATTCCCGCCCTCCTGCTCCTTCTGGCCTCTCTGCACTGCAGCTGGGCAAGGGCGGGCGGGTGATCAAGGTGACGGGCATCAAGGACCAGGGGCGCACCGCCACGGTGCTGCTGCGCGGATCAAACAAGCTGGCGCTGGCAGAGGCAGACCGCTCGCTGCATGACGCTCTGTGCGTCGTGCGCTGCCTGGTGCAGGTGCGCTTTTTGCTTCACTCTTTGGCTTTGTACTATGATTTGCACAGTGCAGTGTGGGCGGGAAGTTGGGCGGGCACTTTCGCAGCACTTTGCTCCAGCAGCGCACAGGGCCCCGCGACCAGCTCTCGTCGCGCTGTGGTGCAAAGCACTTGCACATTCGCTGCTCGTGTACCTGCTGTCTGCCCCTCACCGCACAGCATGCATGGCATGTCTGACTCACTGCCTGTACCTCGCGCCTGCTCATTTCCCCCCTCCCCACAGAAGCGGTACCTCATCGCAGGCGGCGGCAGCCCAGAGATGGAGCTGTCGTACCAGCTGAGCCAGTGGGCCAGGACGCTCGTGGTGAGCGCTTGCTTCGTGCTGTGCTATGCTGTGCTTTGCTATGTTGTGCTGTGCTAAGTTGTGCTGTGCTGTGCTGTGCTATGTTCCCCATCTCCACACACCGCCTCTGCCCCTGCACCGCATCACACCTGCCTGCTTGCAGGGCATGCACAAGCTCCGTTGCCGAGGCAGTGTAGAGCATCGCCCACCCCTGCCTCAGTACTGCTTGCTCAACCTCACAAGCATTCAACCACTGTGCTGCCCCAACCCCTGTACCGCAGGGCATGGAGTCGTACTGCGTGCGCTCGTTTGCAGAGGCGCTGGAAATCATCCCCTACACGCTGGCAGAGAACGCGGGGCTCAACCCGATTGAGATCGTCACGGAGCTGCGCAACCACCACGCGCAGGGCAAGCGGCACTACGGTGCGTGCCAGAGGGGGGATGCTGTGGGGTGCCTTTGGGAGAGTTTGTTATGTGACGTGGCGGAAAGGTGTGCGACCATCATGCCCGGGGCAAGGGGCGCTGCGTTGCGTGTGAGTGAGGCACAGCTGGGGCCACTGTTGGGTGTGCGCAGTGGGTGCGGGCTCTACTCTGCTTTCTGCTGCGCCCTCCCCCCCGCTGCAGGCATCAATGTGCGCAAGGGGGCGACAACACACACCCACTATGCCCCCCCCTTGCCGGACACCTCACCCTCCCTGTCCTGCTGCGCCCCCTCCTGCCTGGCATGTCACCCTCTGTACTTTACTGTGCCCCTCCACCCCCTGCAGGCATCAATGTGCGCAAGGGGGGCTCTCTGCTCCGACACCTCCCATCTGACACCTCGCCCATTTCATGCTGTGCCCCCTCCCCTCCCCCTGCAGGCATCAATGTGCGCAAGGGGGCGACGACAGACATGCTGGAGGAGAACGTGGTGCAGCCGCTGCTGGTGAGCCTTACATGCTGAAGGGAGGGAGGGGACGGCGTGGGCAACTGCTGCTGGTGGTAATAATCGTGATTTTCGTTAGGAAGAGATCAGGGGGTGGGGTGCAGCCGTTGCTGGCGAGCCTTGAATGTTGAACGAGGGGAGGGGAGTGGGGTGGGGTGGGTGCAGCTGTTGATCGAATGAGCGGGCAACTTGCACGTGCCAGCTGGGCCCGACTGGCCAGGCAGTGTGTTGTGCACCAACCGCTCCCGTAGAAACCCTCACTTGTGCTCACCCAGTCATTCACGATTGCCCACCTCGCCCGCTCACCCCTGCTGCCTGGCCCCCTCCTGCCTGCCATGTGCCCTCCCGCAAGTCACCACATGCTGCCCACCTCGCCCGCTGCTTCCTCCCCCATCCCGCCTCCCTCCCTCCCTGTGCCCATTGCCCTCCCCTGCCAAGTCACCACATGCTGCCCACCTCGCCCACTGCTTCCTCCTCTCCCTCCCCCCCTCCCCTCCCTGTGCCCATTGCCCTCCCCTGCCAAGTC
>JTEE01000026.1:2625408-2651986 GCA_002896455.3 Chlorella sp. ArM0029B
CATCCACTCACCAACACCTCCTCCACACCTCCGCACTCCACGCCTCCTCACCTCCTCCACACCTCCAGCTTCTGCCCTCCCCCATGCCTCCCCTTCTGCCTCCCCTCCCCCTGCCAGGTCACCACGTCTGCGCTGTCGCTAGCCACGGAAGCGGCTCGCCTTATCCTTAAAATTGACGACATCGTGCCCACCCGGTAAAGCGGGCCCGGCGCCGCCGGCATCAGAGAACCGTGTCCGCCCCCTTTGGGCGGGGGCAACAGACCAGGGGAACGCCTCAACCTCTCACAGTGCTCCGCCGCTGAGTGCTCCTTCCTGACGCGTCCCACCACTCTCTGTTGCTGCTGCTGCTGCTGCTCTGCTGTGCCGCACCCCACTGTACATGTGCCCCTGACTCCTGACCATGTAACCCTGCATCAGTCTGTCCGTGGGGGGAGGTGTCACAGCCCGCCCAGGAAGGTGCGGCAGCATCGCCAACCGCCATAAAGAGGTTGCGGCATAAGGGAGAGCGCGGAGGGCGAGGTGTCACACACCGCGAAGGGTTCAACGCCAACCAGAGAATGCGTCAGCTGGCTCCAATTGGTGCGCAAGAGAGCAAAGCAGCGAGCCTTCCTTTTTGCTGCCCCAGTCTCTGCCAGCCAATCAGCAAATGCACAGCCTGTCGCATCGAGCGCCCCTGGCAGGCAGGCTGCTCCGGACTTGTGGAGCCTGCTTTAGGTCATATGGTGTAGAGCGCTGCAACTGAATGAGCCAACCGGCGACTTTACAACTTCATAGGCCACTACAGCGGACCCAACAGCAGCGACTGACAGGCCCGGGGGGTGTACCGAGGCATGCACCAGGCCCGGCTAAGTGCGGCGTCTCGGTTTCTCTCAGAATTACAGGTTGACCCTCCCATGGGCGATTAGACGTAGAGCTGAATGAGTTCGTCACTGACTGCCGCGGGTGTGAGCACACCCAGATCGGTGAACAGCAGCGTGATGTACTGCAGGCAGGGTGGGGTGGGGGAATGTCGTAGTGGCAGTGAGCGATTGAGTATCACCATGCGGGGCCCAAGCAGGCAGCGGTAGGTAAATAGCAGCGTGATGTACTGCAGGGGAGGTGGGGTGCACAGCAGGTGGCAGGGCAGTGTGAGAAGCAGGGCAAGCCGCTGCAGGTGTGATAACGCCCAGGTCGGTAAAAAGCAGCGTGATGTACTGCATGCAGGGTGGGGTGGGGAGTGAGGTGTTAGCGTGGCGTGGCGAATGGGGGTGGGCCCCAACATTTCGCGGACAGCGGCACAGCAGGCAGAGCACCACATAGCAACACACACACCAACCCTGCTGTGCTGCCCCCACTGGTTTCGTCACGACTCCCACCTGTGGCAGCGTGCAGTCACGCAAGGGATTGTCGAATGCGACATGGGCGGGCAGCACCACACAAAGAACGCACACCAACCCTGCGCAGCCCTCCATGCAATGAATGCAGCACGCTGCCCCAACTGCAGCGGCGTGTCGTTGAGCGAGGTGTTGCCCATAGCGACAAGCCAGGCAGCAGCGCACTACGAAAGCACACCAAACGTGCTGTGCTGTGCTGTGCTGTGCTGTGCTGTGCTGTGAATACGGACATGCTTTCCCACCTGTGGCGGCGTGTAGTCTCGCGAGGGGTTGTCGATTGTGACGCTGGCGGGCAGCAGGGGCCCAAAGTCAAGCTGCTTGCGCTCCAGAGGAAGGTCTCGCTGGTTCAGGGGGTACAGCCTGCACGTGCAGTTGCATTGAATTGGGAACCGTGGTTATAAGGTTCCGCTGGTTGACAGGGTACAGCCTGCCGAGAGGGTGTCGTTGCATTGCTTTGAAAGCAACGGTTATATGTCCTGCGGGTTGAGGAGGTACAGCCTGCACGTGCATGGCAATGCTTTCAATGGTTACAACGATGTATATGGATCCAGCGGCAGGTCGCTGGTTGAAAGGGCAAAACCTGCAGGTTCAATTGAAGTGCATTGAAGGCAATGGGCATACAGACTCAGCGGCAGGTCTCGCTGGTTCGAGGGTACCGCCTGTGTGTGGGAGAGTGTCATGCATGGTATAAAATGCTGACGTGCATCCCCTCCACGCACCGCGCAAACTTGTAGCTTTCTGCCGCCACGTACACGGGCACGTTGTGCTCCTTGGCCGCGATGGACACCTGGGGAGGGGCAGGAAACAAATGCAGGCCAAGAATGAAAATGTGGAATACATCCGGGCAAGGAAAAAACACCAGTGCATGCGATGGACACCTAGGGGGTGCAGGGAAAGAAAACAGGGCAAGCATGCAAAGTGAAAACATGCGGGCACGACATCAGTGCAGTGCAATGGACACCTGGAGGAGAGCGGGCCAAGTATGCCATTGTGTGAGACACCCGGGCAGGAGAGTGAGTGCAGTGCGATGGACAGCTAGGCGGAAGAAAGGGCGAAGGACAGGCGGGGAGGCTTCCGCCCAGCAGCGGCAAGGCCACCAGTGTGTGTTCACAACGCATTGGACACCTGTGCAGCAGCAGACAGCACAACGAGGAGACACGGAAGGTGTGAGCCAAGAAACGGTGGCAATACGCAGCGGACACCAGCTTGCCGACCAGCACGGCCCCGGTCCGGCCCGCCAGGCCTGTGCCACGTCATCACTGCCAGCTCCGTGTGCCACGCTTTGTCTGCCACGTCATCATCGCAGTGTGCTCTGCCATGTGTCAACTCGCTGGGACCACCCCTCACCTGGTAAGTGCCCAGCTTGTTGATCACACCGCCATTCTCCACCACGGCCTCCGCCCCCACCAGCACCAGGTCCACCCTGCAAGTTTGGGCAAGTTGTGTTGGCAAACAATGGGTTTGTAAGAGGCAAGCATGGGACAAGGAAGGGGGGCAGCAATCGCGACCTCCGCACCCCACCAGCACCAGGTCCAACCTGCACAGTTGAGGTTGCGAGGCGCAGAAAGTTCGCCAGCGGCAAGCAACGGTTTAAGAAGGAGGGCAGCAGTCGCGGCCTCTGCCCCCACCAGCACAAGGTCCATCCAGCGCAGGCCTCGGGTTGAAAGGCGGGCATGATAAAGGTGAGAGGCCAGGGGGACGGGCAGAGCGGTGGAGGGAGGTGAAGGGGCACCCACCCCCTCACCAACACTGGCTCGCCCTGCAGCACAGGCAGCAAAGGCCCCTACGGGCAAGGGCCACCCCCATTGTCCCCGGCACGTCTCTCCCAGCACCACCCTCAAACACACAATCAATCAATCAATCAATCAATCAATCAATCAATCAATCAATCAATCAATCAATCAATCAATCAATTACGTTTCAAGTCCAGGGGGAGCCAGCAAGGTCTCACACACACACAGCAACTGCAAGCAGCTGAGCAGGGCATGCAGCCATCTACCGCCCGCTCACCGCTCCATTGCGTAAGCCACGCCGCTGTCCAGCACAACGGTGGTGGGCACCCGCATTTCGTCAAGCGCTCGCGCCATTGTGAGGCCCGTCTCATCGGGCCGCCCCTCTGTGACCATCACGGTGAACTGCTTGCCCTGCAGGAGAGCAGCATGAAGTCATCGTGAGGCCCATCTCATCTGAACAGCTGAATGGAGCACATCAGCATGCATAGCATGCACGCACACAGTTAGACGAGCACATGGGACGGCTTGCCCTGGCAGCAGGGCAGGTGCAGCGGCAAGGACGCAGCTGTGGGGCAGCACAGGCGGGCATGCAGGCTAGAGCAAGGCCCACCGGGGACCAATGACCCCAGCAGTGCCTGAGGCGCAATTCCGTCGAGCCAGCGAGTGCTATCTGCGGGCTGCCCAACCTGCATGCCCCTCCCTCCTTCATCCATACGCTGACACTGACACACACACTAGCGGGGTGCACACATACCGCTTGTGCCGCCTTCCGCAGGATTGCCAGCGCCACCCGCGAGTGCCCGTGCACCAGCACTGTCGACCCTTTCCGGATGAACCGCCCTCCAAGCTCCGCAATCGTCGCCCGCGCACGCTTGGAGGTTTCTGCATACACACGTGCCAGGCAACAGCGGCATCGCAGATTGACCTTTGGTTGTCATGTAAAAAAAAAAAAAAAACACCTGGCTCAGGGGTCGGCCACGTGCATGCTTGGAGGGTCTGCTTGTTCCGCAGCTGGGAGAAGCGCTCTGGAAGATAGGCGAAAGGGTGGGGCCGACCTCGGTTTAGCTGGGACGCACAGCTGGCAGTGAGCATGTGAGGCCAGCCATCTCGGCTGCTAACACTACCGATCGAGCTGCCAGCTTGGGCGCCCGCACGTCCACACCGCCACATGCCAGCATGCCCAGGCACACCAACCCGCAGGGGCCGCCGTGGGTTTCACAACGGCTCAACCGTCCCGATGTCAGCACTACGGGATTGGCTGCCAAAACGCCACACCCCAGCGCGCCCGGGCGCACCCACCCACCCGCAAAGTGCTGTCCGCGCTCTATGAGTCGCCGCTTGGCTGCCGAGAAGGTGTCGAGCTCTAGGGCCGATGTACGGGTGGTGTACCTGCAAAGGAGGGCAGGCGGCAGGGACAGTTTGAGTCAGGTTGCCGTCACGAGAAGCACTGGGTAGGCGGCCTTGTCGGCGTCGATGCGGTTGGTGCACCTGCACAAAGGAGGAATGGAGAGGGAGGGAAGGGCAGTAAAGGCCATGACAGGCACATGACAATGCCAGCAGATCCATGATCGCAAAAGGGCTGGCAGCAGGAGAAAGCCGGCCACACCGCTCACGTGGACGTCCCGCCAGCGCTGGGACCGCAGAAGCTGGGCAGGCACGGTACTGCGGCAGAGAGCCATGCGCCAGGCAGCCTCCTTTCCTGCTAAACGAGCCGCTCCCGCCTGCCAATGGTAAGCGCAGCTCGCTGCGCGCTCACACCCATGTGCGTGCATGCAACGCCTGCTGTGGTCCCTGCTGTGGTCCCTGCTGTGGTCATGTCGTGCTCACCGCAGGAAGAGCTCGCAGCCGGCCTTGAGCGAGATGGCTGTGGGGTTGCAGCGCTGCAGCGAGGCCGCCGCATCCTTCAGCTCTTTTTCAAGCCCCATCATCGTCTGTGCCGTGCTGTTCTTGATCACAGTTGTGAGCGCCTGCAGGGTAAAACCCACACACGATGTTGACATCAACAGGAGGGTGGGTGCAGCTCCCATGTGAGTGGGTTCCCTTTGGGGTACTGCAACTGCGCACCGTTCCGGCGGCTGTATACACCCCAGCCGCGACATGCACGGCCCCCACTGCACGCGGTACATATTGCGTGCTGCAAGGCTCCCACTGCACGCTTTACGCCCAGCCTTCTGCAAGCAGTGGAAGTGGCTGGGTGCCACCCAGCCTCTCCCGGCCTCTCCCGGCCACCCGCTCACGGCTGCACCGCTTCACCTGGATGGCTGCCACTGCCACCGCCATGTCGCTGGAGCGTGCCAGCGCCTCGTGGAACTCCCGCACCACCACATCCACCTCTGCTGTGTTGCGCTGCGGCATGGACAGCCCCACTGCAACCAGGAGGGGAGTCGGGAAGCGCTGTGGGCGGCAGCGGCGGCGGCGGTGTGCTTCCCGTCGGTAGCCCCGACGAACTGCCGCCGGCCAGAACGCACGCACAGGGTCTGTAGATGCAAACTGCAAGGGCGGGACGGCTGATAGCGCGCCCATTGACGCGCGCCAAAGTGCAGGTCGGGATACAAGCAGCGAGGCGAAATCTGGGCGATTGAGCTCACCCTCAGAGGTGGCGCTGATGTTCTGGGGCAGCATGAAAGCCTGAGACGCCCGCATGGCGCAAGCAGACCGCCAAGTGCTCAATAAAAGTTCCCAGCAAACCCGCGACAGATACTGTGATCGCAATATGGTGCAATCGTAGTCCGAGAGCCGCAATTCCGCGTTGCCAGGCAATTTCGCGAAGAAAGTCCGACAGCAGTGTCAAGAAGGAAACTCGCTTCTCCGGCACCCCGCTGCCTGTTTTCGCTTCCTCAAACCCCTCGGCCGCTACCCGAGACACACTGGAGGCCACCAGAATGCAACTCTTTGTGCGGCTGCCGGGCGGCGGCCTGCGCGCCTGCCAGGCGCAGCCAGATGACTCGGTGGCCTCAGTGACCGGCTTGGACGCCGCCACGGTCGCGGAGGGCGCACTGGTGCGAGGGCGGGGCTTGAGCCGGGCGGGCAGCGGCAGCGTGCCGTCAACCTGCATTGGTTCCCGTTCTGAGACGAGTTCTCACTGTATCCCAGCTTTCCCCTGCCCCCTGCAGCGTGTGGTGTGCGATGGCCGCACGCTGCACCCCCGCAGCTCCCTGATGGCAGCCCAGGTGCCCGCCGGGGCCACGCTGGAGCTGCTGCCACGCGTGCGGGGCGGCGGCGGCGACGGCGGCTCTACCGGAGCAGAATCACGCTCCTCCTACCTGGAGATGTATGCTGGAAAGAAAGTGGACAAGGTACGGGACAGGGGGTGCATCTAGCAGGCAGCGGCTTCCCGGCAGGTGCCGCCGCCAGCGGCTGGCTGTGGACATGGGAAGATGGGACGGCCTTTGTTGCCGGCGCTCCCACCCGGTGCCTGCCCTGCGGGGCCTTGTGTGCAGACTTTGCTTGAGCTGGGTGCTGACAGACATGGGCAAAGCAAGTTGTTCCTACTATCGTGGTGCTGCAGCAGATGGGCCCGTGGGAGCGCGTCTGTTCTGCCCGCATCACTCTTTCATTTGTGTTCTGCCCGCATCACTCTTTCATTTGTGTTCTGCCCGCATCACTCTTTCATTTGTGTTCTGATCCGCTGCAGGTGAACCCCGAGGAGGAGCGGCTGGCCCGTTGGACGATGTGCCAGCTCAGCGGCATGCCCCTGCAGCCGCCCTGCGTGGCCGACGAGCTGGGCAGCCTGTTCAACAAGGAGGCAGTCCTGCAGGTGAGGCAGGTTGGCGTGAGTTTCTTAAATGTACATTGTACTTATGTGTGGTGGGCTGTGAGAGCTGCTGAGGCAGCCTGTTCAACAAGGAGGCAGTCCTGCAGGTGAGCATTGCGCTCTTGGGGGTCTGTGTCGCGAGTTTCTTTGCGGATACACAGACTGTATGCCCGGAAAAGCAAGAGCAAGCTGAAACTGGAAGTGTGGTGGGCTGTGTGAGCTGCTGGGGCAGCCTGTTTTACAAGAAGGCAGTCCTGCAAGTGAGGCAGGTTGGCGTGAGTGTTCTGGATATCGGACATATGTGTGGTGGGCTGTGAGAGCTGCTGAGAGCTGCTAAGGCAGCGGCGGTTTTGCAGGTGAGCTTGGTGCCGAAACGGAGAGGTGGGCTGGAAGAGGTTGGCCGTGAGAAGTGCTGGGGCGGCCTGTTCCTAAAGGAGACGCTCCCTGCAGATGGGAAGGTTGTCGTGGGCAGGCTGGCCATACATCGTGTGAGTATGTGTGATGGGCTACCATCCACTTTCAATGCAGTGAATGGTCCTTATATGTGAAACAGTTTGGGAGGGGCTGCGCAGGGACACACGCCCTTGACTGCACTCCTCATATCGCGGCACACCCCTGCCCACCTTCTCCAGGCGCTCCTGACCAAGTCGCTGCCCCGGGAGCTGGCCCACATCGGCGGGCTGAAACACCTGATAGAGCTGAAGCTGGGCGGCGACGGCAGCGGAAGCCCAGCAGGCACAGCAGCGGCGGCGGGCGACGGCAAGGGGGACGGCGGCAAGGATGCTGTGGCTGAGGTGGCGGCACGCTTTGCCTGCCCCATCACGGGGCAGGCCTTCAACGGCAAGTACCACTTTGTGATTCTGCGCAAGACCGGGCACGTGCTGAGCGAGCGGGCGCTCAAAGAGGTGGGTTCACAAATAGCAAGTAATGTACCTTCTTGTTGTGCATAGAGAGAGGGGCGTGTTTCCTGTGGGTGGGGCCGGGCAAGGATGGGGCAAAGGCGGTAAGGAGGGGCGTTGCCTTTGGGTGGTGTGTGTGGGAACTGGGGCAAAGGCAGGATCTTGGGCAGTGCAAGGGCAGAGCAGTTGCAGGGGTGAGCTTGTGATACTGGTGTGCTGCATGTTGAGGGGCAGGCTTGCGGCAGGGGCGCTTTGCTGCACCAGCAGAGGCTGATTGAGCAGCGGCCAGGCCTGCAGCCCCTCCTTGTGTCCCTCCTCTTGCGTACCTCTCTTCTGCCCCCACATCCCTGCCTGCCTCTCCACTCTCCCTTCTCCCTTGCCCCTGCCCGCACCTGGCCCCTGCTGCACTCATCCCACCCACCTGCCTTCTCCCTTGTCCCTGCCCCTGCCCCCGCCCCCCGCTGCACTCGTCCCCACCCACCTGCCTTGTGCCTTTTCCCTGCCCGGGCCCCGCCCCCCGCTGCACTCGTCCCCACCCACCTGCCATCTCCCTTGTCCCTGCCCCTGCCCCTGCCCACCCCCACAGGTGCCCAAAGTTGTGGAGGAGCTGGTGGGCGGCAAGTGGGACCCCTCAGACCTTCTGCCGGTGTGCCCCACCGGGGAGGAGCTGCAGCAGATGCGGGAGCAGCTGCTGCTGAAGCGCACGGCAGAGCGGGCGGCCAAGAAGGGGAAGAAGAGGGACAAGGCGGCGGCAGCGGCAAATGGCAGCGGCGGCGGCGAGGAGGAAGCAGCTGCGGGCAGCAAGCGAGCGGCGGAGAATGGCAGCGGCAAGGCGGCAGGAGGAGGGGGAGCGGCGGCGGCGGCGGCCAATGGCAGGGGCGGCGACTTTGCAGCCGCGCAAACGGCTGCCAAGCGGTTCCGGACTTCAGAGCTGAAGCCGGAGGGAGCGGATGGCAAGATTTGGAGCAGCCTGTTCACCAGCAGCAAGCAGCCGCAGGCGCTGCTTCCCAACGGCAAGAAGAGTAATACAGACTACATGGTGCGCGGTACCACGAGGTACATCTAGCTGAGCTGGCAGACGAGCTGGCGGGTGCCTCTGGCTTAATTTCCTGTCGGTTTCCTCAACGCCACGCCCTCGGGCTGGAATCTTTTCCTTCTTCTTCTGGCAGCCGAGCTGGCACCAGCTGGCTGTCCGCCCCAGCCCCGCCTCCTTTGACCGACTCTTCACATGTGTATGCACACCCGTCTTGCACCCGCCACATCATGTTGTACCTTGTACTGCTCTGTGCTCCTCGAGAAGTACAGTTTGAGCACTTAGTAAGAACACACGTGGCATCTAGCAGCAGCCTGTGAGGGACTAAAGAGGTGGGGCGGCGTGTGTGTGCACCCGCCGGGTGATGAGCGCCAGCTGCTGTATTACACTAAAAGTGCCAGCTAGCAGACCGATTGGAAACGCTGTGAGGGGTGGTCTGAGGGTTGTTCTATCAACGGAAAAGAGGACAGGGAGGAATGTGCTATCAGCGGACGGCCAGCAGGAGGCATCATATATGAAACACGGGGTGCATCACTAAATACAGGCGCTAGGGCAAAAGGGCAGGGGGACGAGAGAAAGGCGGCCGGCCGACAGCGTCCTTGACAGCATGTGTTCACGGGGCAATTAAACCGCATCACAAGCTGCTGGGTAGCGAGGACCGTTCATACCTCACAATCCGCGAGTTGTCTGTATCTGCGACGTAGATGACTTTGGAGCCATCCCGGGTGCAGGCCACAGCCTTGGGCTGGAAAAACTCTTCCCCTGGCTTGCTGCCCTCCCTGCCAAATTGGGTCAGGTACGTGCCATTGGCAGTGTAGATCACGATGCGATGGGAGCTCCAATCCGGGACCACTACCAAGCCATCCTCCGTCACACACAGCTGCCCGGGGCTTCGCAGCTCGGGACCTCCGGTGAACAGGGACAGGAGCCTTCCAGAGGTGTCGTATGCAGTGACACGATTCAAGGCATTGTCCGAGACCTGTTGGGGGGAGCGGGGGGAAGATGTGAGCACACAGCTGCGGATGGTTGGGTGACCGTAGATGGTGCTGCCACAGAGGGGGGCCGCTCTGCGGGACAGCAGCGGTGCATGCAGAAGGCCCAGGGTAGGCGTATGCAGGGGAATGACAAGGGGGCGGGTGTGCACACGCACGATGCATGCAGGCGGCCCGTGATCTTACATAGACTGTCTGCCCGTCGGCGCTCAGTGCAACGCCCGTGGGCTGCCCGCGTTCGCGGGTGCCCAAGACGATCCGAGTGGATATGGTGCCATTCTTGAAGAACACGGTCACTCTGCCGCCTTCACGGTCAGCAAACTGCGCCAGGGAGGCATGGAGGCGGGCACATGGCGCAATGGGGGTACGCGCATGCCTGCCGGGGGCTGCTCGACGCGGCTACAACAAATGCACGGCGGCACAGCGTGCACAGCATGGCACGCCGCCTGCCTGCCGGCCCAGCCTCACTCACGTAAATCAAATCGCCGGACACAGCAATGCCCATTGGCGTGATCTCTGCCCATGCCACGGACTGGTAAGGCCAGGCGCTGACAAACGCGCCCGAGGTGGTGAACTGAGCAATGCGCACGTTGCCTGCGGCGGGTGGGAGGGCTCGGCAGCGTGAGCTCAGTTGTTGGGCGCCTTTCGTGGATTCGTTCGGGGGCACGCGGGGCGGCGGAATGGGGAGGTCCACCCTCCAGAGGTACATGCACGCGTTGCTGGGGCACGCCCTGCATGCCCCCGCTCCACCCGGCGCAACCTTGGCGCCCGGCCTGCTGCGGCCTCGTGCGGCGGCTTGCTGCTGTCTAGGACATGCCACCAAGGCACCGCGGCTGGCAGTACAGCCAGCCCGTCCAACTGGCGCCTGTCCTACTTGGGTTGGAACAGCAGCAACAGGCAACGATTGCAGCCCGAGGGCGTGAGGTTGAGGAAGCCCACCGAAAACCACAGCCAAAGGCGCCAGCTGTACACCTACCTGGGTCGACCACCCAAACTCGGCCATCCGAGACGGCCAGGCCAGAAGGGACTAATAGGGCGGCAGGAGCACTTTCGGTGCCAAAGGACGTCCCCAGGAGCGCCCCGAGCGGAGAAAAGCGCTGCACACACATACACAGCGAGGTAGTGGGCAGAGGCCAAAAGGAAGCGGCCGGAAGAGGATCACAGGTTGGGGCACAGAGCAGGGCAAGCCCGCAACGTCCTCAAAGCAGCGAATTCTTGCATGTGCGGCCTGCAGCTTGCGGCTTGCGAACAGGCAGAGGCGCTTGCCTGAATGCGGCCCAGAAGCACGTCTGCGACGTACACTTGGCCGGTGGCAGGGTCTGCGTCAATCCCAAACGGGTAGTTGAAGTCGCCCGGGCGGCTGCCAAACTTGCCCCACACGCCAGCAAACTGCAGCAGGGGAGGGTGGGCAGCGTGCAGATGAGGGTGGCTTCAGGCCTAAAGGAGGCACAGGGGACCTACCGCACAGGGGACCAGCAGCAATGGACAACATGATGATGTAGCTGCCCGGCAGGGATTTGGGGTTTGGGGATCAGGGTTTGTAGTCAAGTAACCTTCTAACCCAGAACGCTGGCCAAACTCCAGAAACCTTTGAGAGCTGCAGGCTTGAACTTGCAAGGCGTCCTGGCAGGCGGTGCCAGAGCAGGGCGGGGCGTGGCAGAACAAGCGCCTGGCAGCTGCGGATGCTGCCAGGAAGCCAGCAGCTGGAGCATGCTTGTGCGCTTGCAAGCTGGCAAGCAGGAGCTGGGCGGCAGCACATGTGCTGTACAGCGACAATGGCGGCTTGGCAGCAGGGAGCTGGCAGGGCAGTGAATGTCCTCAGCCTGCGGTCCCCTACCACCCCCAGATGCTCTGTGGTCTGGGTTGCAGCCCTCTGGGCGACTCACTTTGAACACTTCGGGCGGGGGGTCGGCAGGGCGCGCTGCAATGGGGAGGGCAGAGCAGGGACACTCGAGTAAAGCATGCACAGGTTCAACTGGATGCAACTCAATCAATCGATCAGTCAATATAGAACATTTCAAAATCAAGATGCAGCAGCGCAGGCCCCGCACACAAGATGCTGTGTCCCGCTGCTCTCAAGAGCGGGCAGGGCACTGCCAGCAGTGCAGGTGTGCCGGTGCTGGCGCCCACAGTCGCAGCCTCCTGCCTGTCGAACTCACCATCCAAGCAATCGATGCCCAAATCCTCGACGTGCCTGCCTGCAATGCTCATGCGTGTCGGGAGCAGGGCAAGGGGGTGGTGCATCAGTGCAGGGGCGCAACCCATCAACAAAAAAGGACCAACGAGGGCCAGCCAGCTCGCACACCTGTGTGTTGATGCAGCGCTGTGCAATGCATGCATGCATGCATGCATGGATGAGCAAGGGCCAGCATTGGCGGCACACTCCGCTGCGACTGCGGGGCCAGATACCTCCAGGCGCTCAGTGCTAAAATGCAGCCTGAAAGCCGTGCAATGCACTGGCCAGGCACTGGCCAGGTCAGCTTGAAAGCGCTGCCCGGGGGACGACTCACAATCGTTGGTCCCCCACCCGCTGCTCGGGCAGTCCTCCAGGCGAGCTTCCGCCCCGGAGCAGCGGACCTGCAAGTGGGTGGGTGGGTGGGTGGGCAGCAGCTGCTCTGTTGGCGGGGAGGGCCGTGCCTGCCGGGGTGCGTGCTTTGGTGGCACAGCGCCGCACGGCACGCAGGGCGCGGCGTGCTGCAAGCAAGCACACACCCTGGCAGAGGAGTGCCGCAGGGGGCAGCAGCCCAGTGGTTTGGTATGCCAACAGCCCAGAGCATGCTGCCTTCCGCGCAGTAAATTTCCTCCGCAGGCCCTCCTTTATGCTGCCTTCCACAGCGGCAAGTGGCACAGGTGGCACCACCGCTACATAAGGCAAAGCTGTTGGTTATCTGGCGGCGTTATCTGTGCTTGCTGCGCCCTCTAGCGCTCTCTGAGCAGCATGCACGTCATGCTGTGCCTGACCTGGTCGAGCAGGATGGGCCCGCTGCCCTCCCCATATGCAGCGTTGGCCCTCGCAGCGCCAAACTGGCCCAGCCCGGCCTGCAATCGATTTTGGGTGACAGCGCTGGTGGGACTGCAGGAGCAATGCTTGAAGGTACCGCCCTGGGCAAGCACTACGGGCAGCTTCTAGGCAGCTGCACGGGGGGGGGGGGCGGCATCTTAGCCTCGCATGTGTGTGAGCATTGCAGCGAGGACTGGCAGGCAGCGCAGGCTGCGGACAAGGGCAGTCCCGCAGGCGACAGGGTTTTAGGGTTTAGCCCTAAACCCTACCCTATTGGCAGACACACGCAGACAACAGCAGGGCGTTAGTGTGGGGTGGCAACATCGCCCTGGCCACGGAATGATGTACCTGGCGGCACACCACGTCCGCCACTGCATTTGTAGCGCCGTCATCGCACACCGTGCCCCTGCAAAGGGAGAACGAGCAAACAAGGCAAGCAGGGTGTCAGCGCAAGTTGCAGAGCATGCCCAGGCTTCTAAAAAGGGGCGGCCATCCATGGTGGAGCACCTGGCAATTGTTAGGTTGACGAAAGGAAGAAAGGAAACTGGTGGAGCAAGTCCCCAAGGGCGCAGGAGCCCAACTGGCTGCCCTGACCGCAGCACTCGCTCAGTATCCCACAAAGCCGTGGCGCCATTGGTGTGCCTTTGCTGCTGAAGCACAAATGCAAGCAATAATAAACTAGTTGACGAACGCAGTGCCCCCAAGCTCACCAGATCCCCTCACGGAGCACCTCCAGCCGCCCGCTCCGCAGGTTGGGTCCGCCCACCAGTCGCACAGGCACTGTAGGGGGTCGGCGCAGAAGGGAGGGAGATGAGCAGGCACTGTAAGGGGGCGGCGCAGAAGGTAGGGAGATGAGCAGGCACTGTGCCACGTGGCCGCCTGGCGGCATGCAGCGCTTGCCTGGACCCTGTCCCACCAGTGTGCCACCAGACCACCCCTCCTCAAAAGCTTGCGAGACAAAGCACACAACATGCCGCATTACCGCCTTTTTGGCCTCCCGCCCCCCTGCATCACCTATGTTTGGCGGCTCGTCGGTGCATCTGATAGACACATCCTCGTAGTGCTGGCACAGAGCTGTGGCCCCCTCAGTTGACTCGCAGTCTAGGAAGGAGGCGCCGGCATCTGGCGGGCAGCTGACTTGAGCCATCCAAATGGGTCCGGCACCTTCCCGGTAGCTGCCATCCGGCAGCGCCTCCCCAAAGCGTCCCAGGCCCATGGTACTGCACGCGACTGCAGCGTCAGTTGGGTCGAAACCTTGGGAGCACACGGTGCCCCATTCTCCCTGGTACCGCACTTCCAGCCGTCCCTCTCGAGTGGTGCCGCCCGCCAAGCGAACCGCGGCTGGCGTGGGAGCAAGGCGGGCATGCATGGGGTGCGGGGGTGAGGGAGTGACAGGATGTCTTCAAGGGACAGGGCACGCATGGTTCCTTTTCCTTTGCTACAAACTACATTCCGATACACTCCAACCCCCACCCTGTCCCATGATACCTTGCTGGCTCCCCCTGGACTTGAAATGTGATTGATTGATTGCCTATGCAGGGCAGGGCAGCAACAGGTCCTTCAACACGCATACCAAGGCTGGCGGGCAATTTCGTGGCTTGCCGCCAGTGCCGCTGCCTAGTGCTGCAGTGTCGCTGCCTGCCTGCCTCCACCGGCGGCTCGTTGACCTCCATTGCCCCCCGAATCTAAAGATCTCTTCCCTCCCCTCTCAGGAAGCAGAATAACAGTGCATCCCAAGGACATCGGGTCGAGGAAGACGGCAGGAAGACAAGTCAACGGCACCAGTCAGCAGCCATCCCTTCCCCTCACCTTCCACAGGCGCTCCACAAGAGATTCCTAAATCCTCGCTGTGTAGGCAGTTTGTGACGCCCCAGCCATTGAACGAGCACTCGTCCAGCTTGGATTCACGCCCTGCACAGGAAAGGACAGCATGCGCGGCACAACAGTGGTTCGTGCTGAATATGAATCCTCTCTCAGGGGATATGGGAAGCTGTAACGACTAGACTAAACAACAGTGGCTGTTGGCGGCAAGCAGGCTGGAGTGATGCCGAGGGCGCGACAGGCTAAGTCACACCCCCCGGGTCATTCGCAATGCAAGCCAGGGCACAGGGGCGTGCAGATATGGGAAGGGAATTGCATGTCGGGCAGGGGAAGAAGACGAAGAGGTTTACAGTTAGGAGGCTTGGGGTTGAGGCAGGTGCATGCCGGGCACTGGAAGTTTGCGCCCACCTGTGCAACCAAACTGCCAGTGTTTGGCATGCAGCTTCCTCAGCCAGTGTGCTCCCACCTGTGCACGACACGCCGTCCATCCAAATGGGGGCCGCCTCCGGAGCTTGCCCGTAAAAGGCGCTGGGCACGGCTTGGTTGGGGACGCCTGGGATGGGCCTGAACCCCAGCATGCTGCATGCCACGTTGGCCAGCTTCCTGTCGGCTCCATCGTCGCACACAGAGCCCCTGGGGAGGGCAACCCAAGGCAGCAGAGAGGTTTGGGGAATGGGGGTGGGGCAGGGCGTGCCACGGGGTGACCCGGGGGCGTCCAAAAGGCATGGCAGCACAGCCCGCGGATCCCGGGATTTAGGACCCCGGATTAGGACCCCGGATCTATAATGGCTCTGCTGTCCCGCCATGCTCTGGTTATGATCCCACGCCCCGCCTGCACACCGCCCGCCCGCCTTGCCACGCACCCATGCATGCCCAACACATCTAGCCTCCCAACCGAACTCACCAGACGCCCTTGTACAGCACCTTTGTACAGCACCTTTGTACAGCACCCTTGTACAGCACTCACCAGACGCCCTTGTACAGCACTTCCAGCCGTCCCTGCCGCTGCCTGGTGGCATTGGATGTGCTCGCCAGGCGCGCGATGACTGCAGCAGGCAAGCCATGGAGGCCCGGGAAGGCGGGGCGGCTGTCAGTCGGCGGAAAGGACGCAGCCCAGCAGTACAGTGCAGTACACTACAGTGTGGGCATCTGGCTAGTCAAGGGGAACCCAGGGGCCTGCACGCAAACCATGCATGCATGCAGGAAACCTGGCCAACTCAGGGCCAAGAGCACCACACAGAGCGCAGGCAGCGGGACACCAGGGCTGCTCGGCCTGGCTTCAATGCAGCAGGCCCGGCCCGGCTCACCAGCCCCTCCATCACCCCACCGCTCACCCACTCCCGGCAGCGTGTCGGCCACGCCGTTCTCTCCCAGGCACTCGATGCCCACATCTTCGTCATGTGTGCAACCCGTGGCATTGGCCCACCCCGCATGGCGGCACGTCTCCAGGCTGACTTCCAAGCCGGTGCAGGACACTTGGGAGAGCAGGATGGGGCCTGTCCCCGGCCCGAAGGGGGCGTTCCGAATCGCGACGCCCGAACTGCCCAGCCCCAGGGACTGGCACACCACGGCTGCTGCCTGGTCGTCTATGCCGTCGTCGCTGCAAGGGGACAGGCGCAGGGGGGCATAGGGTGGGCAAGGGGCTGCTGTAGGCAACCAGACAGGTGGATCAGGCGGTTCGGGCAAGCGGGCATCCATCTGTCGAAGTCATGGAGGCAGCTGGGCAGGCCTGCTGCCAAACCGCTCGACAGACATCCCGACTGAGCACCCATAAACGTCCTGTCAGTCACAGTACACATGCCGTTCCTCACCAGACGGTGCCCCTGCGGGATGAGGAGGGAAGTGCGAAGGTGGGGTGGGTGACGATGGGGGGAACAAATGTAGTTGGACGGCCAGCCAGGCAATGTAACGCAGCGCAGCATAGGCAACCGGCGCTGCTGTTCACCGGCCCTCGGTGGTACTTCTTCTGCTGTCCCGCGGACCCACCATTTGCCCATGCGAAACACCTCAAGCCTGCCAGAGCGCAGGTTGCCATCAGAGTTGATCAGGCGGACGGAAACTGCAGCACAGAGGAGCGGTACACGTATCAGGTCAGCCGGAAGCTGGGCGGGCACCCCCGCTTGCTGGGACCGCCTCTCTTTTCTCCAATCCCACCTTTGCTTCCGCTGCTGGCGTGAACCCGCTACACCCCACCCTTCCCCAGCATCGCTACCATGCCCATCAGCCCAGTTGCTCAGTATCTACCGGCACCCAAGCACCCCACCTCGCTGCCATGCCATCAGCGCGGTAACCCAGGAGCTAGTCGACGACACCCATTCTCAAGCAGAGCACCCCACCTTGCTGCCTTGCTTCTTAACCCAGTACCAGTATCTAACCAACACCCAATCTCACGCGAGGCACCGGTGGGGTACCCCACCTCTGGGCAGCGCGTCTCCGCACTCAATCGATACGTCCTCAGCGTGTGTGCACCCGGTGCCGCCCCACCCCTTGAAGGCGCACTGCTCCAGAGTGGCCTCCTCACCCGTGCACTCCACCTGCAGCGGAAGGATTCGGGTTTAGGGTTTAATATACCCTAAAACCCTAAACCCTAAACCCTCACCCGTGCACTCCACCTGCAGGGACTTCGAAACATGCAAGCACTTCAGGGTTGGGGCTTCAGGATTGGGGGGCCGGTGCAAGGCAAGGATCAGCGGCAAGAAGGCAGTGGTCGGCGGCAGAAAAACAAAGGAAGGGACCTGCAGCGGAGGGAGTCATGTGCGTACTTCAGGGTAGAAGGCAGGGATTGGGGCCCGGTAGAAGGCAGGGATTGGGGCCCGGCAGAAGGCAGGGACTGGGGCCTAGTGGAAGGCAGGGATCGAAGGCAGAGGGTGCAAGCTAGAGCAGGTGATGTGTGGGTTCCCTGCCACGTGCATATATGCACTCAGTTCCCTGGTAGGTGGCCCGGCAACCGGCACCAAGAGCAGCGGAATGAGCCCAGAGACACGTGCCCATCACGTGGGGCCGTCGCTGCTCTGCAACCACACACACACATGCTACGGAGGCACGCTGAGGGGAACAGCGGCGGCATTTGAGGGAGGGAGAAGGTGCACAGTGGGGGTCGCAAAGGTGGTGGGCTGTCACATTTTCAATGTAATTGAAAATTTGATTTCACCTGGGACAGCCAGATGGGCTGGGCTGCTGGCCCCTGCCCGAACTCGGGCCCATCATACACGTAGCCCGAGGTGCCGAGCTGCAGTGCTCGGCACACCACTGTGGCATCCACTGGGTCGAAGTCGCGCCTGCACACGGTGCCTGGCGGTCAGGAAGGGGCAGGGCAGGGCAGGGAGGCGGGGTGGTCGGGAAAGTAAGTAAAGAGGTGCGCTAGCTGTGGGCCCTAAACCCTAAACCCTAAAAACCCTAAAGCGGCAACATGCCGGCATGCAGATGGCTCCTGGGGCGGGCGGTCGTTGTTCAAGGCATTGCTGCACCCTAGCTGTGCATGGCACCAACGTGTCTAGCAGGAAGCGCATCCTGGAGCGCTGGGGATGTTTGTGTCAGCTGGATAGTTGAATGCACGCAGCGTTCCATGGTGCACCCTCACAGTTGCTCACGCTCAAGCACCGGCATGCTGTGCATGAACTGGGGTGTGCATGCCCGCCATCCCACTCCCTCTGGATAGCGGAACCAGGATCCCTTTTCATAAAGTGCCATACAGTGCCACCGAGCAGCACGCGCTATAGCTGGGAGGAGCTCACCCCAGATACCTGCCGCACCACCCTGCCCCTGCCGCAACACCTCCAGCCGCCCGTACTGGAAGCGTGAGTTCCCCGGCACAAGCCGCATGGTGGCTGCAGGCCAGGAAGGGGCAAGAAAGACGACGAGACGTGAGCACTTATGGCCGTGGGCACGATGCCTCCCCTTTGCTTCCGTCTGCAACCAATCAATCAATCAATTACATTTCAAGTCCAGGGGGAGCCAGCAAGGTCTCATGGGACAGGGTGGGGCGCCCAGTCATGCCTGGCAGGTGGAGACACCCCAGGCACGGTGCTGGTGAGTGCAAAAGAGGAAGAACACGACAGCCCAGGCGCGTGGGGCTGAGGAAGCCAACATGCTGTTCACGGCAGCAGTCAGCTAGCTGGGGAGCACAAAACAACATGTGGGGTGGATCACAACGACCACCTCCCCAGCAGGTTTTCAGAGCGCACGATCAGCAGGGCTGGATCACAACGACCAACTCCCCGGCAGGGTTTCAGAGCGCACGGTCAGCAGGTTTCGACAGCAGCCACTGGGCGGCCAATCCGCGCAGGCTGTTCTCCGCCCCGATACACTCCCCCACCACCCCAAACATGCTGCTTACTGCCTGGCGGGTCTTGCCGCACAGGGTCGCCTTCCCGTGGCATCAGCTCCGCCGGCTTCAGCACCCACTGCAGCAGCAGGGGCAACCGCACAGACTGATGTGGGTGCTGCAGCAGCTGTGCACCACTGCAGGGTGCAGCAGCAGCAGCTGGCACAGCTGTCCAGCAGGGTTGCGGGGGTCATTCAATCATTCGGTCAAGTGGGAGAGGCACAATGAGACATCGCACAGAGAGGAGCAGCGTCTAGGAGAGGGGCCTGCGCAGCGGCAGGGCTGTGGGGCACCCCAGCACATTGAGAGGAGCAGCATCCATGGAAGAAGAAGAAGAAGAAGTGTACGCCCATAGGCGTGGGTTGAGGAAACATGGTCCTTTCCCGGGACGGCTGGCGGGGGTGGCGGCCCTCCCCATTTGCACATAGTGCGCCGGCTGTTTGATTCCAGCGTTCAGGATCTGCCCCTTGGGGCCCCTTGGTCCCACGAGTTCCATGCTACCGGGTGAGTACATTCGTTCTCCCCCCTCGAAAGGGGTACCACTTAATCGAGCCAGCRGCACGACTCGAACCCCGGTCTCCTGGCAAATAGCTTCGCATAGGTTACCACTACGCTATTTGGTGGTGGCCCAGGGCAGGGTGATCCATGGCCTAGGCAGCGGCAGGGCAGCGGCAGGGCAGGGGTCAGAGGCACCGACTGCCTGCCAGCACCAGGTGCTCAAGCAGCCGGAGGGGAATCTGCAGGGAACCTGGGGGATCAAGTCGGACTGGAGCTGGGGGAGCTGGGGGGGGGCTTGTGGAAGCTGGCCAGAAGCTGGCCATAAGAAGCTGTGCTGCAGGTGCTCACCGAATACATGTAGCATGCTCCCCAGGCAGCATCCACCATCTCCACCTTCCCAAACCCCTGCTCGCCCCACGTGTCCCTGCACAAGGGGCAGGCAAGGGTGCAGCGAGGCAATCTGACTCAATCACGTCGAGCTAGAGGCGACCGAGTTGGACCAGGTACGTGAAAGGCATGAGTGCCCGCGTGGCCCCTGCGCACCCCACACGAGGTGTGCTGTTCTGTTAAGCTAGCTGGCACATGTCGTGCAACTGTACCGCCTTCGGGCCCCTCTGTAAGAGGGTAACCAGCAGCAGCCCCACATCAGGTTCCGGCTGCCCGGTGGACACGGCTACAAGGCCGACTTACTTCCCCCAGCTGTTCTTGATGATCCTGCGCACCAAAGAGGACGAGGGGAGCTTCATATCAACCGCAGAAGGACTGGCTGACTGCGCCTGGGTTACACTCAAGCCTGTGCTTGCTCAATGAATCAAACAAACATGTAGACAGAGGGGCACGGGAGCCAGGCTCCCACTCCCCACAGCTGTTTGCCTGCCCACCTGCCTGCAGATTCGGCCAGATCTGCCTGCGAGCACCCAACTCCTCTGCCCATGCCCACCAAGCAGCCGTGCCCACCAAGCAGCCGTGCCCACCAAGCCGTGCCCACAGAGTCGTGCCCGCAAAGCCATGCCCACCAAGCAGCCGTGTCCACAAAGCCGTGCCCACAGAGTCGTGCCCGCAAAGCCATGNGAGTCGTGCCCGCAAAGCCATGCCCACCAAGCAGCCGTGTCCACAAAGCCGTGCCCACAGAGTCGTGCCCGCAAAGCCATGCCCACCAAGCAGCCTTGCCCACCAAGCCGTGCCCACCGGGCCGAGCCCGCAAAGCAGCCATGCCCACCAAGCAGCCGTGCCCACCAAGCAGCCATGCCCACCAAGCAGCCGTGCCCACCAAGCCGTGCCCAGCCATTGACAGCTCAGGTTGACCCCCCCTCAACAACCGAAATTCTGTAGAATGTGACAGCTCACCAGTAGGGCGGGCGGGCGGTCATGTTGAATCCCACCACCAGGACGGCATGGTTCATAAGAGCCCTTGTGGCATCCAGCCGGCCCCCAGGGTACTGCCCAGTACCGCCAGGGGTGCCGCACTGACTGGCCAGCCACACGCCTGGGCAGGGGGTGACGGGTGGGGGGGCATGGGAGACACATCAGCTGGTGTCGTGTTAGATCGTGGACAGGTGGCGCACAAAGCAGGCACAGGCAGGCACAGCACCCACCATAAGGCCCTGCGGGGCAGACACAGTGCAGCTGGCAGGCAGGCAGGCAGTAGTACGTCCCAGCAGTACCCTCACCTCCCCCGTAGAAGCGGTACAGGTCGGTGGCGTGGAAGCCAACAATGACAGGCTGCACCAGTACCGCCTGCAGCAGCAGCAGATGAGGCAGGGCAGACATGAGAACACCATGTGGGCATGGGATTGAGCAAACCAAGTGTGTGAGGGGTGACGCAGGAATGAGTGGAGAGGAGAGGAGATGCCTCCTGTGCAGCGTGATGAGGCAGCATACAGGGATTGAGGTCAGGTGGCGTGCCGTCAGCCCCTCATCTCGCCACACCCTCCCTCCCCTGCGCCTTGCATCCTGCCGGCCCCTTGGGCTCTAATTCGTACTGCTTGATTGGTCTGGCCGCAGCCTGCCCCCTGCCTGTAGCAGTGATGTGCAGGGTTGCCCCAGACAGGCCTGGCCTATTGCTGGCCCCATCACGTGACAGATGCCCACTAGTGCTTGCTCACCTCCCGGAGGGCCGCCGCCGAGAAGGGTTGGACGAGGTCGAAACCACCTGGCGCCAGCTCATACTTGGCCGACCCCTCCACGTTTGACAGGCGGGAGGCGTTGCAGGCGGGCGGGGTGAGGGTGTCGGAGGAGGCGTTGAAGGGGTAGGCGGCCTCGGTTGTGATGAAACCCAGGCCCCTGCAGGCACAGCATGACCACAGCATGACATCATGGCATGTGCAGCATGGCCACAGCACAACGGGGGCTCAGTTGTGATGAAACCCAGGCCCCTGCAGGCACACCCCGGGGGACGATGTGGGCACAGCACATGTGGGCACGCCACCGCATGGCATAGCATGACCACAGCACAGCGGGGGTCAGCGGTACCGGCCAGCCTCCCAGTGCTGGCCATGGCGACCCCAAGGGTATCCCTTCCCCTACCCCCGGAGCCCTTGGGAAGCCACCTTGGCCAGGCTGTTACGATTAAAGTATAAAGCACATGCACGGCAGCTGGCCGGCAGCTGGTCGCCGCCTGCCTGGCTTCCCGCTGAAGGTGGTTGAAGGCATGCATGACCGGCTGCCCGGCAGCTTCTACCCAATTGCCCGGCACCTAGTGCCCGGCAGGTGCCCGGCACTTGCCTGGATGCGTAGATCAGCGGCTCTTCCAGATAGCCGCCGCCGCACCCAAGGCTGCCGTACCCGCTCTCTGCCGTAACGCAATCCAGCAGCTGCTGCTCAGACAGGTCGATTGCTGAGCTGGCATTTCGTGCCACTGAGATCGCCCACTTGGCCTCTATAGCTCCCACAGCTGCAAAAGCCCAGCAGCCCAAGCACTGCCAGCAGCCGCGGGTTGGGGGGAGGGGGGGGGGAGCGGGGGGGGCAGGTGGCAGTTGGCAGGTCAATACATGTTTTAGGCAGGCATGCAAGCGGGACCGCCTGCATGCATCCTTTCAAGCTGCCCCGCTGGCACGTCTCGCCAACGCCGCCGCCATATGGCACACCTCCCAAGCAGGCGCATGACTGGGGCACATGGTTGTGTGCAGTGCTTGTGTGCACGAGCGCCAGCCCCCCGGCGTCCCACCTCCCCTCCCAGGTGCCTGTCCGCAGCTTGCTTGCCCTAACAAACCGAAACCCCGCTCACCGCTCCCTGGT
Source organism: Chlorella sp. ArM0029B (assembly GCA_002896455.3). Lineage (NCBI taxonomy): Eukaryota > Viridiplantae > Chlorophyta > Trebouxiophyceae > Chlorellales > Chlorellaceae > Chlorella > Chlorella sp. ArM0029B. The sequence continues at coordinate 2,648,074 of JTEE01000026.1, forward strand.
CTTTAGCGTCTGTGATTGCCCCCTTGGCCCGCCAATCCCACGCCTGAGTGCGCGACAGGTTGGGGGGCAGCGGCTCGGCATCTACGGCGTCATAATCCGTGGGCCGCAGTGTCCCAAAGCGGTTTGTGAAGGGGGCGTCCAGCTTGCCATTCATTCGGGTCCAATTGGGGCGGGCCACGTCGGCCAGAGAGGTGGCAATGCGCTGCGGAAGAGCAAGGGGCACGGCAAGCGGGAGAGTGTTGCAGGGCGGGGGATGCGCCAGTGTGGACTTGTTGGCAGGGCGTGAGGGCCGAGCGGGGGCAGTCAGTGAGACCGCGATGCAGTGCAGTGGGGGGTGCAGAGAGGCGCAGTGGGTTCTTAGCAGGATCAGGGCAAGGCGGAGGGTAAGTAGGGGCCCTGCCGTGGAGGCAGGCAGCCGCGCCATCTGCTGCCAATGACCCTCAATCACCCTCCAAGCTAAACATGAGTTTGTTCCCAAGGACCATGTGCCCACCTTGCAGTTGGAAGTGGCCAGTTGATCGTGCTGTTCTGTTGTGGCAGGTCGGTCACAATTGAGACGCTCATCCCCTGCTGCAAAGCATCTGTAGCACCTTGACCTGCTACACTTTTTTTTTCTTTTCAACCTGTTGCTCACCTTAACATTGTTGCTAAACACAAGAAAGCGAGATTTCTCAAGCCACGGGTTGCGTCGATAAAAGTCGACCTGCAGCAGGTGGAGGCCACAGGTGGAGGCCAATTGTCAGTGACTAGCGAACTTGCCTCCAAATTTCCACCACATGTCAGTGGTGCCACCACCGGCAGCGGCTTGGCTGCGTAAAGGCATGTGCAGGCCATGCAGGCAAGGCAACACCTTGCATGGGGTCCCGTCCCCCATGCCTCACCCTTTTGAACCGAACTTTCCAGGTCTCCCAGAACCGCCGCATGGTGTAAACCTGCAGGCCTGGGTGGGAAAGTGGCAGGGCTGAGCTGGCGCCAGGTGGCCGGGCAGGCAGGCTGCGAGGCATGGTGAAGGGATGTGCACGAGCTGTGCCGGCGGATGCATGGCCCGTGTGGCAGCCCGGCAACTGATCTGGCCCGCTGCCCAACAGGCAACGCCAGGCAGGCAGGCTTACCGGCACATTGAAGAAAGCAGCAGACACGCCGCCGCTGGGGCCCGCTGCCGTCACCCCTGATGCAGGCTGTGGGTTGACCTCGAGAGCCTGCTGAAGCGCCGCCAGTGCTTCTGCCCTCGAGTTGAAGCTCCCAAAAGGATCCAGGGGCTCTCCAGTGGCGGGCAGTGCTTGCAGGCTCCGCCGCCGCACCGGCCGGCCCTCCTCCAGCTGCCCAGCCGCCACAAGGCATGCCCCTGCTATGACTAACAGCACCAGAGCCGTGCCATGCTCCCGCCGCATGTGCAAACCTGCACGCACGCGCTGGCAGGGTTGCGGGGTCGGCGGCGGCAGGGATGGGCCGGCCACAGGCGGTGACGCCTGTGGCGGCTCAGGCAGCTGCCATACCTGCAGCTGCGGAGCGAGCCGTGCAGCTCGCCGCGGCGCTATGATGACACAGGGACAATTCTGGCGAGCAGCAACATCGATATGCCGCGCTCTCCGGTGCGAGCGGGACATCCAGTCCCGCTTCTCACCTGAGCCGCGTCCCTTGGGACGGGTTTCTCAGAGCCACACTCGAGGCACTATAATACCGAATGTGATGTAGCGGTGAAACCCTTAATACAGCGCCACACCCCCCTCAGCCTAGGCGAGACCGGCGTTCTGCCCTCCCCCCACACAGTTTATTTCGACGATCCGAGGGTGCCGCAATAATACTAGCGCCCGGGTAAGCACAGATTCCCAGATTGAAGGTACAGCTGCAGCCGCTGCCAGCGTGGCGCGCGGTGTGTGTGGCCGCTGTGGCAGGTCTGCGGCTGGTGTATTTACTTACCACAAGCTGGCAGGCACGCACACCAAGGGGGCTGCAGGTCCGATGTCACCGTGTTCCCCTGGATCCACGCCTGCTACGCTTCCACCGGGCGCCGGAGAGACGGGCGCAGCAGCAGCAGTGGCCCAGTCCCAGCTGCCACAGCTGCCACAGAACACGGACTTGGCCATTTGCCCTGTTCCAGCAGGATTATGTTCTCACGTGGTTGCGCAAGTCGCAAGTCAATGAGAACTTGCAGCCATGCTTGAAATGCAAGGATGCAAAGGTACTGAAGCGCAAGGCACTACCACTCTTTGCAGCTGCGACAGGGTTTGGGTAGGGGGCAGCTTTGCAGCTGCGACTGGCTGTGACTGCACGGTGAATGCACCCCATCAGGCCACCATTAAAAGTGTGCACAAGGACTGTTAAGACAACCGCACAGCAAGGGGCATCACATTGACTGCTGCCGTGGCCGACCGCTGGCGCCGCCGCCGCTAAGCTGACGCTCAGCTTCCGATCGGGCGCATTTCTCCACAAACCAGCGATCCACACCACTTAATCCACCACCTCGCTAGTATGCGCGTTTTGAACCAAGGAATAGGTGTGAGGCCCAAGGACTAGACATGCAGCTCGCGTGAACTCACGGCACTCCTGCCCCACGCTTCGCAGCCTCGAGGCAGTGACCACGGCACGAAACTTGCACCCCGCCATGCGTCGCGTGGTTTTCCTTCTGGGAATTGCTTTGTTCGCAATTCCACCCGCATGCGGCCTCGACCTTCTCGTGCCGCCTTTTGGTTGCCGAAGGCTGAGCCTCAGCGCGAATTCGATGGCTGGAGGCGCGTTGCGGGTGCACCTGACAGCCGCGAGCATGGCTGCCCAGGGCGCCTCCGCCGGCGGCGGCGGCGGTGCGCCGGCTGCCATCGGCTGCCATGTATCTGACTTCATGTGAGTGCCTATCTCGCAGTGTGTGAGAGCTTTTTGTATACACAACATGCTGACGACTTTCTTTGTTCCGTAAAGGAGTGCCCGGCCTGCAATGAGGCAAGCGTATCGAGTGTAGGGTGCGTACTGCGCTTTCTTGGGGCCTGCCTCACCCAAGCCACGGTGCAACGCCGCTCACCACTGCTCACCACTGATATCCGCATGTGGCCATTCATTGTTGCCATGCAGGCTGCATGGCCTGGAGAGCAGCTCGTCCTTGCAAGCAGCTGCGTGCGCCCACCCCACCGCTGTGTGGCCCGACATTGGGGGGGCCTTCCCTGCGGCCACAGATGAAGCAGCCTTTCTCTTGATTGAGAGCCGCTGCCCGCTGGCGGCGGTGCTCACGCTAGCGTGGGGCAGCAGCAGCGGCAGCAGCGGCAGCGGCAGCAGTGGAGAAGGCGGGGAGGCTGGCGCCACGCTGCGCCGGAAGCTGCTGCAGCAGCGGCAGGCCCCCGCCCCTCTGCAGCAGCCAAACAACGGCACTGCCGGGATCGCACAGCTTGTCACGCAGCAGCCGCTCCAAGAGCCAGGCGGCAATAGCAGCAGCACCCCTGGCACCCCCAGCGCCGTGCCTGGCGACAAAGACCCCACGTCGCAGCTGCCCCTCACGCCCTCCCCTCCAAGCGACTTGCCTGACCAGGCCTGCTGCTGCCCCAACTACCGCGACCTGCGGCCTTATCAGGCAGGCGGATATCCCGACCGCCAGTGCTGCTGCGGCAACAGGAGACGTGAGCGCTCGCCTGCTGTGCATGATGTGCATGACGTGCCTGCTCTGCATGGCGTGCATGGTGTGCGAGCTGTGGGCGCCTGCAGGGCAGTGCATGGTGATGGGCGGCAGGGCGGGGTGCTGGGCAGCACGCCCCGCTGGGCCTGGGGAGGCCAACAGGCTCTCGCCACCTTGCCGCCGCACCACCCAACGTATGCAGTGTTGCATATCGTGCATATCGTGTCTGCACGCTGCTGCCGTTGCCGTCGCCAGTGCTGGCGCCGCTTGAGAGAGCCCGCTCTCCCACGCCGCCCGCCCACCCCATCGCTC
>JTEE01000026.1:2656844-2669940 GCA_002896455.3 Chlorella sp. ArM0029B
GCCCACACCCTATTACATGTCCGCCTCATCGTCACCTCGTCAGCTCTCACCCCTACTCTTCCCCGCCTCTGCGTGCGTGCTCATGCTTGCAGGTCCATCCGCCAGCGCTACTTCACCACGAATGCCGCCGTGCTGCTCGCCCTGCAGCTCGCCTACTGCACCCTCTTTGTGGCAGCTTTCGCCGACACGCTGGCTACCCCAAACTGCGCCTTCCCATGGACCACCCTGGCCATCACCAACTTTCTACAGGTGCGCTGTGCCATGCTGCGATGTGCTGTGCTGTGCTGTGCCATGCTGCGCTGTCCTGCGCCTTCCCATGGACCACCCTGGCCATCACCAACTTTCTGCAGGTGCGCTGTGCCATGCTGCGCTGTGCGGTGCTGTGCCGTGCTGTGCCGTGCCGTGTATTGATGTCCTTTGAGGCGTGATTTGCCATGCTGTGCTATGCTGTGCTACGCTGTGCTTCCGGAGCATGCTGTGCTGTGCTGTGCTGTGTGGTACAGCGTACAGAGCGTACTGTGTAGCCCTCCCCCAGCCAAGCACGCCCGCTGCACACCCCTGCTGCCACAAACTGTGACACGACATTCAAACTTGGGGCACGCTGCACTACAACTCGTGGTTCAACCTCGTTGTTATAACCCTTCCATTTGGCTCGACTGGCATTTGGCCCGTCCCTGCCCGCCATGTGTGTGTGTGTTGCATCGTGTACGTCTCAACAGAGATAACTGGTACCGGGTCCCCATACCCCATGCCCCCCTGCTGCTCACCCCATGCCACACTGCAGCGGACCTTCTTTTCCGCCCTCCTCTTCTTCCTGCTGGCCCGCATGCAAAACATGAAGCTGTGGCGAGGTCGAGGCGCGCTTGACATGCCGGTGAGTGCGGGCCGTGCACGCTCTCAGGCCTGCCCATCACACTTGGGTATGGGGGCTGCCCACACTCAAGCTGCTATGCGTCTGCCCAGTTTCAGCTGGCCAGTTGATTGACCGCTTGCCTGTCTGCCCTTCTGCTTGGTGCGCTGCTTGTTCTTTTACATGGTCCGGACGGCTTTTCAGGGCCTGCCCGCTTGCTGACTCGGCGCAGCTTCCTGCCTGCCGCTGAAGCAATTCCCTGCCCGCCTGCCTTGCCTGCCTGCCTGCCTTGCCTGCCTGCCCCCTGCCTTGCCTGCCTGCCTGCCTGCCCCCTGCCTGAGTGGCCCCAAATGCCTGCTGGCCTCCCTCTGCAGCCCGACCAGCGCCTGCAAGTGGACCGGCCCTACTCTGACCAGCTGGCTGCCCACAAGTTCATTATTGCCATGTGGCTGCTTGTGGAGGCGGCAGCTGTCGTGGGCATGGTTGGCAAGGTGCGGTGGTGGTGAGGGGTTGAGGTCAGGGACAGTAGGCAGGCAGGCAGCCAGGTAGGGCTTACACTTCAAGGGCTGCCTGCCTGCCGTGCTTGTGGGTTATGAACTCCTGGCTGTGGGTGGCAAACAGTATGCACTGCTAGCCCTGCGCTGTGCTGCGCCATGCTGTGCCGTGCGGTGCGGTGCTCACGGCCTCTCCCGCCTGCCATTGGCTGACGAAAGTCCTGCAGCTCACGAGGGCTGTGGTTGGTAGCCCTGATGCACTGCCAGGCCATGTGCTGTGTGCTGTGCTGTGCTGTGCTGTGCTGTGCTGTGCTGTGCTGTGCTGTGCTGTGCTGTGCTGTGCTGTGCTGTGCTGTGCTGTGCTGTGNCGGGTGGGCGGGAGGTTGCTCCATGTTCCTCTGAAATGTCCGCCCATGTCCCCGTGTGGCGGGTGTGCCACGTGTGTTTTGGACATCATGCCCCTTGAGTGTAGGGTGCTTGCCTCAGTTAAGGCGCTTGCCTGCCTGCGGCAGCGGGTGGGGGGCTGGTGCAGCGTGATGGGGCTTCCAGGGCTAGGCCCAAAGCTCCCTGCTGCCTTGCGCTGGCCCGTCGTCCCTGCCTCTTCCTAGCTGCCTACCCCTGCCTCCCGCATCCTTTGCTCACCCAGAGTTGCACCGTCTGCTTTGTTTTCATTGCCAAACTTGAATCCACGGATGCAAGAGAGATGCATCAATGCGAACTTTGCCCCCGCAGTCAACCGTAGTCAACTGATGCGTGCCAACTACCAAAACTACGTTAATTGCATGTGTCTCGTCTCCACCCCCGCACCCTTGGCTTACTCAGAGTTGCACCGTATATTTTATGAAGGATACCAAACTTGAATCAACTGACGTTTAACTGAGAAGAAGTGTGTTAATGCGGCCTTTGCCCCCGCATTCAACTGATGCGTGCCAACAACCAAAACGACGTGAATTGAATGACATTGTGTCTGGTCTCCACCCCCGCAGCTGCGGGAGCTGTACGATGCAAAGATGGTGCTTGGCGCCGTCTGCCTGGGGGGGCTGGCATTCATGGCAGTCTGGTTTGCCCACCAAGTGCGGCAGACCCAGCGAGAACAGCGCATCTGGTGAGCCAGCTTGTATGAAACTCACCTTGGCTCTTGATACAGGGCGTTGTTCAAGGCCATGATACTGGGGGGTGGGCTCGCGCGTGTGTGTGTCACGTGTTGTAGTTGCAGCTCGTTGTATTGGACAGCTGTTGCTGCGGCCTGTGGCAGCCCGCCCTTGACCTAAGCTGCATGCCCTGCATGCTGAGGGGCCCGCCTCATCAGGGCTGGACAGCAGCTTTTGTGGGCGTGCCACCTGGCAAGACACCTGTTGCTGCCATGCCATGCCCTGCCGCCTGCCCTGCCGCCTGCCCTGCCGCCTGCCCTGCCTCCTCCCCTGCCTCCTGCCCTGCCGCCTGCCCCTTGCCCCCCACCCCTCCACGCATCCTCCTGCTGTTCCGCAGGTCCAATCGCCAGCTGTACTTTTCGCGCACCGTCGGTGTACTGCTGGCTCTGCAAATCGTCTACTGCTCCCTGTGAGGCCTTGGCTGCTGACCTGCCGGCTCGACTCTGCCCCCGCTGCCGGCCGGCTTGGTTGCCCACTTGATGCTGTGCATGCTGTGCCCAGCGCGCCGGCCAGTTCTGCCTTGACTTCACACCCCACATGCTGATCTCTCCTTATGCCGAGTGCTGCGCCGCACTCACGCTGTGCATGCTGCATATGATGTGACCACAGCAGCACTCCTGCTGCATCGCACCCAGGCTGCCCGTGCTCCGCACGCTGTGGCCACGCCAGCAGCACTCATGCTGTGCATGCTGCGCACGCTGTGGCCACCTGCAGGTATGTGACCTCTTACGGCGCCACTCTGGCCCAGCCCGACTGCGGCTATCCCTGGCACACAGTGGTTGTGCTTGACTTCTGCCAGGTGCGGCGCACTCAATGTGTGCTTCCTTCCTTCCTGCTACACCGTGTGCGTCTCAACAGAGGCGACGGTTCCCGGTGCGGCACACAACCGGGAATAACTAAGAGCCGCTGTCCCGCTTTCCCATGAGACCTTTGCTGGCTCCCCCTGGACTTGGATTTTGATTGATTGATTGAATGTGTGCTGCACCACCGTGTGCGCTTGTGAGCTGCCACGTGGTGTGAACCAGCAGCTTCTGTGCAGTGCTGTGCTGTGTGGTGAGTGCTGGGGTGCGCAGTGTCGTGTAGTTTGGGGCAGTGCCAAGCAAGCGCTCTGCCAACACCCCTCCCCTCCCCTCCCCTCCCCTCCCCGCCTGCCTGCCTGCCACCCCAGAATGTGCTAGTCTCAGCTGAGCTCCTGTTCCTGCTGTCCCGCCTGAAAGGCGTGACCCTATGGCGCGGCCCCGGGGCGCTCGACATGCCGGTGGGTTCAAGAGTATGTTTTCAGTTACATTGGCGCAGCATATGAGTGAGAACTTCCCACAAAACTGCGCACTACTGGCTTGCTCCAGCGCCCGCTGCATTTGAAGATGCTGCAATTGAAGCACACCCCGCTGAACTGCGCTGCCAATTGCTGCCAGCCTCCCTCACTGCCTGCAGCCTGCCATGCATTCAGCCGCTCTTGTGCTGCGCGGCCCCGCGACGACCTGCATGGCCAAGCGTTTGAACAACTGAACAAACACAACTGAACAAACACAACTGGACAAACACAACCGAACAAACACAACTGAAGAACTGGACAACTGGACTGCATTCAACTGACAAAATAGCTCACACCTGTCTTCCCTGCAGCCCGATGCGCGGTTGCAATGCGACCTGCCTTTGTGCGTCCAGACCAAAGCGCTGTGGCCCTTCTATGCTTGGTTCTGTCTTCTCATCGTGGGTTCAGGACTAACTATGGTCAGCAAGGTGAGCTGTGTTAGGGGTAAACCCTAAACCCTAAAACCCTAAACCCTAAAGGTAGAAGGGGTTCCCTAAAACCTAAAACCCCAGGACTGACTATGGTCAGCAAGGTGAGCTGTGTTTTCAATTGAATCGTGTAAAGCCCAGAGCAGAGTGAGTAGAGCAGGGATGGGCGATGGCTGTGCACGCTTCACACATATACTCTGCATGTCCAGATGCCCAACCCCACAGCTGGTCAATATGCACGTGCCGCCCGTGCTGTTGCTGGTGCCGTGCTTCTACTACTCCACACCGCCTGCCTTGCGGGCGCCGCTGCCTCCGGTGTCCGTGTGCCAGCCATCACAGCGGGCGCTGCCTGCCGCCGGTGCTGCTGCTGATAGCAGCAGGTGCTGCTGCTGATAGCAGCAGCAAGCGTGTATGCTGCTGCCACTAATGGCGAGTGCCGTTTTGTTCTGGCTCACCTGCTCTGCCTTGCAGATGCACCGGTACGCTGGCAGCGGGCCAGCTGGATATGGCGGGGACTGTGAGGCCAGGGTGCAGCCGGGGCAGTGCGACCACTCAGCAGAGCATGTCGTGGCAGTCGGTGAGCTTGCTGTGGCGACCCCAAACCCACAGCCTGAATCCCTAAGCCCTAAACCATGCACCCTGCCACGCACGTGCTGCCTCCAATGCCGTGGCAGCTAGTGAGCCCACCCAACACCCTGACCTGTGTACCAGAATCCTAGAACCCTGCCGCGCCTGTGCTGCCTCTCGTGTCGTGGCAGTCCTGCGGGTGCAGCGCCCGCGCTGCTTTCCTCTCTTGCGGCCAGCTCACCTCCTGCTTCGCGGCCCGCCTTCCTGCTTGCACAGAGGCTGGCTGGCTGCCTGCTGCTGCTGTGCATGCTGTGCGCCGCCCTGAAGTAGACTCCGGTCCCTGCTGCTGCTGCCGTCGGTAGGGGGCTGTGGTGCGGACAGACAGAAGTGGCCGCTTATGTTCTCGCCCGCTGCTTGAATTCCTACCTCTCATGCATGCCCTGCTCGCTTTACTGCCCGGCCTGCTCTCTCTTACAGGGCCTGCTGTCTGTCAAGTGGCCACTTATGTTCTCGCCCTCTGCTTGAATTCCTACCTCTCATGTTTGCCCTGCTCGCTTTACTGCCCGGCCTGCTCTCTCTTACAGGGCCTGCTGTCTGTCCTGCGCAACCTAACTTCCCTCCTGCCTGGCCTGATGTGTTGTCTGCTTGGCGTCTGGCAGCTGACTGGTGCCTTTGGCTTACCTTCCTGTTGGCTTCCTCACCCCCACGCCCTCAACTGTCACCTGCTTCTTCGTCTTCCTCCCTGGCCTGCAGCCATCACGTTTGCGCTGGCGGTGGGAGTGGTAATTGTGTGGTACCTGCTGGTACAACGAGGGCTGAGGGAGCACGAGAACCTTCCCTACTGCCGCTACAAGTGAGTACCCGAGGCCTGCTGTCATTTTGCATGTGTTTCTGTCTTCCTTGCATGGCCGACAGAAGCTGCTGGACTGCCGTTTCAAGTGAAAGTGTAAGGCCTGCTGTCTGCTGTCAGGACCTGCGTCTTTATTCTCCGTGGCCGGCAGCAGCTCCCTACTGCCGATGCACGTGACCATCAGAGATGGATTGGGTTGAAAGATCAGGGATTTACTATCGCAGTACCTCCTGACTGGTGGGAGTCTGCCCCTGCGCCACGCACAACTGTTTATTACAAACGTGTGCAAGTGCACGTGTCAGTATGCCCCTCTGGGCCGTCAGTGCCCGCCGTCCCTCCACAACTGCCAGGCCTGGCTTGCCCGCCTCCCAGCCCCCTCTACTCCCTGCTTCCTTACTGCCTGCCTTTTTGCCCTGTCTGCCTGCAGGTCGACACACATCTTCGTGAGGGTGCAGGCATGGCTTGTGACGCCCGTCCTGACCGCCGTGATTCTGTCCATGCTGCTTCTGGCCACCATTCCCACCCTGCAAGACCGCTGCTCCACCGCCGGAGACAGCCAAATCGGCAACCTCACCATCAACCTCTCCCTCTCCCTCGTGGCCGCCGCCCTTGCTTTCCTCTACATGCCGGCAGCATCCAGCTTGGACAACCCTCTACAGGCACGCCGGCAGGATCCTGTTATGGTCTCGCTTGCCAGTGTGGGGAGCACAGCACACACAGCAGGGGGGGCGCAGGCAGGGCTCGCATGCATGCTCATGCCCACGCTCATGCTAACATCTCCTCCTTGGCAGCCTAGACCCAGCAGGCACGCACGCGCTTCACATGTGCTGTAATCCCCCTGCCAAACGCACGTGTGTTAGCAGCTGCAGCCGCCTGCCACACCCGCTTGGCTGCAGGAACTCCAGCATGACGTTTCGTGGACACTGGCATCAGTGGCTGCAGACACAGAGCGCCGCAACACGCGGCTGGCAACACTGCTGGAGGAGCGGCCATACAAGCTCAAGGGGCGGCGCCAGCAGGCAAGCATGACCTTGTGTTCCTGCTGATTTCCTCAGCCCCACTCCCTCGGGCAACTCGGGCTGTAACGCTATGCTTCTTCTTCTGTCCTTGTGCAATGTGCCCTGCCTCCTTGTTGTTTGGTCTGCCTTAGCTCCTTTGCTCCACTAGAAGAGCTATCCCCGCAGGCTTCACTTTTGCTCATCTCTGGCTTGCCAGTGTGTCCCGTTGACAAGGCAGCAATCTGCAGCACAGCATCCTGTCTTGTGCCTCCTCACCTCCCTCCCTCCCCTTTGCCTCTGTGTGCAGGCTGAGGCCGCATTGACAAGGCAGCATACGGCAGCGCAGCATCCTGCACCTCCTCACCTCCCTCCCTCCCCTTTGCCTCTGCGTGCAGGCTGAAGCCGCTGTGGTTGATGCTGTGGCCTTCCTGCCTGGCAGGGCCATGGCTGGCATCGCCCGAGTGCTGGGCGTTCCCAACGCCAGCGAGGCGGTGGCAAGGCTGGATGAGGAGCCGATGTTCTGCATGGAGACGGGTAGGCACACCACGACGCGTCATGCTGTGGTCATGCTGTGGTCTTGCTGGTGGCGGAGCAGCTTCACTATGTTCCGCTGCCCTGCAGAGGCATGCTGTGCTGTGCTGCGCGGCACTGTGCCGTGCTGTGGTCCAGCATGCTGTGGCATGCTGTGGTCCTGAACCCTGCATCTGGGGTCTGTGCAAAGCCTGACCCGCCCCTCCTGCCCCCCGCACCCGCGCCTGCCTCCCCCACCGCGTGCACCCCCTGCAGCCATCCGCCTGTTCTACTGGTCTCGCCTGGTGTACGAGGACAGCAGGGGCGGCCCTTTTCACAACGAGCAGTACGCTCTGAGCCTGTTTGGCTTGCAGCAGGTGCAGGAGATAGTGGACCCAGCAACGGACACACACAGCTTGATAGGCACCTCCCCTCGGGGCAGTGCCCAGCCCCAGGCGGTCGTTTCTTTCAGGTGAGCTGCATGAGTGCAGTGGGCTGCAGTTGTGAGCTGCACTTTATGGGCTACAATACTGAGGTGCATTTGTGAGCAATGCAGGCAGCCAGGCGTGGCTGCAGTTGACACGGTGCTCTCAGGTGTGCTTTGGTGTGTCGTACCCTGTGATGTCAGAGAGGGAGAAGTGGTGGCGCGCCGTGCAGCAGGCGGCTACAACCGCACAAAACTGAGCGCGCCCAGCCGCCCCAGTATCTGAACTTCCCCGTTGCTGTGCTGTTGCTGTGCAGGGGGACGTCGTCCATGCAGGTGGGCCCCTCCTAGGGTTTGGGGGTTTAGGGTTTAGGGTTTAGGGCTATGGTGCCACTTGATGCCCCTGCATCGTGCTGCCTGGCACACCTCGCCACCACACCTCTGCCTCTCAACCCCTCCCTGCTGCCTGGCACACCTTGCCACCGCACCTCCTCCCCCCCTTCACAATGCCCGCATGAGCTGAGCCAGAAGCAAGCGCTGCCTGACCACCCACATCTGCATGACCCTCTCTAGGGACGTACCAACACATCACCAGCATCCGCCGATTCATGCCGCTGCCCATCAGCCCCTGTACCCGCCCACTGTATGAGCAAGTACAACTCCCGTGCTGCTGCCCCCTGTGCCCCTCGTGCCCCCGTTGTGCACCTCCCCATTGTGCCTCCCTCGTTGCTGCCCCCTCAGAACATCCTCACAGACTTGGAAATGCACAAGATCAAGCTGCCAGCGGCGGCATTCCACAATCTCCACCTCACACATCGCATGCAGGTGGGCGTTTTCACATGCCGTGCTGTGCTGCGCTGCGCTGTGCTGTGCTGTGCTGCGCTGCGCTGCGCTGCGCTGTGCTGTGCTGTGCTGTGCTGTGCTGGGCTGGGATGGAGCACCCCAACAGAACCTGCCTCGCCCTCCTCCACCCCTCTGCGTATGCCCCAGATCCACAGCGGCTTTGCCAAGGCATGGCTCAGCGGCGGCCTCAACCAAAACGTGCTCGCCCGGCTGGCGGCGCTGGCAGAAGCCCAGCCGCATGGTGCCCCGCCGCTGCGCTTCTGGATCACAGGTGGAACAGGGTTTAGGGTTTAGGGTTCTAGGCCAGGCAATCAGGGCAAGAGTGCACGTTTGCTACCCCGCAGATTGGGGAGAGGGACAAGTAGACGCCTGCCGTTACGCGGCGACGAGTGCAGGCGCGACTCTGTGCTTTCGAGATGTACCAGTGGTCTGTGGACCCGCTCTCTTCACAACCGCCCCACACGCCTGCCCCACACCAGAGCAGAGCAGCACTCCCTCAGGCGGTGCTCTGCCTGTTCTGGTGCCCCTCGCCTACGGCTCTGCTGCAATCCACACTGGGTTACTGCTGGCTCCCACGCCTGCCCAGCATCCATCCCAGCAAACCGTCCCCGCTTACCCGCGCTGTGCTCGCCCTCCCTCCCTCCCTGCCCACCCAGGCCATTCGTTGGGAGGCGCGCTGGCAGTGCTTGCCTCTCTAGCCATCAAGCAGCTCTTTCCAGACAGCGATTTGACAGTTTACACATTTGGGGCGCCGCGGGTGAGCTGATACACTCACGCCCCACCCTGTCCCACGAGACCTTGCTGGCTCCCCCTGGACTTGAAGTGTAATTGGTTGATTGATTGTTTAGTCTGTTCTCTGACGGGTTTTGAAGTGCCTGCCGTGTTCAAAGTGACAGCTGGCAATGCACACGTTTGAGCGCCACGATTGAGCTGTTGAGAGCCTGGGTTCGCCTGCCCAACACGCCCAATAATCAGTCATCCCTGACGGATGTTTTTTCTGCCCTGCTGGCAGGTTGGCAACAACTCGTTTGCCGCACATTTGGACAAGCTGGTGCCAGACATGTGGGCCGTCATGGTACGCACTCCATGCTTGCTCTCTAACCCCTCACCCGATCGCTCCCTCCGTCCTCGGGGCGGCTGTCGAGGTACTGCATGCTTGCATGCTGCGCTTGCATGCACCGCCCTGAATACTGCCAAGGGCTGCCTCATGAGCGCACCCCGGCTGGCTGGCCTGTAGAGGAGTATGGCATACGCTCAACAGCAATGCAACTGAAGACCCCGTTGCGCTTGCCCATGCCCTGCTGCAGAATGGCAAGGACCCGGTGCCATGGGTGCCAAAGGTGCGCTGGCCGTGCACAGCATGGCTGTTCGTGCATAGCATGCCCAAGCTGCGCGTCAACCTGCTTGTGTCCAGCATGGCTGTTCGTCAGAACAGCAGGCCTGAGCTGCGTACCATCCTGTTCGGGCACAGCACAGCATGTCGGGCGCTGCACAAAGCTGTTCGTGCGCAGCGTAGCATGGCCGGGCGCCGGATCAAGCATTCCGTGCACAGCATGCCCGGGCGCTGCATTGCCGCCCTGCATGCGCGTGGCTTGCTACTTCTCCTGCAAGGCCCGGCTGGCATTGGCACGGGCTGTATCAGGCTGCCTGCCCCTCGCGGAGCACCGAGCGGGGCCGACCCTCCTCTAACTGCATGTGCCCCTTCCGGCCTGCCCCCTCGTGTCGCTGCAGCTGCTCTTCATGCACCTTTTAAGGCACCCAAAACCCTGACGTTTGCATGCAAAACCGTGTACACTACTTGCCTGCAGCACGGCTTCAAGCGCTCCGGCAAGCGTGTGACGGTGGACGCCTCTGGCAACCTCATCCTGCGCCCCTCCTACTTCGAGCTCTCAGTCATGGAGAGGGGCACAGCAACCAAGCACCACCTGACCACAAGCTACGCACTGTCCATGGCGGCCGTGTTGAAAGCACAGGTGCGGAGGCAGCTAGTCACGTCTTTACCGATGCAAGTGGTTCAGGCAGCTAGTCTGATCTCGGCACAATTACGCAACCTCCTTACTCCGGCGGGCCTTCATCTATGTATTTGGAACGACACTGTGTGGTTTCCGGCATAGGGGAGCAGCTTTTGAGGCCCAACATGAGGCCTGCTTGCTGCTGCGCTGTGCTGCGCTGTGAGGCACGCTTGCAAATCCTACAAAGATAAGCTTTCCCTTCTCCGTCCCATACATCCTGCTGGCTCCCTGGACCCTAAATGTTGTCGATTGGTTGATTGATTGACTGTAGCGCTCCAGCTGGGGCGGTGCTGGTGCAAGGGACGGGGCTGGCAAGCTCTGCATCAGGATCCTGCTCGGCACGCCTTGCGGCTTTGTTGCAGCGCACTCATAACGTGCACACACTCGCCACGCACTCATCAGGTGCCACCCCCTCCCATACGTGCCACCCCCCTGCCTGCAGTTTGCTGCCAGCAAGGCGCTGCCCGGGGGGGCAGAGGGGGTGCAAGCCCTGGCAGATGCTGTGGACCTGGGGCGGACGCTTCTTCTGACAAATATGGACTTGGAGAGCCTGCGGGATCCAGAAAAGGTGCCGCAGTGCGCCGATGAGCTGGCGGCACAGCAGCAGCGGGCAGCCCTGCGCCGGCTGCCCTCGCTCGCCAACCTGTGCGGGCCCTCGGTCCCCTGCTTTGGCTGCGTCGGCGGCAGCAGGGGCGTGGCGTACCAGCAGGGGGTGCAGCGAGGTGCTGGTCGTCGGGACGAGGAGCAGGCAGAGCAGCGGCAGGGGCGACAGCAGCAGGAGCGGCGGCAGCAGGGGCAGCAGGAGCGGCGGCAGCAGGGGCAGCAGGAGGACCAATAGCACCGCAACACGCCAACATCCAATATTTTTATAGCTTACCACATCCAATTCTTGCTTGCTTTTTGGCACGATCCTCAAACCCTCCATTCACATTCAAAATTGCACAGCCCTTCAAAGCTGCGATGACGTATAGCTCACGCCATGTTCTCACCCTCTGCTTTCTGCCCACGCCAATGTATTGTTTGTAAAACTGATGCACCAGTTGTGGTTCTTCAGCACCTCACAACAGGTTGATTGACTGGCTGATGGTGGGTCACACGTCATGTTCAGCACAACCTTGTGCTGCTCAACTAATTATTCAAGCAGAAGAAGTTGACAGCAGTGGGGCAAGCAGAATGCCTGGGCCCCGACGGGTGGTGCCGGCCCAGCGTGCGCTGCCAGGCGGATGTTGAGTCCCGAAAGAGGGGTCGTCGCGCTGTGAACTGTGATAGCCATGAGTGATGGCGCATGCTCAAAGAAGGAACCAGAAATAAGTACCACGGCAGTTGTTGTCTGCCAGGTGTTAGCTAAACAACCTGGGAGGCGGTGCCGCGGAACGCCGCCCAGGTGCCGCCAGCCCACCACACAGCACGCAGCAGTGCCGTTCTTGGAGAGCGCCCGTCACTGCTCGGACTCCACAATCGTCCCATAAGCGCTTTTTGGCGTCTTGTTGGAGTCCCGGCGCTTCGCGCGCGTTGGCTTTCAAACACTCGCAGACTTTCCGGGACGATAGGGCGCGCCCTCGCTGCGTCGTCGTGGCGTTGGAGCATTGCTTTGTCGCGCGCCGCCTGTGGGTCGCAGTGCGTGCGGTGCCGCCGCCGTTCCCCTTCACCGCCGGGCCCGCCACCGCCCGCCCGCCACCTAGCATCGTGGCGGCCTCCCTCGCTCCACCGCAGCAGCAGCCGCTCCCATGGCAGCTGAGGTGAAAGCCAACCTCAAAGCCACCTACTCATCAGACGAAAGTGCTGGTGCCCTGGCGGGTGCAGCACCCGATGCAGCCCTCAAGTCAGCGGGCAGCGGCGCCGCCGGCGCACCGCCGCCACCGGCCCCGCCACGTCAGCAGCCGGTGGTGCTTCGAGTGGAGGTTGCAACCAAGGCCCAAGCCCGCTTCCTCACCTTTTCCAACATCGTGCTGAATCTGCTGTTCGTGCTGCTGGCCATTGCACTCTTCTCCACTCGCAGCAGCGGCGAGTTCACCGGCAACCAGGTGGGCCGGCAGCCGCATAACTTGTGCTGGCACCACTTTCCCCGCAAACCACTTGCGTGTGCCGCGTAGGCCACCCAACCATGCATCGCATGTGCAGGAAGGATTTGCCGCCTACCGCTTCAGCTCTCTTTACTGTGCCTGCCTGCCTGCCTGCCTGCCTGCCTGCCTGCCTGTCACCCTGCCTGCCCTGCCTGCCTGCCTGCCTGCCTGCCTGCCTGCCTGCCGCCCTGCAGCACTGACAGGTGGCACAGGTGATGCTGACTTGTTGTGTGCTGTTGTCCAACCACTTGTACCGCAGCTGCGCAGGATGTACCGCGCCCAGCTCATCGTGGGCTCCGTCTGCTTGGGCGTGCTGCTCTTTGTGGCCTCCTGGTTTGCTTACAGGGTGCGGTGTGCCGTGAGGGAGCGCTGCGCCTGGTGAGCCTGAGTTTGGTCGCCAGCAAGTGGAGGTTGGTTGGAAGCAAGTGGAGGTTGGTTTTGACCAAGTGGTTACGTTGAGGGGTGTGCCTGCCCGTGCCCTTGGCTCACCTAGGTGCACCTCTGATTGTGTCGTGTTTTCCAGCCATTGTACCTCTAGTATGTAATTGATCTAGCTGGTACCTCTAGCTGGTCGTCCTACCTCTAGCTGGT
>JTEE01000026.1:2671774-2682340 GCA_002896455.3 Chlorella sp. ArM0029B
CTGTGCTGTGCTGTGCTGTGCTGTGCTGTGCTGTGCTGTGCTGTGCTGTGCTGTGCTGTGCTGTGCTGTGCTGTGCTGTGCTCTCAGCCCATGCTACCCCCGCTGGCTGCCCCCCTGCAGCTCAAGAAGACTGACCAGGCCCAGCCGCCGCCTTCTTATGCTGCCGGCTGCGAGGCCAACCTCCTGAGCACCGGCTGCACCCGCTCCGCCACCTCTGCCATCTCAGGGGGTGAGCCAGCACACAGCATGCACAGCTTGCACAGCATGCATACATGCATTAGCATGCACAGCTTGTGTCTGTACTGCCTGCTTGCTTTTGGTGCCGCTTGGGAGCGTGCTGGGCTGGCCTGCAGTACAGAAAGAAGGGCCAGCGGAGTGAATGCTCCTCGAGTTCTCTTCATAATTCAAACACCTCGGCACCAACCTCCCCCCGCTGCACGACCACACACCTGGTTTTCATTTGCAAACACACACACCCGGAAGTCTTGACTTTATTCCTCATTCTGGGGCCTGATGTGTTGCTGCCCTGAGTTTGCACCATTGTGCAATCACCAACCTCCCCCTGCAGTCCTGACTTTCCTCCTCATTCTGGGCCTTGTGCTGTCCTGGGTGCGCATGGTGCGCCAGGCGCTCCGGGATCACAGAGAGCTGCCGTACAACCGGTACAAGTGAGCAGTACGGAAGCAGTATGGGTTGCCAGCCCAGGGATTGGGACACGTGCGAGTATGGAGGAAGGGGGTCGGATGCGCTGTGCAGAAGCGAGACGGCCCGTGGCAATGCGTTGGGCATGCTCTGTCGATGCTGGCTCTTACTTCTCTTGCCAGATTGCAAACAAGGAATATGTTGCCCATCCGGTACCAGTGAAGTTGTGTGCCCACCAGATTGCAAACAAGGAATATGTTGCCCATCTGGTACCAGTGAAGTTGTGTGCCCACCAGCCACCTGAAATGCTGCTGGCGCCCCCTCTCCTTCCTCCTTCTGACCCTCTCATTGCCCGCAGGCACACACACCTGCACGTGTGATCACCCCCGTCCTGACGGCCGTTGTGCTGTCCCTGCTCTTTCCAACAGTCTTTGTGCTGCCCCCTGCCTCCCCTTCTGCTCTCCCCTTCTGCCCGCAGGCACACACACCTGTATGTACGCGTGCAGCAGCGTGTGATCACCCCAGTCCTGACGGCCGTTGTGCTCGCCCTGCTCTTCACCTCCATCGTGCCCAGCCTCTCCAACAACTGCAACTCATCGGCGGATGCACAAGTCGGCAACCTGTGTGCGTGCCAAGGGGGGAGGTGGGGGAGGGGGAGGGAGACTGCACCGAGAGGATTGCACAAGTCGGCAACCTGTGTGCGTGCAGGGGAGGGGGAGGGGCGGGGGAGGGCACGCCTGCATTTGGGAAGCTGGGCCGAGAGGAGGGCATCAAGTGGGGGCGTGTGTGCGTGCTAGGAAGGGTAAAGGTGGGGAGAGGGGAGCAGACGTGTTTATGGCGTGCTGCCTGATATGTACAGCACAGCACACGATGCGACAAAGGGGTGCGTGTGGTAGCTGACTGGTGCCCTTGGATTCGTTTCTAGCCGGCTTCCTCCACCCCATGCCGTCATGATGGGATATTCATCTTCCTGAGCTGCCAGCCCAGATGCAGCACACGCCTCGTTTGCCTGCTGACTGACGTCCACCCTGCCCCTGCCCTAGTCAAGTCTAGTCGTTACAGCTTTCACACGTCACTGCCCCTGCCCGTGCAGCGGTGTGCCTGGCCCTCACCCTGGCTGCTTCAATCATGGCGATTATGTACATGCCCGTGTCTAGGGAGCTCGACAGCCCGCTCCTGCAGGTGCGGCGTGCTGCCGGCACCAAGGCTTGGGTCGGGGCTTCTCCTTGACTTCTCCTCTGCCATTGCTGCTGAATCGAGGATGGCAGCAGGAGGCAAGAGGAGCCTTCTCCCTGCCTCCTATTTGTGCCAACTGCTGCCGCAGCCGGACGCTGCCAGCAGGAGGGGCGGGCCGGGGACAGCTGGTTGAATGCCAGTGCACTGGCAGCTGCTGGGGAGCTGCCACTGCTCCAGCGCAGATCCCCTTTCATCCACGGTGCCTCCCTGCAATCGAGCTCGCTGCTATCAACCTTGCCAACCTTCCCCAAAGGGTTATAGGGCACCTACCGCTACCGCTGAACTTCCCAGCGAGCATGCCTGCACCCTGCCCTTTGTTTCCGCACTTTAGCAACCTGCGCGTCTGCATCCTGATTGGTACTGCCTTGCCGCCACGTGATACTGCAGGCTTTCCTCCAAGACTTCACCTGGACTGGGGCCTCCATGGCGGCTGACATACAGCGGCGGGACCGGCGGCTGTCAGAAATGGAAGGGGAGGCGACGCATGCCAACATGTCGTCCGTGGAAAAGGTACGGGCAGTACACCCGTTTGTCGCTATGTACAGTCGCTATGTGCAGTCGCTATGTATGTGCTGCTGCAGTGGATGTACTGCTGATTAGCTGCTGCTCCTTTGCAGTGGTTTGGTGTCGTGTCCTTTGGTGCTCCTCGATGCACTGCTCCCAACCTGCCCGTAAACTGCTGTGCATGTGACGCTCCCATGTAGTACTCTTTTCAAGCGCCTGCACCGCATCAATGCCCCTGTGCCACTGCCTCTGTGTCGTCCCTGCAAGTGGGCTCTTCCACAGCGCCTGTACAGCATCGGTGTCCCGCCACCCTCCCGCTCCCTCGCAGGCAGAGGCAGCTGTGGCAGAGGCTGTGGCTTACCTGCCTGCCAAGGCCATGGCCGGCATTGCCAAGGTGGCAGGCGTGCTTAGCAACAGCGAAGCTGCCCGGCAGCTGCACGAGGAGCCCATATTCTGCATGGAGACAGGTGGGCATGCTGCGCTGCGCTGTGGTACACGCTTCTGTGCTGGGTGCCGTACAGCGGAACGAGAGGCGATTGAACGCCGGCGAGCGCTGTACTGTGCATGCTGTGCTGTGGTGCTGGCAGCTGATCGGAGAGGTAACATGGCACCGGCGAGCACGCTGCGCTGCGCTGTGGTCGGGCATGCTGCGCTGTGGTACATGCTACGCTGTGGTGCTGAACAGCTGTTCGAAGAGGTGATTTGGCACCGGCGGGCATGCTGCGCTGCGCTGTGGTCCTGCGCAGTCAGACAGCGCACGCACCGCAAACTTTCTTTTTCTTTGCTACAAACTACATTCTGATACACTCACCCCCCACCCTGTCCCATGAGACCATTGCTGGCTCCCGCCTGGACTTTAAATGTAATTGATTGATTGATTGCATGCTGCGCTGTCCTGCTCAGCAGCTGCAAGAGCAGGGTGGCCTTTGACGCAGGCGGCTGTGTGCTGTGGCTTCGAGCTGTACATGTTGCTGTCCTGCTGTGCTCCCCTGTGTCTCTAAGCTAAGCTGCACTGGGAGGCGAGCGGTGGCCTCCGTCCTGGCAGGTGCATCCAACATTGTTGTGCATGCTGTGCGGTGCTGTGCTGCCACCGCTGCTAGTGCCAGGTCTCCCTTCCTCACCGCCCCCTCCTGCCCCTATCCCCCCGCAGCTGTGCGCCTCTTCTATTGGACGCGCCTGGCCTACCGCAACGAACCCGACCTGGACTACCAGCACGTCAACGCCAGCCACGCACGCTCCCTCTACAATCTGCACTCCCTCGAAACCGTGTGGGACGAGGGCACCGACACGCACGCCGCCATCGGGTGGAGCGAAACCACCGTTGTGGTGGCATTCAGGTGGGAAGAAGAAGAAGAAGAAGAAGAATACGCCCTTAGGCGTGGGTTGAGGAAACCAGCGGAGGTGTGGGTCCGCTAGCGGGGCACCCCTCCGCGGGCTACCGGTGGTGGATTTCAGGTGGGGGCAAGCGTGGGGTGCGGCGGCCTGCGTGTCGGGCGGCGAGTTGGGGCGCTGGTTTGGGGGGTTGGGTGATGCAAGAGTGGTGGATGACCGTCAGTTGGTCAGGGGCAGAGCTAAGGAGAATTGCTTGCACATGGGGCACGCGTGGGCGCCGAGATTGGGCGCATCCCTTGGCTTTGCTCAGCCAAAGCAGGTCACTTCTGCACACATTGCCCGCCCCTGGCAGTGACAGGCATGGTGGCATGCAAGCTTGCTTGGAATCACTGAACCCTGCCATGCCCCCTGCCATGCATTGCTGCTTGCTTGCAGGGGGACCGCATCGATCGAGGTAGGCGCGGTCTGCACGCCAGCCGAGGCTGCTGTTTGAGAGCTCCCTTGCCGCGCTGTGCCTGCTGTGCCTCCCTGGCAGCTGGGTCCGGCGGCAGTTCCCTGCCTGATGCCCTGCATGCTTGCCCCTCTGCCGACTGCTGGTGCCCCCGCGCGACCCGTCGGTGCCACAACGTGTTGCTTCTTACTGCGCACCTGCTCCCCAAGTGCACATCCTTGCCTGCAACTACGATGCCTGTGCCACGGCTCTCACCTTTACCCAGCCAGCCAGTGCTTCGCTTTCTCCTCGTGCAGAATGTGATGACGGATTTGAAGGCCTATAAAGTAGTGTACCCACCGCCCCACCGCCACCACGGCCGCCTGGTGCGGGCGCATGCCGGTACGGGGACGCGCTGCACTCGCTTTGCGGGGGTGTGATGCAAGGGGAATGCTGGGGTGAAGCCCTTGAGAGTGGGGTATGACACCTCGGGGAGGCGAGCAACCGATAGAGTTAGGGCTAAAGAGCCAGATGAGGCGTCGTCTCGGCTGCTTGTGGCCCCACACACACGCTGCCCTGCTCTGCCGCTGAGCGCGAACTGTTCTGTGATGCCACTCATGGGGGCATTCAAGCTCACCTTTCGAGAATCAATGCTCCATTCTGCCGCTGACCATGCTGTGCTCCAATCCCTGCTGCTGTGCCTGCTGTGGTCTCATCCATGTCGCTGATATCCGTGCTCACCCCCTCGCCTGCACTGCCAATATCGTGTCCTCATCACACAGGCTTTGCCAAGGCGTGGCTGCACGAGGGGTTCAATGACCGTGTGCTGCAGCGGCTGGCGGCGCTGAAGGCAGCTCGCCCGCAGGGCTCCCCGCCGCTGCGCTTCTTTATCACAGGTGTGGCAAGGGGGGAGGGCAGGGCAGGGTGTGCATGGGAGGGTGCTTGGCAGCACTGCAGGATGCGAAATCTGACAGCGGGATCCCCGCCGCTGCGCTTCTTTATCACAGGTGTGTGGGGTAGGAATGGCAAGGTAGGGTGTGCATGGGAGGGTGCTGGTTGCCAGCACCGCGGGATGCAAAATCTGACTGCGGGTTTTCACACCGGCCCTTCCTGCCCACCCCACGACACTCCCTGTGCGGTGCGCTGGCGGCGCTGGCCTCTTTTAACCACCAGCAAACAAGCCCCCCTTCTTCCTGGAATGAACTGGGCTGGCCCTCCCTCGATTGCAGGGCACTCCCTGGGGGGCGCGCTGGCGGTGCTGGCTTCCCTGGACATCAGCAAGGCCTTCCCGGACAGCAAGCTGACGGTCTACACCTTCGGGGCACCGCGGGTGAGCCCTCTGATGTTTTCAAACAATAAATTCTTGTACTGGCTGCCATACGTGACAGAAGCTGCCGCAGTCTAAACATTTTGTGTTGTTGTTTAAGGCCGAGCGGGTGAGCCCTCTGTTGACTGAGATATGAGGTAAAGGTAGAACTTTGTTGATGAGTTGGTTTGCTGGGCTGCTGATGGCAAGCAGACGGTCCACACATTTGGGGCGCCACGGGTGCGCCCCATGTTGATGTTGACTCCGAAACTTTGTTTGTATCGGATGCCAGAACTGACAGCTGACGGTGTCTTCTTTGGGGCGCCGTGTTCTCTCCAGCGGATTGTCCAGCGGATTGCTTGCTTGGGTTGGCTGCCGTACGTGACAGCTGGCGGTGACAGCTGGCGGCAGTGTGCGCCTTTGGGCCGCCGCAGACGACCTCCGATGTCTGGTGTGTACACCAACACCGCATTGCTCCGGTTGACGGGCAGGGCTGCCTGAACCTGCCTTCCCCAGCCCTTTTCCACGCCGTGCAAGCAGCCCTGCCACGTCGCTCCTGCCAACGACTGCATTCTTGCCTGTCGCCTGCCCCATCCACACAAACGCAATGGCCAAGGCCCTGCTCCCAAAGCCAGTACTTCACCTGTCATAAGAAGGTGCCTCTCCGTCTCCCCCGGTGCCTGCAGGTATTCTCATACACAGTAGCCCGCCCCTCCTCCAGCGTGTCACATGTGTAAAAGGGTGCCCCTCCATCTTCCCTGCCTGCCTGCAGGTCGGCAACAGCGCCTTTACAGATGAGCAGGCCGAGGCGGTGCCAGACACCTGGGCCATACTGGTGCGCTCTCTTTGACTGGCAGCCTTGCTATCCGCATACCTGCCCTCTTGCCTGCTTGCCCACATGCTACCTGCATGCATTCCTGCCTGCCCGCTTGCCTGCCCTCCTGCTGCCTGCCTTCCCTCTCTCCGCCTGCCTGCGCTGCCCGCCTGCCCTATCGGCGTAGGCACCTTTGCCTGCCCATCCGCCTTGCATGCCTCCCTGCCTGCCCCCATGACCGCCCTCCCACACAACTCTCACTGGTTACTGCACCTGCTCCGCTTCCACGCACACAGAGTGGCACCCTCTTTGCCCTTCTGCTGCCAATCAGTCAATCATTTACATATAGGGCCCACGAAGCCAGCAGGAGTCTCTCACACACGTCTCCATTCTGTGTCTTGTGTGTGTGTGTCCCCATGCCCGTACAGAACGGCAAGGACCCCAACATTTGCCTGCCCATCCAGATTTTATCACCTGCCTGGCCCCACAACGCACGCTGCCCCCCTCACCACCTCTTGCTCTTACATGCTGCGTCTTACACGCACAGAACGGCAAGGACCCCATCCCCTGGATCCCCAAAGTCGGCTTCAAGCGCTCCGGCAAGCGGGTGACTGTGGACGCCTCTGGCAACCTCATCCTGCGCCCCTCATACTTCGAGCTGTCAGTCATGGAGAGGGGCACGGCAGCCAAGCACCACCTGACACTGAGCTACGCACTGTCCATGGCAGCGGTGATGAAGGCGCAGGTGAGGAGGCAGCTATGCGCTCTCCATGGCAGCGGTGATGAAGGCGCATGTGGGGTGGACCGGGGAGGGCTGTTGGAAGATGAGCTTTCAGTGGTTGGAGGGGGGAGACATGTCACTAGGGGCTGGGGCATCGCTCGACAGGAGACTAAGCGAGAAACTTGGCTGGCAGCGTTCATGAAGGCGCAAGTGGAGGGCAAGGAGGCCCTTGGACGTTGAGCTGTCAGTTTGGTTGTGGGTGGGTGGGGGGCGGGGCAGTGTCACCAGGAAGCGAAGCGGCGATGGATCTCAAGCAAGCCAGGTTGGCTGGCGGCGGGATGAAGGTGCAGGTGGGTGGGCGGGGGAGGGCTGTTGGACGTTGTGCTCGTTGAGGCGCAGCTATCGGCTGTGTGTGGGGGGTGGATGGGTGCTACCGCCAGGGGATGGAGCGTTGCGTGAGAGCAGCCCGAGCAAGCAGCTTGGCTGGCAGCCGGGAGGAGCGCATAGGTTGTTGGTTGGAGAGAGCTGGCGAGGGTGGTGGGCATGGCCAGACGGGCTTCCCAGCTAGCAAATGCGGCTGGGGCCGCAGCTGCCTTTGAGCGCCGCTCCGGCCAATCCGAATACTCTAGGGCGGAGCAGGGCGCCTGGGATTTTCTTGCCTTGGCTGACTGGCTCTGCCGCTTGACACAAAGCACAATCGCGAATGATAAAATACACAGCGTTCTTGGCCCATCTCATCCCCTCCTCCCACCCACACGCCGGTGTTCTGAGATCTCCCTGGCACGGCTGACTGCCCGCTGCCGCTTGCCACGCACACATTCTGCATCAAGTGCTCACCCCACCCCACCCCCTCCTCTCATCCCCTCCTCTCACTCCCTCCTCTCACCCCCACCCTGCGGCCACCACCCCGCCGCCCCTCCGTGCCCCGCCCTCCGCAGTTCTCAGCCAGCAAGGCGTCCCCCGGCGGGCCCGAGGGCGTGGCTGCCCTGTCAGCGTCTGTGGACGTGGGTGCAGCGCTGGCGCTGACGGACGTGGATCTTGAGAGCCTGAAAGACCCCGGCAGGGTGCCACTCTCAGCAGAGGTGCCAGACAAAAAGGCAAAAAGGCAGCCTGGCCATCGCGGCTCTCTGTGCGGCTGCGCTGACCCAGCACATGGCTGTTGCAGCTCTCGTGGGTGGTGCGGCTGGGGCGGGGGTGCAGCGGCAGGCGGGGAGGACGAGGAGGGGGTGGAGGAGCGGCGGCCGCCGGTGCGAGTTGCTGCTGCTGCTGCTGCTGTTGGGGGTTGACCGTGGCACTGCAATGGCGGCCTGCTGGGCAGCCGCCCTTGCTTGTCCGTCGTTTATAAGTTACAAGCTTAAGTGTCAGAGTATGCTGGTTGAGTATGTTGACAAAGACTCGGCACACCACAGGGGGGTGACAGTGGACGGCGGCCTGCTTGGCAGCGGCACTTGTTTGTTAGCTGTTCAATCATATCGTATGCAAATTGTTACATTTCGTGTGTAATAACAGGGCATGGGCCCACCAAGAAACAGCAGCAATGGCAGTAGAACTGTCGGCCAGCAGCAGCGGCAGTGGCATGGAGCGTCCAGGCAGGACTATGGTGAGGTGGCAGAGCTGACTAAGCTGGTGCAAGCAGCAGAACGGGTGGAACACAATCCGCCCCCTCCTCATCGCTGGCAGCAGCTGGCAGCAGCCGTGTCTTCGCCTTGCATCAACCTCCTTGCACCCTCCTTGAACCAAACCAAGGGTTTCATTCAAGTTTTGTTCTTCTATATGCCGCGACTGGAGGCACCCACCGCGGGGAGCATCACGGTGTCAATCACGTGGACAACTGCGATATGGGTTGGAGGGGGAACGGCAGGGGAGAGTGGGAACCCACAGCGTGGGGCAGGCACCGGCATCTCCTCCCGAGGGCGTGGGGTGTATGAGGACACCACTGCCCTACGGCATTCCACACCCACATGGCCTGCCACGCCCAGGGGTGAGTCGTAAGTAACTGCAGCACCACCACAACCCCATGCAGTTAAAAAAACTACAAACAAAGTAAACTAAAACTCACCGGCCTTGCCGGCAATTACGTCGGCGACCACAACCTGGGCCGTCTGGTTGGTGGCCGTTGTTAGGAAGACGCTGCCGTCCTCAATCGTCACCTGCAGCAGCAAAGGGATGTGGGGCGGAAGGGGCCAGGATGGGAGGGGAGGGCCAGGGCATTAGGCCAAGAGGTGGAGCTGGGAAGAGGGCAGCGTGCATGTCGGTCCTGCCGCTTGCAAACACCATGGCAGGGGCAGGGTTGTGGTCGGGGAGGCAGTGGGCGCCCCCCTTCCTGCTGCCAGGCAGTGCGAAACCGCCGCCCCTTTCATGCGCGGGCACACATTCAAAGACGCAGATTCTATGGGGCAGCTCAGATGCGTTGACGTGGAAGACTCACAGTCAGGATCTCGCCGTTGGCGGTCTCGATCTCCTGGCCGTTCTGAAGTTGAGTGGACAACACAACGGCGTCGAGCACAACGTGGTAGGTCTGCGGAGGAGGAGGTGGGGAGCAAAGGAAGGGGCAGTAAGCATGCTGGCAAGGGGCAAGCGGGCTGCTGCAGCAGGTGGTGGCACCGGACACAACGGCATCAAGTGGACGAGAGCAGGCGGCGACAGCACAGCACATGCTGCGGCCCTTGATCCCTCCCTCTCACTGGCAACAGCTATCGATAAGCAGCACGCCGCTCTCAAACTGGCCCCACATTCAGCCCTCTCTGCTCACACAGCCCTCCCTCTCTGGGCACCCTTCCAAGGAAGTGGCAGCCCTCTTCACTCACTGTCCAAGAAGCTCGGCAAGGCACCATTCAAGCATGCCTGCTGCTGGCACCTCCGCTCACCATCACGTCGGTCAGCAGCTCAATCGTGGCGTTGCTGGGGTTGGACAGGTCCACGCTGTCGCCCAGGGCGGCCAGCAGCTCCATGAATGCCTGGTTGGTGGGGGCAAACACGGTGCCCACAAATTCGGGGCCGAAAGCGTCGACCAGGCCGGCGGCCTGCACAAGAGAGCAGGAGCAAGGGTGAGGGTTACGGGCAGCACATGGATGAAGCGCTAGGAGAGAGTGCGTGGTACCTTCGGCAGGTTTCGTGGTAGGATCGAGAGCAGGTTGGTGGAAAGTAGGGTGGATGCAGGCAAGGGAGTGCAGGCCGGGGGGGGCAGGGGCACTAAGAGAGCTGGCAGGCACAACCCACGGTAGGGTTGAAACAGTGTTTTGCGTGCGGCAGGGCCAGTGACAGCACCCAACCATGCATCCAGTCCGGACTTTCAACCATGCCCACGCTTACAGTGACAGCTTGGACCAGCAGGGTCAGGTCGCTGTCCGCTGCGGCCTCAACCACGGACGCAAAGAGGGGCTCCTCAACAGCGGGCTCCTCACCGGTTGGTGCCATGGCGGTGGGCTCCTCAGAGGCAGGCACCAGCACGGCGTCAATCACGTGGACAACTGCGGTTGAAAAATGGGTGGGGGAAAGTGGGAGCCATCAGCATGGGGGGTAAGCGGGCATGGGGGACGAGTCATTGGATGGACTCTCAACCAACAGTGCTGGATGCACCA
>JTEE01000026.1:2686260-2701147 GCA_002896455.3 Chlorella sp. ArM0029B
GGTTGGCCAGGTCCAAGCTCGCCAGGGCAGGGGAGACCAGCAGGGCCGTGAATGCCTCGTTGGTGGGGGCAAACACGGTGCCGACAAACTCGGGGTCGGCAACAATGTCGGCCAGACCGGCGGCCTGCACGAGAGAGCAGGAGCAAGGGTGAGGGTTTAGGGCAGCATAAGGATAAGAGGCAGGGGGCAGCACACGGATGAAAGCCAAGAGAAAGAACGCACGCGCACACCTTGAGGCAGGGTGATAAAAGCAAGGGGTACAAGCTGGGAGGGGCCAGCTCTGAGACCAGGCAGGCTTCACATGGCGGCAACACAGTGCCCTTTACTGCCCCCTGGGGTTTAGGGTTACAGACAGTGCCCGCGTGCTGCCACTCACAGTGACGGCGGCGACCAGGAGGGTCAGATCGCTCTTCTGCTGGTCTCCAAGTGATCCCCAAGTGACAGCACCCCCCAGGCCTCTCAACCATGACCACACTTACGGTGACGGCGGCGACCAGGAGGGTCAGATCGCTCTTCTGGGCGGCATCAACAACGGACAAAAATGCGGGTGCCCCAGCAGCGGGTGTGTCGGCAGCGGGTGCGGCAGCAGGGGTTGCTGCGGCGGAGGGGCCCTGGGCAGGGACAGAGGGGCCCTCGGGGGCGGGCAGCTCAATGGGCAGCAGCACAGTGTCGATGATGTGCACAACTGCGTGCAAGAGGTGGGGGGACAGCGGCGGTGGAGGAGGGGAGTGTCAAGTTGGACACCTGCTGGTTATGACGCACAGGCAAGGTGGGCAGGGCATCAGATTGGGAATGGACGTGGTGGGCACAAGACACATGTGCCCGGGCAGCAGGGAGGCGCACACGTGGCACATGGCCGTGTAGTGGCTGCTGGACAGCAGGGGCTGGGCTTGACTCCGCCAGGCAGCCGCAGAGCTAGGCAAACCCAAGAGGCAGGGCACTACAGGCGCTACCGCGCCCCGGTCTCACCAGAGGCGCCGACGGCAACGTCGGCAGTCACCACGTTTGCACTGGAGCCCACGGCCTTGATGGTCGGCATGCCGTCAACAACAGCGACCTGTTGGCAGCGAGGGGCAAGGCGGGGAGGTAGGAATATGACAGAGGGGGCCGCTGGTGGTGTGGACTGTAAACCTGGGCAGGCAGAGACGCCAAAGGCACCAAAAAGATGACAAAGGCTGTCGTCACGCTGAGCTGCTCCCCACGCCTGCGTCGTGTCTACCCCAAACACGGCACACACATGCACCCTTCTTGTAAGCCCGATGCACACACCAACAGGGGAATCCCAAGCAGGTTGGGCAGGTCCAGGCCGTCGGTGAGGTCAGCCGCCAGCAGGGCAGTGCCAGGCACCAGGTGGTAGGTCTGTGGGAGGGGAAGAGGAGCGGGCAGGGATGGCCATGCCGATGAACAAGGCAGGTGGGGCGGTGGGACAGGAAGCTGGGGCAACGTACAGGCCAGCGCGGGAGCAAGGGAAAGGACTGGCGGCAGCATGCATGCGCTACAGCACATGTAGTACAGCACCATGCATTACGACAGTGCGGCAAGCACCCGGACACCCGTTTCCCACTCACAATGACGGTCTTGAGGAGTTCGGGGGTCAGCGCGTCGCCAGCAGCGGCCACGGCAGCCTCCATGGCCTGAGAGAAGGGTTGAATTTGCGGGCAGCACGCGAGTGGTTTTATAAACAAGTTGAAGAGTTGAAGAGAGCATTGAGGAGTGCAGTGCAGTGCAGCCTGGGAGGTTGGCGGGGAGCAGATGCCACCCCACTAAAGTAAGGGTGGAGACACCACATGTGACATCAACTCCCCAGGATGCTATCCGGCTGCAGACCTCGAGATCAAGGCAGGGCAGCCTCGCATGCCCAGCTCACCGCGTTGTTGGGGGCAAACACGGTGCCCTGGAAAGTCTGGAGCGCCTTGAGCAGGTCGGCATCCTGCGAGAGCCAGGGGTGGAAAAAGCAGGGGTGGAGGCGGGATGCGCGAGGAAGGGGAGTTCTGTAATGTGATGCAAGGTTGGATAGTGTCCAGTGCTGGGACTGTTGGATGCAGGGAGAGGAGTGGAATGTGGACATGCGGGGCACAGTGGGGTTATCGCTATTGCTGGGCAGCAGGGAGTGTGGCATGTGGTGGCATCCGGATGCGGGTCGCACTGTCGCACCGCCGCTGCGCACCAACCACATGGCCCCCCCCTCAACAGACCCCTGTGCGCTGCGTGCTCGCTCACCCCGGCCACGACGGCGTTCAGCGCGGACAGCTCCGGGGCGCTGGCAAGGGTGGCCACCAGGCCCTGGGCAGAGGCGCCGGCCAGGCCCAGCAGCACCAGCAGCACGACACCACGGACGTTCATGATGCGGAGTGCGGGGGCAGGAGCCTGCGGGGGCGGTGGGGAGCGTGGGGGGAGGCAGGGGCTTAAACCAACACAATGACGCGGCTAATTGGGGGCTCTGCAGCCGCTGTGGCACAGGCGTGTTTCAATGGCACAGGGGTGTTTCAATTGAATCCTTTTGCAGGCTGAATCGGGACGACATGAAAAGCTGAACCCAGGCGGGCACAAATGAACACGGCTGCGCAAAGGAGGAATCACAAGCATGCCATTGCCCGGCAGCCCCCTTGGCGGCTCCGGCAGCATGCCGTTTTGCTGGGTTGTTGGCTGCACCGCAACATCACCGGCCCATGCATGGCGCACAAAGACAGTGCGGACTGCCCTTGCACGTCACAGCGCACCGCTCAGGCACTATGCGCACCCCGGCATGGCGCCAACGGCATGGCAGGCACCCGCCTGCACGCACCCCAACTTGTGCCTCTTTTCCAGCCTCCCAAGCCAGACATGTGTTAATTGGGAACACTGTAGAATGAGCATTGGCCTTTGTGTTTGCCAGCGGGCAGGCAGACAGAAGCAGGGAGAGGCAGACGGTTGCTGCAGCGGCGACGAGGCGGCAGCGGCAGCCCCAGAACTTTGGCGGCTTTCTGCTCCACAGCCCGGTTTTCAATCACTACATAGTGCGATGGCATCAGTGGCAGGCGCTTGCAAGCGCCGGCAGTGGCGCAGCCGAGGGCAGTGTTTTCTGGGGCCGGTGGGTGCCGGCCTCAATGTAGGGTCCTAATTACGGAAATTGCCAATTTGGGTGGAGAGGGGCAGAGGCGCGCACTCGCCCGGCTGCCGTGCTGACCGCAGCACAAAGAAATGCCAATTGGCCACTCTCCCCTCCTCTCCTGATCAGGTGATGCCCCTAAACGTGTTCAATCGAAAGCTGGCGCCGCCCAGAAACGGCAAATATGCCGTTGTTTATTTGGGGAACAGGGCATACTTGTGCGGGGGCAGTCATGAAGTCACGCGGCTACCCACAACCTCACCTGTAGCTTGGCGACGAATGAAGGAGAGAGCCGATGGGGAAGGCATCTGTTCGCGGTTTCCGCCTGGGCTGAGTCGCCTGCTGAGCGCCTGCTGTGCAGGGCCCATCCCATGCAAGGCCCAGGTGCCAGCTCGAAGTGCATGTGCACGCCTCGCAGGCTCACCAGCGTGCAAGAGGCACTGTGACTGCAACGGGGGACCATCACACCACCCTTGGTTGGCCATCTGGCACCTCTGTCCACCGCCGCGTCGGCTTGGCGGCAGTGCCCGATGCAGCAGGCACGGCAGCGCCAATGCCAGACGCAGACTGTGGGTGTTACTCGCCGAGAATGGGTTTGGGGAGGGTGCGGTAGAAGGTTTACAGCGGCTGGGCAGGCAGCAGCGCTAGATCAACACCTGGAGCAGCACAGCACAGGCGCGAGCGGTCTCAGCAGTACGTCCGCTGTACAGTCTGTAACCCGCCCCCCACGATTGCGCCTCGGCTCAGTATTTCGTCATTCAGATACAGGTCTGCGAGAATTATGCGTTGATCTGGTGCAGTCAGCGATGGGCCCTGCTCGGCGCGCCCCGGGACCGCCGCCGGCGCCCACCAAGACCGAGCACAAGCAGCCTCTCTCCGCCTTGTTGATGTGGCGGCTACTGATGCTTTGCGCCCTAGCCGCCTCAGCGGCCGCCGCTCCTGGTGCGCCGGTGACTGGCTGGGGCCGGCGGCTGAGCTGGCGGGCGTGTTGAAACCCACTGCTTTGACCGCACCACCTGGCATTCCCGTAGTCCCCTCTGACAGTTACATGCGCCCCCTTTGGCCCAACAGGTTTGCCCATACACACCGATGCAGCCTCGCCGACTGTTGCCACCGCCGAACGTGTGCTTGTCGCCATTGTGGGAGCTTCGGCTCCCCCGCTGCCCCCACCCCCGCCATCAGGGCCCAACCTCACCTGCACCCCACAGCCGGACGTGTGGCTGTTTGGCAAGGACACCAGCGTCTTCACTCTGAAGGCTTTCAGTGCCGCCGAGTGCTGTACCGCATGTACCTCTGTGCCTGACATTTGGTGCCAAGCATGGTGCGCCGCCGCCGCCGCCGCTCACATCATCCCAGCACAGCCCGGCCATCACTGCCCAAGGCTGCTGGTTGGATGCTTTGAAAATGGGCCCAGCACTGTCCTTCTGCCACTCAGCGGTGCTGTGGGCAGGCCCTGGCTGGCAGGCCATGCCTGTCCGGGGCCATCTGCTGTGCTTTATGTGTGGTGCCACTCCCTCTGCCAAGTCTGCGCATGCTCACTCACTCTCTGCGTGCTGCTCATCGTTTCATATCCACGCTGCAGGTCTTACGTGGTTAACAGTGCTGCCGTGCTTGTTGCGGACCCAAGCCAGCGCTGGAAAGAAAAAGTGTTCACATGCTACTTGTTCAAGCGTGGGCGCTGGGTCAACTCAACCGCCCCTCCAGGCATCACAGTCAGTGGCTTACGGGCAGCGGGCGCCCCAGCTACAGCCAGCCTCGCCTTCCCTCCGCTGCCTTCACCCGAGAGACGGGGAGAGTTTCAGGTAGGCCGTTGTTAAAGTCATGGCAGCCACTCGACCCAAACTTGCCCTGGCATCTTAGCGGCCAAATGTGCCCGCTCAACTCCCCACGTCGCTGCTGTGTCACCTTCCTGCCACGCTGTCACCTTCCTCCTGCCGCCCAACTGCAGGTGGCAGGCGTGCTGTCCCTCAGCCTGACATGGCTCCTGAAAGAGAGCCACTTGAGCGCCCTTCAGCAGGCCGTGGGTGCCACCCTCGACGTCCCAGCTTCCCGGGTTGGCATCACATCTGTCTACGGCGCCAGCGCAGCTGCGCCGGCCTCGGGGCGGAGGTAGGACACGGCAGCGGGCAATGCAACAGGGGAAGCACTCGGTCATTGTTGCAGAGAACAAGAGGCAAGGTGCTCGTGCTGTGGCGGACTGAAACTGCATGGCAGCTGCACCGGAAACTGCCCGGAAGATGTATGGAAGCTGCACCGAAGTCACCGCCGCCCTGCCTGCCTGCAGGCGGATGCATCAAGCGCTTGAGCCCGTAGCGGTGCCAGTGGGCCTAGAAGTGGTGGGCTTTCCCACAGCCAGGGAAGCTCAGCGGGCACTGGACTCCCTGCAGTCTGCTGTCGAGAGTGGCGCGCTTGAGTTTGATTTTGAAAGCGCATCTCTCATGTCCGTGGGTGGCGCAACAATTGCCAACAGCAGCATCCTCTCATCCACGTCAGCACAGCCGCCCCCTCCGGCCCAGGCCCCGCCTGCCCCCAGCGGCCCCACCAAGAAACAGTTCCCAGGTGACGCTCGCTGCTGCTGCAAAATGATGTGGCCTGTGTGCAATGCATGCCCACCTGCCTGCCTGCCTGTATGCCTGCCTACCTGCTCCACCTGCCTCACAGGTGTGAACCTCAGCATGTAACACCCGTGCCTGCCCACCAGCACTGCGCTTGCCTGCCCACGGTGCCTGCCAGTCTGCTTGGATGCATGCCCATCCCCTCCACTTTCCTGCCTTCATCTTTACCCATACTTTAAGCATCACACCCCCTCCCTCGCTGCATTGCGCCTGCCTGCATACGGCGCATGTCTGCTTGCCTGCATGTGCGCCCATGCCCTCCTCTCCCTTATAAACCGTCAGCAGCGAACCGCACCCTTGCCTCCCTCCCCGCACCGCAGTGGCTGCGGTGGTGGGCGGCGGTGCAGGCAGCTTGCTACTAGGGGGTCTGGTGGTTGCCTGCCTGCTGAAGCACTGCCAGCGACGCAGGACCGTACCGCTGCACGACGGCTGGTGGCCCACTGCGGCAGAAGTGATCAATGACGGTGAATTTTATGCGGCCCCACCTCCAGGCCGACCTCCTGGGGGTCAGCAGGCTCAGCAGGCTCAGCAGGCTCGGCAAGCACAGCAGGCACAGCAGGGGCAACAGGGGCAGAAGGGGCAGCACTCCTCGCTGCTCCGCCCGCCTGCTCCTTCCGGCAACAGCAGCAGCAGCAGCAGCGCGTATGTCCCCCATGCTGTGGGTGTGGGCTCTGGGGACGGGTATGCCTACCCGCCCCCTGCCGTAAGTGCCAGCGCTGGCGGCAGCTACAGCTATGCCTACCCCGCCCCTCCCCCCGCTGTGGGCGCAAGCGCCGGCGGCGCAAGCGCTGGCGGCGCCGGGGGAGCCCATTTCAGCAGAGCTTCCTCACACGTCTACCCAAACTCGCACGCCTTTTACCCTAGCTCTTACACAGAACACCGATGGGGCGCTGCGCCAGCTGTCACACATGGAGGCAACCCAGCCACATCCCCTTTATGCAATGCCTCACATGGAGGAAACCCAGCCACATCCTCTTCGAACAATGCCTCGTTTGGCAGTGCACCTTACGGCAGCACCCCTTACAGCGCCTTGCCTTCCGCACAGCCTGCCGGGCAGCCTGCCGGGCAGAGAGACTGGCGGCAGTACACCGGCAGCCTGGCCGGGCCGCCCACAAGGCCGCCCCCGGTGCCCTGGTAAGCCCCCAACCAACAACTCCTGGGGCGCCTGTAGTGGCCTCCCTCAGGCCTCTGAAGCTCTTACAAACAAGCACCCTTGCTTTACTATTTCCAAGTTTGCGGCCATGTGCTCACCCTAAGTGCTACCTACTACTGCCACTGGCCCAACTCCAGTTGTGACTCGACTGCCCCCACACTTGCGCGATGCAATGTGCGGCCTTTCAATACTACATGTGCCACACGTGTCACACTGTGCCTCAGCTCCGAGCCCACTGTTCAAAGTAAAATACAGTTCAGACGATGTATTAAAACGTTGCAACACGTAGGCCGTAGTCAACCTAAAACTTGAACCGATGTCCACCAGGCGCCTGCGGCTCTGTGTGCGTGGATGGTGATCTGATACGAGGCAGCATGTGCACAGGTTGGGCTGGTTACCGCTGCGGGCAGACCGGGCAGCGCTCCTCTCGAAGCAGCTGGCCCAGCATGCCTGCCATGCCCCCTAGCATGCCTAGCATGCCCACTAGATGTCGTCCTCAACCGGGGGCGCCAGCTTCCTCAGCCTGCACAGGCGGGGGCGGACACAGGTAGGGTTCTTAGGGTTTTAGGGTTTAAAGTTTTAGGGTACAGCAGGGCAGGTCAGGGTGAGCTCGTGCCATGCCCAGGTCACTAACTACTCAACCTCCGCCGCTTCCTCTTGCGCCAACAGTCTAGTCGATACAGCTTTCCACATCCCCTGAAACAGGATTCAACTTCGGGACGAACCAAATCCTGAGGGTTGACAAGGCATGCACCACAAGGCGCCAACAGCGACTCCCTCGGGCCCCACAGGGCCTCCCTTTCTGCTTGCTTGCTTGCTTTGGGGGGCTTTACATCTGATTTTCGCAAACAAGTGCAACACAGACGCCTGGACAGTGGGGGACCGCCAGGATTGCAAGCAGGGAGGAGGAGCACGGGAAACACAGCTGGACCGATGAGGCCCGCCCCTGCCCATCGCATGCTGGCCCCCCTCCTCCGAGGAGGGAGTCCTCCCCAACACCTGCCTCAACTCTCAGGACACCTCCGCCGCTGCCTCCACGGATCGCTCTACCCTCATCCCTGCCCCATGGTGCTGCCGCACGCTGGACCCCTCCCCCAAATCAGTCTTCACACTCCTCAACTTCGGCCTCTGCCTCCTCTGCTGCACGTGCCTCCTGGGGATGGATTTCTCAAGATGGATGCACGCCCCGCTCGGACCCACTCCACACCCGCCCCAAACCCGCCTTCTCACCTCTCAACTTCGGCCGCCGCCTCCTCTGCCGGCAGCGCCTGCTGGGGAACTCTTTGCTGTGATGGATGCACACACCTTCCCTCAAGCCCCATATTCCAGCCCTGCCAGCCGCACCGCCTGCTCCTCAC
Source organism: Chlorella sp. ArM0029B (assembly GCA_002896455.3). Taxonomy (NCBI): domain Eukaryota; kingdom Viridiplantae; phylum Chlorophyta; class Trebouxiophyceae; order Chlorellales; family Chlorellaceae; genus Chlorella; species Chlorella sp. ArM0029B. The sequence continues at coordinate 2,694,475 of JTEE01000026.1, forward strand.
CTCTCAGCTTTGGCCGCATCCTCCTCTGCTGCCAGCAGGATGCACATGCCTCCTGGGGATGGTTGCACGCCCCTGCCGCTCACACCCACTCCACACCCTCCCCCAACCCGCCTTCTCACCTCTCAACTTCAGCCGCTGCCTGGCCCCACACACCACCCTCCTCACCGCTTCACATCTGTCTCTGCCTCCTCTGCCAACAGCTCCTGCTGTGGTGCGGCTTGCCGTGATGGCTGGCACACCCCTGCCGCTCAGACCCTCTGACACCCTCCCCACAGTCGCCCCCTCCTCACCTCTCAACTTCGGCCGCCGCCTCCTGTGCTGACAGCGCCTGCTGGGGCACAGCGTGCTTCCCAAACATGGAGCTCAAATCCATGACCTCCGGGTCCTCAATGCTGCAGCATAATTAATGTTGTTGCTGATAAATCATCCTTGGATCATGGGTTGTTGCCAGACAAGGGAGGTGCATGAAGTTGGACTGGTCACCCAGAAACGTAAGGGGCCTTGCTGCACATGCATGCCCCAGCTAGCTGGTATTGGATGCCCACCTGCCGGCACCACACGCCATGCTAAGCTGCAGAGTGGCTGCCGGTGAGGGTTGGTTTGTCGCTCACAGCTGCCCCTGCCACCAATGCTTTCTGACCACGCTCGACACCCCTGCTTATTGCTGGCACCCCACCAGCGGCCCTTGCCAAATGCGCACCTTGAATACAACAATGTATGCCGCAAACTGGCAGTCGAAAACTGGCAGCCGCACAAGTTAAGCACAAGAGTCCACCACCAGCCTGGACTGAGTCCTTACCGTGAGTGCTCCGTTTCGAGGTTGACCGGCACCGGCTCCTCAACCAGCGGCATGGGGTCCTCCCTGATCGTTGCAAGGGAGGTTTCCAGAAAGAAAATGACGAGTGGGAAAGAGGCAGGCCGGCAACAGAATCGTCCTGCAATGACTGGGGAGGGACGAGAGCTGCATGTCGCCTCACATTTGGAACAGCGTTCCCTCTGCTGTGACGTACACAGTGTATCAGGAAGGAAGTACGCGGCTCTAAGCAGTGCATGTGAGGGCCAGGTGTTAGGCCCCTCTTCGCAGGCGCTGATGTGGTCGGGCACGTGCACAGCAAACTGGGATCCGAGTCACCGCCCGGGCAGGCAGCCTCGCTCACCGGAACGCCTTCTCCACATCCTCAATTGGCTCCCCAAAAGCCTCCTCTCCCTGCGCTTAGTACTAGTGGGTGACTGTCCGGATCAAGATCGTTTGGTAGGGGATGCGCGGTTGGCATCTGTGCAAGCCGAGCAAGGGCCGGTATGTAGCGGCGGGCGGGCGGGCGGCACCCAGGCAAAAGATGCCGCCCCGGCTAGGGCGCCGCTCTGTATGACGCGCGCCTTGACCACCCAGTGCGCCTGCCACCTTGAGGGTCACAGATGGCACTGAAGAGCCTTCGCCGGCCGGAGTTATCGCACCAAACAACCTTGGACCAGCCTGCAGGCCGCACCTTGATTTTGGCAGCAGCCCGTGTGCTGCTGTATGGTGCCAGGCCGCTCAGCAGCCCTGGCCGGACAGCAGCCTTGGACACTGCGCCCAGTGGGCTGAACCGCAGCAGGGCGGAGACGCACTGTGCGAGCACCGGGGCGTTCACACAGGGGCAAGGGACTGAAAAGGAACTGTGATCAAAGGGAATGGGGGCTGCCAGGGGTGTCCTGCCTGGGAGGCGGGGGCGGTGCCCGGCGGCTGCCCAGCTGGCACTGTGTGCGTCATCAGCTCCTCACAGAGCACTTTCACTTGATAGTATATATCCAAGGTGTGTACAATGAGGGATTTACAATGCACGTGGCTTGGGCAATGGAGAGCGGTCGGGGCGGGCCGTGGGTGTGCCCCGCCCAGCGAACAGCTGCGGCGGTGTGCCCATCCCATGTTATTGTACAGCAAGCTTCTCAGATATGCTAGGGAACCCGCATCGTGTTTCGACCAGGGATCGCTTTCTGTGTGCATGCTGTGTGCATGACTGGACATGGGTGTTTTGTGTGCTGACTGGACATGGGGTGATTTGTGTGCTAACTGGACATGGGTTGATTTGAGTTGCGCGGTGTTCATGTCTCCAAGTGGACCACATAAGAGGTCAGCCTCTGCAGAGCCTGATCCGCTGTCATGCTGCCCGCCGCGCCCGCCGCCGCCGCCGGGGCCTTGACTTCCACCAGCCCTCCCTCGCCCGCCTCCCAGCCCTTGCCTGCTGCCGCTGCAGGGTGTGGTGTGGGGCAGCAGGGAGGTAGGCCAACAGGTGAGTGAGGGGGGACGAGCAGCAGGGGCAGGGCAAGGAAGGCAGAGGGTGGGTGGGCAAGGACGTGCGCTGCTGCCGGCGTGCGGTGTGCGGCCATCGTGCATGGTCACCGGGCACATCCTCATGCGCAGTCCCCAAGCGGCGATCCGCTTTGCCCACCATGCCAGTCCACCCAGGCCGCCATTCCTGCCCACCATGCCAACACAGACCTTGACATAGACCTCACAAAAGGACCATTCACGGATGATTGTACCCCGCTGGCCTTCATTCTGTGCCAACACACAGCCCCCCAGCCCGCACTGCCGGCCCCCCCGTGCCTCACCCTGCCCTGCCTCCGCTGCTGTACCAACACAGCACAGCCCCCCAGCCCTCACTGCCGCCCGCCCCGTGCCTCACCCTGCCCTGCCTCCGCTGCTGTACCAACACAGCACAGCCCCCCAGCCTGCACTGCCGCCCGCCCTGTGCTCACCCTGCCCTGCCTCCGCTTCTGTGCACCCCAGCAGCGCCGCCAGCTTTGGCAGCCCGATGTTGGAGTAGGCTCGCCCCACTAGGTCCAGCTGGCGCAGACGCAGGATGTCTGTTAGCGCCGCCACCAGCGGCTGCACTGGCGGGCTCCACGCAAACTGCAAACGGCAGCGGGGCGGGAGGCAGGGGGCAGTTGAGGGCAGTTGAGGGAGGTAGGGAGGGATACAGGGAGCTGTGTCGATGGGCTGGGTGGCAGGAGGGCGGGAGCGGGCGAGCAGGCATGTGCTGTTGATCAAGCACCGTTGATCTGTTGTTGATCAAGCACCCAGCCGCCCCTGCCCCAACTGCACCCTATGCTCGCACCTGCAGCGCCGCCCACGCGTGCTGGTAGTCCCGCATCCACAGCCGTTGCAGCAGCGCAAATGCCGCCGCCAGCTCAGCGCTGCCCTGCTGGATGACGGGGGGCGTGCGCTTGTACATGAAGCGCGCATCCTCTCTGCACACAGGGGTCAGCACGGCAGGCAACACGCGTTCAGGGGAAGCGTGGGCGTGAACACCGCGTGGCAGCTCCGGGCACAAGATGCTGGCACCAGCCCGAGCTGCCACAGTATGCTGTCAGCACTTGTCTGCCTCTTGAACGTGGCAAATGCTTTGAATGCAGTACAGCGCTGGATGCTGGGAAGGCGCAGCCACAGAGCAGGCTGCAAGCAAACTGGGCGGCAGGCGGGCGTAGACTCACAGGCTGCCCACATAGACGTGGGCCAGCAGGTGCAGCGCGTGTGGCCACTGCTCCGATGCCAGGGCGCCGGGATCCTGCAAGAGGGGGCAGGCAGGCAGCTAACCGGTGAGCCAAGAAGGCGTCTTGATCGCGACCGCCTTCAACGCGGGTGTCAAGCTCTACCTCGCGTTGCCCACATCGCCACACCTCTAGCTCAGCCTTGTCAAGCGCCGCAGCCACCCCATAGAACTGCCGGGCCTCCACAAGTTGCGAGACGGCCTCCATGGCAACAAATGGCTTCCCGGGGCTGACAGAAGCCTAAGAGTGATGTAGATGTTGTGTATGCTCACGATCCCGCCGATTAAAGCGGCACAGCGGCTGCTTGGCTCAAAGCACGCCGCAGCAGGCGCAGGCCCTCGACACCTTCGCGCACAGGGCCCTCGACACTCGCTGCGCTCCAATTAAGTGGTACTGAAATCTGACTTGGCGTTGTGTAGACAACCATACCCCTGGGAGGCCTGCACAAAAAACAACTGCGCCCTACTCCTCGGCTCCCTCCCCTCCTGCCGTGATTCCGCTGCTCACATTCACGATGTGCATATCCCGGCACTGCTGAATTGACCAGAGGCATGGAGACGCCGGGCTCGCAGCAGGGGCGCTCCAAGCGGGCGCGCCCGCCTCCCGGAGCCTACACCCGCCAATTTATTATGGAACCGGATGGCATGAGAGGCACTCCCATGCCGGACAACGTCTGGCGGGGCACCTATCATGACGGCAGGAGCAGCCTGGCCAGCGGCAGCGGCGGCAGGCAGCGCCGCCCTGCGGCCAGCGTCGCGCAGCAGAGCCCTTCAGCAGCAGCCAGTGTCCGTGCGATGTCAGTGTCTGCTGGATCGCCTTCTACTGCGGGAATGGCAGCAGCACGGCTATTCGCGCCTCTGGCAGGAAGCCCTGCACCAGCACGCACAGCGGCGGCAGCGCGCCTGGCGCGTAGGCCAATGCAACGCGGCAGCATAACCCCCACTTTCGAGGTGCGGACCCGCCTTCCAGCGGTCTCTACAAGCTGCGATGATGGCCTGGCAGCGCCTGAACCCCCTGCCAAGCGGCCACAAGGTGCGGACAGCAGCAGGGCACCATCGCCGGCAGCAGCAGCAGCGGCAGCAGCAGCAGTCGGGCCGTCCCCCAGCCCGAGCGGTGGGGGCACCTACAGTGAGGCGGCTGCACCGCTTCCATCTTCAGAGCTGTTGCAGCAGCCCTGCAACAGCTGCATCCAGGGCCAGCAGCAGCAGCAGCAGGCCATGAGCGGCGGGTGGGCGCAAGAGGATGAGGCAGAGTCTTTCGGCGGCTCCTCAGCCGGCAGCCCTGCTCTCATGGGTGCCGACAGACCGAGCAGCGCTGGCGACGGCGGCAGTCCTGGGCCCGAGCTTGCCGGTAGCCCGGGCAGCAGCGGCGAGGGCGGCAGCGCTGGCTGCGGCAGCGGGCAGGGGGCTAGCGCCTGCGAGGGCGGTCCGGCAGATGCTGCACGCCGTCGTAGCGGCCGCACTCCTGGTGCTGCTGCCGGCGCTGGCACGGGCACTGCCGCTGCTGCTGCCGCTGCCGCTGCTGGGGCCGGCGGCAAGCCGGCATCTGGCAAGCGCAAGCAGGGGCGTGCGCGTCCATCTCGAGAGAAGGAGGAGGAGGAGGAGGATGGTGATGAGGAGGGGGAGAAAGTTGAGGCTCATCAGCAGCAGCAGGAGTGGGGTGTGAAGTCGCTGGGAGAAGACAACAGCGGGTGAGTGAACCGCCACGTCTTGTTCCCACTGCTGCTGCTGCAAGCCGGTGCTTATGTTTTGGCTGCATGCTGCCTAGGGATGCCACCTGTCAGCTGCGGCATGCGTTGCGCTGCTCTGCCCGATGAACAAGAACCCTCCACCTTCAACCGTATCATCCTCCCCACTGCTGCCATGTAACACTCTATGCCTGTCATGCTATGCCCGCCCCTGCAGCCTGGCAGGGCGCATCCGCCGGGTTCTGCAGGCCCACGGCTATGCAGTGAAGGCCATGCATTGCGGCATCCGCATGCTGTCCTCTGATGCAGCAGACGAGTCGTGCAACCATGAGGATTTCCGAGTGGGCTCCACCCAGTGAGTGCAGGCATTCAACCAATGAACCAATCACATTTGAAGTCCACAGGGAGCCAGCAGTGGTCTCATGGGCCAGAGTATGGGGAATGTGTACCGGAATCAAGTGTGTAGCAAGCGAAAGGCAAGGCAGCCGCGCTTGCCTTGCTACCGAGCCTTGCTGCCGAGCTTGCCCTCTGCGCCCAGTGCATCACCTGCTGGCCTCCAAGCATCCATCCGAATGGCCCATCAATGTCTGCGTGCAAGATCTCTGTTGGGCCGCAGCCTGCACCCATCCCCGGGTGCTTCAATGAGCGTGTGTTGCGCTGCGGCAGACCCGCTTGTTGCATTCCTGCTGTGCCAGCTGCTGGGCAGGAAGCCTGGGTGTGTGCCCATGACGTGGTCTCATGTGCAAAGCAGTCGTCCCGCACCCCTGCCTGCTATGCCTGCTGTGCAGGAAGCCCGATTATTCGGCCATGCGAGTGGTCTACTACTACTACTACTGATTTCTGTCTCCTCGCCACCTGCCTGCCGTGCCTGCTGTGCCTGCCTTGCCTGCTGTGCCTGCTGTGCAGGCAGCCCAACCATGTGATCATGCCGTGGGTGCGGGAGCTGGATGAGCGGCAGAATGCGCCTGCAGAGATTCTAGGATTTGCTGAGGTGCGTCAAGCGCCAAAGACATGCTGTGCCTCAAACGTGCATGCATTCCCACACTTTTGGCACTTGACACCGGCCGGCCAGCAAGGGCCACTGCCAGTGGCTTGCACATGCATCACGGCTGGTGGCTGGGTGTGACGTCTGCCAAGTTGCAGGCTTGCCGGACCAGGCAGCGATTGCTGCACCTGAAGGCCGGGCGCGCTCGGGCGTTTGCCTCCCACCAACCGTTTGACTCAACTCCCCTTGCCCTGCCTGCCCTCCTCCGCAGCTGGAAGATGGCCTAATTCGTGTTGTGGTGCGCTGGTGCTGCTTATGGGAGGACATCGTCAGCCTGCCCGACGGGCCGCAGCATGAGATCGCACCGGGAGGTGAGGAGGCACGGTGGCTGAGACGGGTCGGATGTTGGGGGGATAAGAGGCGGAACATCACCAGCCTGCCCGACGGGCCGCAGCATGAGATCGCACCGG